>JAQQZR010000038.1:5907979-5952866 GCA_030068235.1 Notoglanidium macrostoma
TTCACTGTAAACTGTATTACATGTATATAGTTGAAATGACAATAAAAGCCACTTGACTTGACTTGACTTGACTTGAATACCTGAAACATGAGAAGTCAAACTGAGAGAGGATAGGATGCAGATAGTCCTCCATTCCTTTAACTACAGCTTGAAAGTGCTCCGTTAACTCTTGTTCTGCGTTGTGCTTCTGTACAGAAAAAGGAGTGTGTATGTGGGAGGGGTAAATAAAGAAGAGAGTGAAGAAAAAACAAGGTTTTGAACAGAAAGATAATAGTTATGGTAGAATTAACATCTGATGATCAGACTCATCATTCACAGTAACAGCACTGCCATGGCCTTGTACACAAATATGCTAGATTTGAGTGAAATCCCTAGCTAAACTCTGAACATGAACATGTCCATCCATCCATTATCTATACCACTTATCATTCAGGGTTATGGTGAAAGCTGGAGCCAATCACAGCTGACTTCAGGCAAGAAGCAGGGTACACCCTGGACAGGTCACCTACGTATCTATTGCAGGGCTAACACAGACAGATAAACAAGCATTCACACCTGTAGGAAATTTAGAGTAACCTAATGTCTTTGGGCAGAACCCTACGCAGTTATAGGGAGAACACACAGTAAGGCCCCTGTATGCAGGTAGATTTGAACCAAGAATGATCTTGCTGTCAGGCAACAGCAACACCACTGCACCACCGTGTCACCCGCATGAACATGTTTTCATTTCATATCAAGTCACTGCTCAGTTATGGTGTGCTCCGTATTCACCATCTTTCTCTATGTATAAAAAATGTTTTTATACAATAGTGCTGTTGAAATCTCAAATCTGATTGGTGAGAAGGTGTTGATTAATTTTCTATAATAGCAGCTATAGGGGTTGTATTTTTATCTCCACCTCATGTCAGCTTGCTTCATGGCATTTATTATTTTCCTATAACAGCATGCTCTGTCATGTTTTATTTCTTACATGTTAAAATTAATTAAATACATGTTAAATTTAAATTAAAAGTACTAATGCCCAAAAATATAGATTGAATTATTCTTGAGTATACTTACAAAGCCTAAAAGTTTACAAGCACTTATGTTTTAAAGAAACAACATCTTATTTTTCATTGCTTAGAGCAAGCTACTCCACAGAGGTGAGACAGTACAGTGTGTATGTGTGTGTGTGTGTGTGTGTGTGTGTGTGTGTGTGTGTGTGTGTGTGTGTGTGTGTGTGTGTGTGTACCAGCTGTGTGTAATCCTCAGTCTGCACAGCATTTCTGATCCAGCAAGACTCTTTGATCATGGTTTGTGCAGCGAGCTGTTGGAAAGCTTGAGCTTGGTTTTGGAGCTTGAGCAGGACAGAAGGCTGCACCTGGGCTTTGGAAACTTGTGAGCACACTAACCCACCTGCAGCAATACAAAACATTTTCCCTGAAGAGACATGCTAACCCAGGCAGGTCCAAGAAATAATAATCCCCAGTGAGCTGTACTTAGTGAGCTCTCATACAGTTTTCTCAGTAGAACCTTGAACTGTGGCTTAGCAACACTGCAGCATTTATTTTTTCTTATAGACAAATTCATATGGTACATGTATATGAGCAGGACATAGAAATATGATGGAAGAAATCCACAAGGGAAGAGAGAACACTTTATTACCTTCTGTCTGCATACTCTTAACTTTCTGACTTTCAGTGGATTTTGACTTTTCATAAAAAGCCCCATAGAGCACTGAACTACAGGAGGGAAAAACACACAGTGACATACTGGGATGCACAATGATTAAATATCAGAAGTGCACTGATCATTATAACTCATCAAATAATAATACTATAAGAATTATTAGAGCAGGATGGATTCTTCTATGTAACTTTGTATGCACATGTACATTTATGAAGGTGTAGTGTGAACTGTACAAACTTCTGCAATCTTCATAACCTCTGCATCACTAAAAATCACTAAGAGCACCCTCTAGCAGTGATGCTCTGAAACTGCAGGAAATGTACTGCATGTAGACCAAAACAGCAAACCAGGGATCTCATTTATCCAAGGATGCAAAGAACACCTTCTAATTCTGTGCACAAGGACTGCCTGTATCCATACTGGCATTTATTACAATGTGTATACACAGCCTTACACAATGAATGCAGCTTGTGTGAGTTCACTCGGATTTACATTAAAATGAAAAACCACCAGATTGCCATATACAACATGTTCAACAACTTCCATTTAAAATGATGGTCATATGGGTAGATATATAGTTTAGAAATTTGGAAAAACTGCAATGCAGTAAAATCTATCATAATTGTTGAATTCAGAACCGAAATGTATTGCAGCATGAGCAATTTGAGTGCATGTCAGTCTGTCTCCAATTTCTCGATGAAATAACTCACTGACAAAAACCTCAAAGGAAAAGGACTGGAGAGTGGACAGTGATACTGCATTTTGAAGGCCTCTCCTGAGTTCCTGGCAAAGATAAACTTAATATATTTCAGTTGTCAACTGTCTGCACCTTGTTATGAGCACCACAGTTGGCAGCTAATGTCAATTGTACTGACATGATGTATAGTAAGTGTGACAAGCTTCTGATAATAAAGTTACTTGCGATTACACTTTTCTGCCACTAGGGGGTTTGGCACAGACGTGGTCAGTTCTAACTATGTGTGCATCTTAACATGCAAGAATAAATCAATAAATTGCATTCTATGTATAAAAATGTGTATATGCATGGTTAATGCACAAAACTGTGCAGGATTGAAAAATAACACGGTTTCATCTCTGCCTGTTTGTATAGCTGACTACTATGTTTACTGATAACACAGTTTGACCTTACCCATCATTATTATGTTGCAACAGCAGGATTTTGAGATTGGGTGGCAATTCTCCCAGGAAGCTCAAGTGGTCAGGGTTTACCTTCAGATGCTGGTAGGCCTAAGATGGTCAAAACATAGCAACAGTGTAAGCAGCCCTAATGAGATGAAAGGGGTTATGAAAACACTCTTTAGTGCCTGGTACCAGTTGCACTGGCCAAACTACAAATCAACCCATCACTGTCTACTACACCAGCTTCAACAGAACAAATGTACTACCATACAGTAGACAATATTTTTTGTAATCTGGGGGTTAAATGAGCAGCACCTTGGACAGAGTGTGGAGTGAGTGGTCAATAGCTGAAAGCAGGTTGCTATGGCTGGGTTGAGAGAACTTCAGTTGTTTCTGTAGACCCAGAAGAGCAGCCACCTGAGACTGACTGCTGTCCCAACAAGTGGCACCTAACACTCTGGACATCTTAGTACAGCACACACAGTTCTGAGATTAATGAAAAGGGAGGTCAGTCATCAACAAGTAAAATTAAAAAATGTATACAAATTAACATGCATACAATATAAACCTTCCCTTACTCCCAAAATGATGTTCTATAGTGAAAAATGAGCCCAGAAATATAAATAATAAACTTAACTGCACACTTTAATGTAAAGTGGTTCTGGAAAATCCTTGATTAACTGAGCCATTAAATATCTTTGCACTGGGTGATGTATGTGGATCTTTTTATTCAACAGAAGAAGATACTCTAACCTGTAGCAAAGCGAGGTACTGGCCTAGCACAGGTGGGTCATACTGGCTGTGAGACTCCAGCAGCTCCTCGCAGACTTGTGAGAGCAGCTCAGGGAGGTTTTGCTCCAGCCCAAGACACAAGGCTTCAGTTAGAGTTTCACAGGCCTGCGCCAACAACTGCTGCGCTGCTTTCCTGCTGTTCTGTAAGTCAGTACATGCAACAACTCATGAGACTGCTAACTCTGAATAGTGTGAGTGTGCATATGCATGTGTGTGATAATATTCTTAACCAGTAAAAATGGTAAGAGACGGCTAGTCATATCTGGATTGGGATATTGTTCATAAAAATACAGGTGTATATTGTAAATTCACCCAGGACACATTTAAAACAGATTTAGATCAGAAGGCTCAAACCACTTCTTAAAGTCTGAGATGAATTCTACTCAGATGTTACACAAGTGTAAATACATCGATTAGCCATAACATTAAAACCACCTGCCTAATATTGAATAGGTGTGCTGCCAAAACAGCTCTGACCCAAGGCATGGACTCCAGAAGACCTCTGAAGGGGTGCTGTGGTATCTGGCATTAAGATGTTAACAACAGATCCTTTAAGTCCTGTAAATTGTGAGGCGGGGCCTCTATGGATTGGACGAGTTTGTCCAGCACATCCCACAGATTGAGATTTGGGGAATTTGGAGGTCAAGTCAACACCCTGAACTCTTTATGTTCCCCAAACCATTCCTGAACAATTTTTGCTTGTGGCTGGGTGCATAATCCTTCTGAAAGAGACCACTGCCATTAGGGAATACTGTTGCCATGAAGGGGTGTAGGTCTGCAACAATATTTAGGTAGGTGGGTATCTGTACAGGTAGGTACATGTAATATTAACATCACACTGCCTAACATGGCTTGCCTTCTTCCCATAGTGCATTCTGGCACCATCTCTTCCCCAGGTAAGTTATGTACATGCACCTGTCCATCCACATGATGTAAAAGAAAAAGTGATTCATCAGGCCAGGCCACCTTCTTCCTTTAATCCGTGGTCCAGATCTGATGACCATTGTAGGCATTTTCGTTAGTGGACAGGGGTCAGCATGAGCAGTCTGACCAGTCTGCAGCTATGCAGCCCCATACACAGCAAGCTGTGACACACTGTGTGTTCTAACACTTTTCTGTCATAACCAGTCTTAACTTCTTCAGCAATTCATGCTACAGTAGATCTTCTGCAAGATCAGACCAGACAGACAAGCTTTCACTCCCCATGCGCATTAATGAGCCTTGGGCACCCGTGACCCTGTCGCCAGGTTACTGGTTGTCTTTTCTTGGACCACTATTGGTAGGTACTAACCACTGCATACTAGGAACACTCCATGAGACCTGCCATTTTGGAGATGCTCTGACCCAATCATCTAGCCATCACAACCTGGCCCTTGTCAAAGTCGCTCAGATCCTTATGCTTGCCCGTTTTTTCTTCTTCCAACACAATGACTTCAAGAGCTGACTGTTCACTTGCTGCCTAATATATCCCACTCCTTGATAGGTGCCATTGTAACAAGATGATCAAATGTTATTCATTTAACCTGTTGAATGTGGTTTCAGTGGTTTTAATGTTATGGTTGATCAGTGTAGTTAAAGTTAAGACTGGTTATGACAGAAAAGTGTTAGAACACACAGTGTGTCACAGCTTGCTGTGTATGGGGCTGCATAGCTGCAGACTGGTCAGACTGCTCATGCTGACCCCTGTCCACTAACGAAAATGCCTACAATGGTCATCAGATCTGGACCACGGATTAAAGGAAGAAGGTGGCCTGGTCTGATGAATCACTTTTTCTTTTACATCATATTCCTCTCTTAAAGCCACATTTGAACACCTACCAATACTTCATGCTCGCATACACATGTAGCTCATGACATCAACCTTTCCTTGAATTTGAAGAAAATTCAAAAGCATTTTGAACACAGAGCTGGAATTCCAGTTGATATGCTGACAGCAGCCTAAAAGTATGTAAGCAACGGTGCCTTGGATATTTTTCCTCAAACAACATCTCCTATTTTGCCATGCTGAAAGCAAAGCACCTCATATGATGTGGTGATTCCACAACAAGTGCTTTGCTTTATTCTTATGTAATTAGGCACAGCTTCTATATGCCCTGATATATCTGAGTTTAGGAGAGCTCTATGGGTTCAGAACTAATTATTTGATTATCTCCATCATTTATTCATGAGTAGTATAATAATTGCACAAAAACATATATCAATATGACATATTAAGTAACCACAGCATGCTTGAATGCTCATCTCCGACTGGCCAGAGGTGTGCATTGTTTTTGTATAGCGGCACAGCTCGCAAACTAGCTCCAGCCTTAACATGAATGACAGGTTAATATAAATGTGCTCATTCTAATATGTTATCATTTCTATAGTAACATCTGATAGGCCTATGTATAATTTTGACCCTCTGTTGATTTCAGAAAACCACAATAAATTATAACTTGTGCAACAATTTCTTGTTTTTTCTATTAAAGATGTATGTTGTATAATAATTCATCCAGAAAAAGAACACTTAAAAGAAATCATTGAAACACAACATTACCATGACAAACTTTTCCCAGGAAGACAAGAACAGGAACGAACTTATCTCTTCGACATTCCAAAAAAAAAAAAAATGAAATCAAACTTTAAACCATTAAAATGTGTGCTGTTAAACATTGTAACCACTGGCAAATGGACCTGGTATGAGCAGAATAACACACTCAAGACTGTACCATTAAACAAAAATTGTGGACTTCTGGGAGGTAGTGACATTCCATTTGGAAGTCGTGCATCATCACACCACCCTGAGGTGTATTATTTTTGAATAACAGTATGGTCTGTCATGTGTTATTCCTTAGATAACAGGCTACACTAAATAGCCTGAGGCAGCATACACAAGGGAATTTCCCATCTGTCAGAAAACACAATGATTTGTGCTCCAGGTTCATGACTTACAAACTCCGAGCATGCCGACAGAATATGTTTTGTCAAATGTTTAAACTGGTCATTTATATAAAATCATTTTATACAACAGTTAGTTCTGCCCCACTTATTTGATTGGTTGGACGACATTTCATAAGTGCTGATATTTTGCATAACAACACTGGGATGTTTCATTGTGTGTATCACTCTGCTTATTTAAGTCCCACAAGTAAAATTCCACTTCCTAGCTTGAAATGGTTACTACAGTGGTGTTAGTGTAACATCATCAGCAGACATGGCAAATGATACTTTTCTGGAATATAACTTTTGACTTAAAATATGAAAGCTCTTCAGATGAAGGTGAAAAAGAAGAATGGACGCTAATTTTACCGGAAGCACCTTTAACAGGAATGTACAAACCAGTGTGCGCTAACTAGCCAGCTAGCCAATGTGCTATAAATTGAATGTGGCTTCTTCGGGACCTATTTCCACTTGCAGAGCAAGATAAAAAGCCATATTGCTTCCAAAATGTCACTTACACAAAATAAATTTCTTGTTTACAGAACTGTTGTATAAAAGCAATATAACACTGAAGGCTGTACTGTTGCAACTAATATCAGCACAGGTGTGATTAGCTAGGGCATTCGGCCTCCGGGTTCATGCCTACCACCGAATCACAGCCTTGCTGATATTCAGTACAACAACGCTCCCTCTTGTGTGATATTGCTTAATATATAGATACCAAAAGGTCCTTTTTGTAGCTTAATGATGTGTTATATGTATTTTTCCCACCAAAGCACAGTTATGTGTGTGCATTTGTTTTGGATGACTACCTTACCTGCATTTCATCACTTTTAATAGTGTCTTCCCTCCATGATATGCTCCCCTCCACTTCTCTGCTGCTCTCCTCTTTTTCATTCTCATCCTCCGTTTTCTTCCCCTCTGCTCCATTTTCCACCTGGTGCGATAGAAGGAATTGATTGAGTTGTTTGCATATGGCTAATAAAGAAATGTTAATGGAAACAACTATATGCATAGCCAAATATATGTTATAGGTGTATACTGATATCAAATATTGCCATTTCATTACATATACGAAGGCAAGTTTGGTATATACATTCAATAAGTGTAACCATAAAATCTTTAAATATACTAGTGAATTAACAAGAACACAAATAAATAAAAGAAACAGAAGAACAGTGATTCTCCTTATAAAGTTCAATGTCTAACAGCTTAACATCACTATTGTCTAATCGTCTCCATAGTATTATACAGAGTTTTGTGTTTTTCCTCTTCAGAAACAACAAAGTGGTCCCACAAAAGTGAATACACCCACTGTCTACTTTAGGAACACCTGTACATAAGCATATTCATGGAGGATCTAATCAGCCAATCATGTGCCAGCAGCACAATGCAAAAATCATGCACATGCAGGTCAACAGCTCCAATGTTCACGTCAAGCATAAGAATGAAGAAAAAGTGTGATCTCTGTGATATGTAAACTCTAGAAACTCAAGTTTTGTGTGAAAATCCCAGGAGATCAGCAGTATCTGGCATGAAAAAACAACTGGAATCTGTATGATTTTATGGATTGTGCTGCTGCCACACGATTGGCTGACTGGATAATGGCATAAATGAGAAGGTGTACAAGTGTTCCTATTAAAGTGACAAGTGAGAGTGTATTTCTACTTCCGTTTGGAGGGTATACCATGATTGGTTTGCCCCACATAGAGGTGGAGTAGAGTGGATCTCTCTGCACTGCTAACAGCCTCAGGCACTTTCCCAGCATGCCAAGTGTTTGCATTCTGGTATCAACACAGTCCTTCATGAGAGACTGGACCACAGTGAGCTGGGTAAAGGTCAGCTGACCTACAGACTGACCCATGGTTAGCCATTCCTGCAGAAAGAACAAAAATGATTTGGTAAATCCCAGATCTGAGACACTGAATACTGAATCTTATGCTGCACTGTGTTGTACTTATTTCTGAACACCTGTATTATATATTATTGAACGAGGAGATTTGCAAACTTAGAAAGTCACAAATGTAGCAGACGTTGGTGGGTAAAAAGATTTGACAAACTAGAAATACAACAGTTTTTATTTGGCATATACAACCACTGTTTAATTAAGTGAAAACAAGAAAACATTTACAATGTTTAGGGACAATATACAGTCATGGGAAAAAGACTGCAACTTCCGTCAGTTCTAGGTTTTTAATTATTAGAGCCTACGTAACAATTGCTTGGTCCTTGGCAACATCTATAAACAAACAAATAATCTCAGGTAACAACAACAACAAAAAAATACATTACAATATGTATTCATTTTTTCCACAAATCAATTCAACATTCAGAATCTTGGGATCATTGTCCTGTTGCATGACCAAAGTTCAGGCTCAGGTTAAGCTGCTGGACAAATTTTGCCCCAAGAATATTCTGGTATAAAGTGGAGTTAATTGTTGTCTTAATGACTGCAGGTTGGCTAGGTGCCATGACTGCAAAACAAGCCCAACTCATCACACTTATGGTGATTAAATAACTGATTTAACAAAGACAAATATATAGTTATCGACATGGTGGAGCTTTCTATAAGGAAATATTTATTTAACATTTATGACAAGTTCTCAATAAGCTGTCTTTTCTGTGTTATTACCTTCAAGAAAAAGTAAAGGAACATCTGTTTATAGCTGTTATAACGTATGCACCAGGTATGCACGTTTAGACGCAAGTGCAGGTATGCAAGGCTTTATTAAACTCGGCAATCACCAGAAATATGTCACCCAAACTCAAAGTCGAGATGCAGATGAGGATCAGGCGATTAGCACACATCATTAACTAGGACAGGCAAGAGCATGATGAGGAAACCAGAAGCAAGATCAAAACTAGAATAACAATCACTCACTATGTTCACAAATTTTTTACATTCGGATTGAGTTCATTCTGATCGGTGATACTGAACATACATTTACATGAAAGCAATCGGATGGATGTGTGTGTTTTTAGGTCCCAAGCATTCAATCAGAACAGAAATGCTGCCTTGCGCACAATCCCGTATGGATGGCCTACTCTGCTAGATGGACATGGCGAGTATTTTAGCCAATCTTATCATGCTTAATTTATCTGTTTTAATTAAGCAATGATTTGAAAGACAGCTGCTCATAAAACTGCAGAACAGGAAAAGGCAAGAACGGGATATTTAGTTTTGAAATGCTGTCCTGTACAGAGCCATAACATGCCCATCCAACTGTTCAACTCTTTTTAATTCTTTAGGTATATTTAAAAGAAAATTTGTCTCTGGTGCCAAACAGTTTTTATTACCACATACTCCACACGCACATTGTTTCTCCTGTCCATAAAATATCTTCACTGCGGAACATGTACTGAACATGCACAGAAGGTTACAGGTACAGAAGGCAATCTGATCAAGCTTATACAATATTTTCCTATAAACAGATTATCAGAGGTCTTCATCACCTTTTTCAATACGATTAAATTCTCAATCAGAATTAGGTATTTCATTCTCATCGAGCAGTTAACGTGAAAAATTTTCTTTCTGATCGAGCTTGAATCGAATTATTAAAGGATAATTAGGGTCCATGTAAACAAAGCTAGTGAATGAAAGGTTTGGTAACTACTGGAAAAATCATAGTGCATCTACGTTGCAAAGTGGATTGTGCTTATATACTGTGAGCATGGCTGTGGTTGTAATGAGTCCAGGTGTGTGTAATCAGTAAGATGGCGGGTGTGAATGTGACCAAGTCTGTGGCAGAATCCAAATACTCATACTGTCTTAGTATATAGTACGCGAAAATCAGTGCGTCATAATTCTCAGGATGTCCTCAGTAGGCAGTAGGCAATACTCAGTAGGCGTTTAATAGTAGTTGAACCGTACCCGGATGATCTACTACATACATAGTGTGCAAACACACTACACTACACTATCCCATAAGTCAGCTGGAGTCCGAATAACCAAAGAAGAAGAATTCCCCTTGGAACAATAGAAAGACGATGGCAGACTGAGGCAAAGCCTATTGCTGCAGCATCTAAGGGGTGTCTCTGGCAATGTACAAATACATGTATCAGGAACAATTTAAACATTTCTGCAGTTTTTTTCTGCAGTTGTTCGGATTCAGCCTGTGTGTGCTGGGAAGTGTAGCCCTCAGTGACCATGTTTGTAGGACGTGCTGCACTCAGAGTTGGAGTCTAATGCTGATTCCAGCATTGACATGACATTAAATATTATATATGTTTTTAATATTAAATAACATTACACTATCATGTGTTATTCCCTATTCATTACATGTTAATGTAATTATTAAATGCTGAATAAAAAATAACCAAATTTAAGATTTTTTAGTAACATGGCACTCGTTTTTTTGGAGCTCTGGTAAATATTGTGAGATATACTGGGTATTCAAAAATCGTGATATATTTTCCATACTGCTCATATTGAAATACATTTGTGCAGATGCAAGAATAAAATGGCATCTGCATTTATATTTTAACTATGTAGGAGAAAAGTGGTGGTGCTGTGAGTCTGAGATGTGTGTGTGTTCTATCACCCTCTGTAGAGTATTAAGGTCTGAGCTGCTCCTCAAATAGTCATCAACAGCTCGCTCAGTGGAACTCATCCTGCTCCGGATTGTTGCTTGGACCTTCTTCTCCTCACACTGCATCTCCAGCATCAACAAACCAAGGTCAGCCAGAGCTAGCCTAAACCGCACAGACACACGCATAACAGGCAGCCTACACCAGCCACCCTGGACACACACACATACACACACACACATACCAAGTAAATAATATACTTACTGTATGCCACCTTTAAAATAAAAAAGAAATACAGAAAACAATGAAAGATTATCTATCTACGAGATGGCTAAAAAGAATGACAAAATCCCTGAGTGAATTGGGGGCTACAACAATACTGGAAGTCATAAATGTTTGAGAAGATGAGATAAAGTAGGTTAGTGACAAATTAATCATTTGAGAATCTCAATTTATTATCAAAGGAAAATCAGTGAACAGCCTCTCTCTGTTGTCCACAGCAAATTGTTTAACAGTCACTCCTTAACCAATCATTCTGTACAATGCTGAGAAGCAAAATGCATACACATTAATCCAAGATATATTTTAATAAGGGCTACAGTAAAGGTTTTTCTGCAAGTCTTTCTGTGAAATACTTGCTAACAATGTCAGGAAATATGGAAACTGGACCATTCATGCTATGTTTGCTGAGGAACCAGCACCATCTGCTGCAAAGGAGGGAACTATAGACATGCTATTTATATTTTAGCTTCACTTGGATTTTCAACATTGAAAGATATGTAGTACATAACCAAAGTGAAACTCCTGTATCATGTATTGAATTCTTTCTCATGGCTACATCACAAAGATCATTTACAGGAACGCATCTGAAGTGCAATTAGATGCAATAGATGTGTTAACTCGAGTTCCTCATGAGTGGGAGTGATGACTCCATGTGTGTTTACCAAGAAATGCCAATCATGGAGAGGATGTTTTGTAAATAAAGTTACATTCTGATAAAAAAAAGGGTTAATTTCCTGTATGTATGGAGACTTTAGGGAAACCCTATATTTGCTCTAGCAATCGTGTTTCCCAAGATAGTTTGTGTGTTTATTTTCAGATTTAGACTGAGAACCAACTGAGGAGAATGGCAAAATCATCTGGTTGGAAAAATGAAACAAATAGAATTACAGGACTGTTTAGCTGAAGTTAGGGGTTGGCTCATAAGCTATTTCATCACATAGATTGTCAGGACATGATAATAATTTTTCCTGCAACAATAGAAACCTGCTAGTGAGGAAGTAAATAGTCTGTTAAAATAATGAGGGTCACAGTGACTCTTTGCCATGTTTCTGAGAAACCATTCCAAAATATGCAGTGTGGCAGGGCGCATTATTCTGCTGAAAGAGGCCCCTGCCATTAAGGATTCCATTGCCATGAAGGCATGAGATTTGTCTGCAACAATATTTAGGTAGGTGGTACTTGTCAAAGTACCATTCATTTGAATAAAGGGCCCAAGGTTCCCCAGAAGAACATTGCTCAGAGCATCCCACTTCATCCGCCAACTTGCTATCTTCCCATAGTGCAACCTGATGCCATCTCTTCCCCAGGTGAGCGATGCACACCCACATGGCTATCCACATGATGTAAAAGAAAACATCAGATCAGGCCACCCTGTACCACTGCTCCATGGTCCAGTTCTGATGCTCAGGTGCCCATTGTGGCTATTTTTGGTAGTGGACAGGTATCAGCATGGGCACTACGACCAGTCTATGGCTACACAGTCCCATACGCAGCAAGCGGCGATGCACTGTGTTCTGACATCTTTTTATCATAGCCAGCATAAACCTTTTCAGCAATTTGTGCTCTTCTGTGGGATCGAACCAGATGGGTTAGGTCTTCGTTCCCCATGGGCATCAATGAGCCTTGCACACCCCTGGCCCGAACATGAAACCTGATTCACTGTCCTTCCTTGGAAGGCTTTTGGTAGGTACTAACCACTGCATCCCAGAAACACTGCACAAGACCTTTTTTGAAGATGCTCTGACCCAGTTTATTTTTTCCCTTTTCCATGCTACACTATATTGAACTAAAAGTATATTTTATCTATAAAATGCAATTTGCTTATCGGTTCACATTTTCTATTGCTGGAAATCTATGTTATAAAGTAAATTGGTAAACTACTGTCTCCATTTGCAAGTACAGACTATAAAATGGGTACCTCTTGATTTGGGAGAAGCTTGAGACAATTGGAAAGTACTTCCTCCTGAAGGGATACAGCATGCTGTGCAAGTGAAAAGGCATCAAGCAAGTGCTGCTGTTTCTCTTCTTTTATGGAAGTGCACATGGCCAGCATTCTTCGTTAAATTGAAACAGGAAAAAACAGGTTAGTCAAGCCAGACTTATCTTATTTTGAATTATTAATAAAGTACATCTGGAAAAAAGCCATTTAGATTCTACATCATTTTAATGTAACAGGTAAAATATTTTGCAGGATAAATTACAGACAGAGAAACCCCAAACTATTTGAAGGTCCATCATCTAGAGCAGGGGTCACCAACCTTTTTGAAACTGAGAGCTACTTCAAGGGTACTGAGTAATACGAAGAGCTACCAGTTTGATACACACTTATGACTAGTGCTATTTTTAGAACATGCCCCGTGGGTGACTCATGTCTTCCCTGAGGGCGACCTGGTGCCCGTGGGCACCGTGTTGCTGACCCCTGATCTAGAGCATATGGTGCTTCATTCAAAGAGTTTAAATGACCAATGAATGTAACAAAGGTATGTGTGGTCTACCTCAGAGTGTTTGCCTGCTCAAGGGTCGTCTCTGCAGCATGTGTCTTGTAGCCATGCTGGCGTAATTGTGCAGCACTCTCTTTCAGAGTTTCACAAACTGACTTCAGCTTCTTCACTGTCTCAGCACTAACACTATGACCAGGACAGGTGGCCCTCAGAGACTGGCGACACAGAACTGCACCTCTGTGAGAGAACATACACTGCATAATGCAAGTTTTGTAGTTGCACAAACACATGAATTTCAGTAAGATACAAGAAATCTTTGTCACTTTTATTTTATTTTTTTATATAAAAGCTACGCACACACACACACAAAGAGACACACAGACACATATTTGAACCCTTACGTGGCCTGCAATGATGCAATATAGAATTGGAGGACTGGGGCTCGATTCGGTCTTTGCTCCAGAGCAGACCTAAAGAGTCTGATGGCTGTGTCTCTGATCTGACACACCTGTAGAGCAGAAACAGAGCAAAAAGTACATCCAGAACATGAAAGTTATGTGGATACAACAACTATGCAACCAAAGGAACAACTGTTTCGCTATGGCCCCATACACCAGTACAGATCCATCAAACATAAATTGGACAACAGTTTCAGCTGCTATACCTGTTTTGGACTCTTCAATCCACTTGGAAACAAAAATAAAAAAAAGCACTGTTAAACTGGGATAAATCTAAATCTATATCTATATTTGGATATCTTAAAAGCTTCTTTGTAACAATGTTCATTGTTAAAAGTGCTATATTAATAAAATGTAATTGAATTTGTTTATGTTGTACAATTGTTCTCTAGTTTATTGTTTAGTTTACATTGTTGACTGTTTGATTAAAAAAAAAAAACCAATATATTATCTGTGATAGCTTTGCACAAGAAAATAGCTTGTTTCATATAAATTTAAGTAAAAAGAATTAAATCACCCCAACTACTGACTAAATTATATATAAGCATACATGCACAGATTAAGTGAGCTAGCTTATTTTTTTTCAGCCAGCAGAGGGTGCCCAAGCTCTAGACTTCAGGTATACCTGGTTTCCTCAAAAACTAAAAGGACATGAAGTCAATTTCAGAACAGTAAATAAGTAAAAAACAATATAATATTATACAATACTATATTATACATATATATTATAATATATATTTTATAATATAATATTTACATAATACTTAATATCACCCATTTTCTTGATGCTTAGTTTTGAACAGGAACTTTAAGACTAAAGCAGGATGTGTAATTTGTTAAAAAGGGTGCCCTATTATCACAGCATTGTTGTATATTCAGAAAAAAGAAGTGAACCTGTGTGTAAATGTCGTCTCCCCCAAGCTGTGCTGTGGTGGTAAAGAGGCTCTGAATGAGGTTGTACCAGAAGTCCTCATCCCCACCAATCCTCTGAGCCTGCTCTAATAAAGCAAGAGCCTGCCCATGGTGCTGCTCCTGATTGGCCAGAACAGCCAACAGGTAAAAACTATTAGCCAGTGTGGTTTGGTCTCCAAGTTCCTGGGATACACAGGGGATTTCATTCATAATCTACCAATATAGAGGAAACATGCAACCAGGGGGCTACTGCTTAACTACTGACATAATTATAACTTATGACACTTATGAGTGTCCTCTCTCACCTTGGCCACCAGGTGAGCTTCAGCTAAAAGACTTCTAGCAGGCTGGTACAGGCCCATACTGATGCACACAGCACCCTTGTCCAGCCACAGCTCCTGAACAGTGCATCTGTTCAGTCTCTTCCCGCACATGCTGTTTTCAGCTACATTCCACACACTGTAAGGAGGTGCTGTCTAAGGAGTCAAGACATACTAATTATTAGCTTCCATATAAATATCACAGAATGAAAGCGATTGTTTGCTACTTTCTTTCCAAAGAAAGGAAGCTGCTGTTTTAAGCTTGAATGCCCCTAACAAACTAACCTCGTGTGTCTTGTTGACTTCTTCTTGACTTCTTTCCCTTTCGAGAGCAACTGTCTTTCGGCATCTGAAAGGATATAAAATATTACCCAAGGTAATCCACACAATCATGCCAAATTAAATAAGGGATCATCCCAAACAAACATTCTTGATATCATAAAATAATAGCCAAGGCACAAAGCGGAATGCTCTTTCTTCCACCAAGTAGCTTACAATTATTCATATTAAGAAGGAGAAGAAGTCTTTATTTGTCACATATACATGACAGGACAGTGAAATCTTTTCTTCAAGAATCCCAGCTTGTTAGAAAGTTGGAGTGACATCACATGGTCCCCTAATTGTTATGGCAGCATCTCAAAAATCATTACATCCCTTTGTTTGTGTCACTTTTGTTTTTAAAGTTTTTCAAAGTGTAGGCTGTAATTAATTCCTTTCCGCATGTTTGACATTCATTTTTACTTTCCTTTAACAGCACACTAACGAAGGCAAAAAGTATAGGGCTGATTATGCTCCTTGTCATGATTACACAGAATCAGGAGCACTGATTTAGAGCTTCCATTACAATTAAATAGCAGAAAATTATCACCTGCCATTCATTCAAATGTAATTTTAATGGCTAGAGTATATTGTTTAAAATATTTTCACAATATCATTCTGAGCCATGCTACAGGGATTACACTTTTGTGGAGAGGTCAGCTCATGATCTATCCAACTGCAAAGGACCAAGGCTTTCCTTTGTGTATTAAGAGTACCTAGTAAGTTACTAACTCAATAACAGTAAGTAACTCACTCTCCTTAACTACAACCACTGTATTATTACTGTCAGTTCTGATAATTATGCAACACCCATATATTATCTGATCTCACATGCTGGTCCTGTTTCACTGATGGGCAGATCAGAAAGGGGCTGTCAAATTGTGTACATCTACAGATCACATAGGCAGTATTATCAAATGGTGGCCTTTCACTGGCCCAGATGTTTAGATCCTTACGCTTACCCATTTTCCTGCTACCAACACATCAACTTTGAGAACTGATTGTTAACTAACTGATAACAGGTAATAATTATATAGCTACAAGTTGGATGTATGAGGTACCCAGTAAACTGGCAACTCAAGGTACATATCTCTTACAACATCTGCTCATCTTCAGGAATATGGGCAAAGCTCAGTAGTGCTTTTTTGTAGGGTGATGAAGAGTCAAGCCCCAGTTCACAACAGGTCTTCACTATCCTGAAACAAAGAGAGTAAAGCAAGTCCAGTAGCTACACAGTGATAATACAGCAGAGAAACACATAAAACCAGAGATACATGGAGGAGTGCGGAGCGAAGTATGAAGCAGGCTGTCCAGCCCTACATACTGACTTGCAATGCTGTCAATGCCAGTACTGCATACCTGAGGCGGTAAAGATCAGAATGGCTCGTGCTGAGTGAGAGATCATGAGCAATGACCTCAGCAAGGTGCAAAGGAGGTAGAGTAAACAGAGTCAGAGAGATGGATTCCAGCTCTTTCACCAGGACATCTAGATAAAATAGAGTCCGGCTCTAGAACACACAAATATACACTCAGAGAAAAAGCACAATTCATCATTAAGAGGAATAAAAAATAAAGAGAACAATGTAATAGAGCCATACATTTCTTGGAATAAAGCTATGTACATAAAGCTATGCACACTGCTCGTTAACACAGTAAAACACTGCAGAATTCCAATTTGTTTAAAAGCTTGAGTACCTTCGACATTATTTTAATAGTTATATTGCTTATTATTGTATAATGCATATGCATATGTTGGAAGCTACACTCAAGGCACTGCAAACAATAAGTCGCTGTCCCTGCTACTCCCCAGTGTTTACCAGGAAGAGACTAAGAACACACTGACAAAACCAATCCATGTTCTGTTCATTTTAAATTTACACATTGTTTTACAACACTTTAAATTCCATGCTGGTTCAAGCATTTGAACATTCAATCATTAAATTCATTTCAGCAGATTGATGGCATGGGTTCCTGTCTTTAAGTCTAAGTAAAGTAAAACATCCCTCAATTTCACACTCACTGAGCATAAAGTTCAATATTACTACTTCATCCACAAATGAGCAAACTGAAATACAGAGCTGGGTCTCAAGGTGAAAGAATGGTCTCAAAAGTAAAACTGGGTCTGACCAATGACTGACAATGTGCAGAGTGTGAGTGATCCCTCATGGAGAGACTCTGACCTGCATGCCGATGCTGTGGTTGTTGATGGAGCAAAAGCTGCGGTCATGTTTGAAAGCCTGCCGAAACTCTTCAGGGCACTCAAACTGAGCCCATCTCTCTGGGGTCAACTGAAAAGAAGTGTCCAAACCTTCTTGGATCTTGGGCTTCTTCTGAACAGTTGAGGGCTACAAAGTAAATGGTAAGATTTGCGGTCCAATATTACAGTATTTTAATGAATGGAAGTGTGATCTATAAACAATTAAACTCTTAAATGTTTGTCATTTTGTATGCATTTTGGCATGTTTAAAACAGGTCACATATACCTTCTGGAGGTAGACAATATGCCCAGTTTGTGGACACCTGACAATTCACCCATGCTTTTTAACTTTTTGATTAACATCCAGTTCCAGATTTAGTCTTCCATTTGCTGTTATAATAAGCTATACTATTCTAGAAAGACTTTGTAGTAGATATTGGAAGGTGGCTGTGGGGATTTGCTCATTCAGCCATGAGAGCTTTAGTGAGGTTGGGCAATGATAACAGGCAAGGAGGCCTGGGGTGCAGTGAGAACTCCAATTCATCCCAAAGGTGTTCAGTGGGGTTGAAGTGAGGGTTCTGTGCAGGCAACATGAGTTCTTCCACTCCAAACTTGGCAGTCCATGTCTTCATAGACCTTGCTTTGTGCACAACAACAGTGTCAATACTGGAACAAGTTTAGGCCCCATAATTTCATTGAAGGGAAATTGTAATTCTACAGCATGCAAAGACATCCTAGAAAATTGTGTGCTTCCAATTTTATAGCAACAATTTGGGGAAGTTTGTGGAAGAACAAAATATGGGTGTGATGGTCAGGTGTCCACAAACTTTTTTGCTTCCAACTTTGTAGCAACAGTATGGGGAAGAACAACATATGGGTGTGATGGTCGGTTGTCCATAAACTTTTGGCCATATAGCTTATGTGCCAAACCTCTTTAGACTTTAAGCTTTTCCCCTTGTCTTTTTTGGGGCTATCTGCTAACACAGGCTCAGACAGAACATCAGAATTCTTTAACACATCGTTGATGACTTCCTCAGCTGTTTCCATGGACACCTGAGGTAAAGAAATAAATTGAAATGTTTGCTTCACTAAATGTGTTATATATACATACTTCACTACAATATATACTGGCAGAATCTTCAAATATATAACGCAGTTTGCAAAGTAACAAGTAAAATTTTTTTTTTGGTCCGGCTCCAGAAAATTTTTTGCAGGCTTGGGAGAAATACGACCTCAGAAAAAAAAAAAACTTAAACCAGATGTTAGTTATCCTGTTTGCAGAATACATTTGAAATTAATTAACTTTAACTGTAAAATTAATTGCTTCCATATTTTTGGCTTGAAGGTACAAGCTAAATCACAAACCTGCCAGATCTTCAAAACATAGTGATTAGCTTGAAGCAAGTACTGTTGGTGCTTAGAAGATACTCTGGACTCCATGAGAGCCAATAGTGTGTGTGCTTGCATCAAGATGTCTAGAGTGCGCACATTCTTCGGCTCATTTTGAGGTGCCACAGACGTTGGAGCCTGTACACTCTGCTGAGGCAGAATGCTGTCTGGGACAGTCACATCTGCCTGACCAGATCCTAAAAGAAACAAAGCAGCAATATAGATGCAAATACAAAAATAATTATCAGCAAAATATACTCTGTAATGAAGATTGTACACTCACACCAAATACAAACTATGAACCTGTTTCAGCAAGCTGAAAACATTTTGGCATAAATACATCAAATACATACAGAAGTACATTCACAACTTGTATACTGTTTACAGTTGTTATTAGTTGGATTACCTTGGTTATTGTCACTTTGACTGGTGTTCAACCCAGAGGAGAGCAAAATGTCTATGGCTGACTGGGTCTGAAGCTGTGCATCAGTCATGGGGAAATTATTATAGTACAGCCACTCTGCAAATTCCAGCAGTAAATCAACCTTCTGCCACTGATTATCAGCACTCTGGAGAGAGGAAGCAAAACACAAATTACCATCGATAACAAATGATTTACACAATCTTACTAGCTTATTCAATGAAGCACAAGGTTCTGTTAACATAGCCCACAAACCTTGTACATCTGGTAGAGTTAAATATGCCCAGTACAACTAAACATCCAGAAGGTGGCACTACATAAAAGCACATGTTCTAATGCACATGCAAGTTCTTCAAAGTAGTGTTCCAGCATTAAAATGCTGTTCTTTTCAATATATACAATTTTCTAACTTCTTACCTGTAGTTTATTTGTTGCGTTCTGATAACAGTGCATTTTTTGCTGTGTGTCTCTGGTAGAAAGAGCCACACGATGCCACATCATCGCACAGGCCACCTCTCCATACTCTGTAAATTGATGCATGTCCAGCTCAATGTTCTCCCCTAGCTGCGCCTTCACCAGCACCCGCTGCTCATAGAGGGTACTGCACACACAAACACACAATAAAAATAATGCATGCAGGTAAATACACATCAGATCAGTATACATTTCACATACCACATAACACTGTACAGGCACAAATTACTTGCTGACTCATGAATACATAATTGAGGTGTTAGATGTATTATAATACACCACTATAGGGACATCTGAAACAGTTTCACTGTTAATTGTATGCTATAGGAATACAGTCAATAATGTCACAAAAAGTCATTCCAAACTATACTAAATCATACTAAAGAAAATAATGCAACATTTTTAAATGACAAAACTAACATAAACCCAAGAAATTGAGTTTTCTCTCAGTTTGAAAATATAAGAAATATGTTGTAGTAAAATAAAAAAATAAATATAGTAGCAAATTTCAAAGCAAATGTAATCTTACATGTCACTTGATTTATATGCATTCACTGAAAATACAATGTACTATTAGGCTATAGAGTTAATTGTTCCCACTGCTTATACAGTGGACATTAAAAGCATTTAGAGTGTTTTGCTGTGACATGCATTTGCCCTAGCCAGATAAACTCACAGTCTTTGAGGGCTTCGGGGCATCTCTCTGATGGCCTGATCCAGGATCTGGAGGCCACTCCTCAAATCACCACTGTCTACATGGATTTGATATAACACATTGTACATGGCTGCTTTCACTGCCAGGTCATCTTCAGCTGTACTTACAGAGATAGTGTGAGAGTGTGAGAGTGTGAGAGTTTGAGAGAGAGAGAGAGAGAGAGAGAGAGAGAGAGAGAGAGAGGCAGAAAGAGGCAGAAAGAGACAGATCAGGAATGAATGTCTATATTTGTATATTATGTGTGTGGAAGAGAGACATATAATACCTGGAATCTAAGTAAACATAGTGAAGCTTAGAAGTTACAGTTATGCCTCACCAGCAACATCATAACCGAATAATACAGAAAAAGAACAACAAAAGACATGTACATAAAATGAATTAAGTTGTGAGTATACTCATATGTGAGTATTAATGGCCAGACCATGTGACCAGACCAGAGTGGCAGACACAGGAATGAAGTAAGGACAAAAGGAAAGGAATGAACAATAATGTGGTCTTTCAACAAGCATTGGTGGTTCAGTGGTAGAATTCTCGCCTGCCACGCGGGAGGCCCGGGTTCGATTCCCGGCCAATGCAAATTCGTTTTTTTACTCACTGTATGATGCCTCACACACACCTTCTGGTAGTTAAACAAAAGCTTACCTACATGTTTCAGATATATGTTTCACCAGCTTTTTCTATCTCATGATTATAAGCTATAACTGAGACTTACTATTACAGTCCAATGCTGAGGTTGCAGGTCCGGTTCGTCTTTCCTTCTGAGAATTCAGCACTCTTTTTTTCACCTGCCAAAAGAGCAAGTTTCTAAATGCTCTCCTTTATATCAATGAGTGAAAAGGAGATTCTGCACAGAAAACAACTGTTTATAGAATAAGTGATAACGGGAACTAACTTATCTTCCAGACTAACTTATCTTGCAGATTTCATAACATTGATGTTTATAAACAAATATGTAAATGTAAAATTAAGTGTCATGAACATTTTTTAGTGATGACATGTTTCTCCAGTATACAATCTACAATATAATGCTAGTACTGGCTCAATACCAATACTACTGTATTGGATCAGTGCCATCTCTAATATGTTAAATTAAACCTATGAGATGCACGTGATGGAGCTAAAGTGCTTACTCTGGCTGATTGAAGATAGGTGCGAGATAGATCCTTCACAATAAGCTCCAGTGGTCCTTGCAGCTGCTGTCTCTGCTCAGGAGTTTCCAAAAGAGGGAGGCAGGAGTTCCAGTAATGTCTTACTGCTGTCATGCAGAGAGGCCAGCTACCAGCCTGCTCAGCATAGCTATAGAATGATTAAACATGTTATTCTGCCAATAATTACATTCTAGTGCACATCATTGGATGAAGATAGTGTTATTTTATGTACAAGGTTGCTTGTTTGACTGAGATAATTATGTCTGTTGTCTTTTAAATACATTTCTATGTCTCAAAAAAAGGCACAGCTACAATGTAATGTTATATTTAAATTCCCCAATCTTAGATACATTCACAGTATAGGGTTTAGTTGAACAGAAAAATGGTATTAACCGACTGACCTGATGCTAGTCTGGAGCATGGCAAGAGCCTCTATGTATTTGGCAGGATGGCCACAGGATTCATGAAGCATGCTCTGTCCTCTCAAACATGAAGCACTGCTCAGCATTTCCTGCACTGCTCTCACACTGTACCTAGATACATAGAAACACGATTACAGTAAGTTGCTCAATTGGTATTTGAAATGAAACAGGTTCTAGCCTACTATGAATTGCATGCATGAACAGTAAAACTCAGTGTAGCATTAACAGATCATATAGAAAAAGGAAAATGGCTATTACATCCTGAATATCCTTAAAAAAAGGTTACCTGAGAATGAACCATGAATGACTTTTTTTATAGAAAAAACATAATACTTGTATAATGTCTGAGAAAAGTTAACTTTTATCAGGATTATGGTAGCACCAGAACAGGCTTTTAGAATGTCAACTGAAGTTTGACTACAGTATTAATAAAACATTTTTTTTTTAAATAATCCACTCTTTCAGCTACTCACCGAATTATTGTTTTGGATCTTCTTACTGGTAACATTCACAATGTGATTTTTGCACTAGATGTCAGTGCACTTGTAATAATTTACAGTATTTCAAGAATAATATTTGAAAGTAGAGCAATATCCAAAAAATTTGAATTATAGACACCATACTATTTTTTCTACTTTAATATTAAAATGGAAGAACAACACTGTAAATGTACTTGAATAGTTTTGGACACAGTTCAAAGTTTAAAAGTAAAAGAAAAACATGCTTGTGTGCATTGGCCGGGAATCGAACCCGGGCCTCCCGCGTGGCAGGCGAGAATTCTACCACTGAACCACCAATGCATATAACAAAACAAAAAGAGACGTGCATTGGTCCACAAACCGGTCACACTAGCGTTTTTTGCCAGGAAGAGCTGATAGTTTGGAGTGCTATGTGAGCAAAGAAAGCCACATAATAAAAGCACAAGAAACTTTTTTTGCCTTTACTCTTTTTCCTCCATTTTCATCTTTACTTCATTCCTGTCTACCAGTTTTACCTTTTTAATACTGTGATGAGTCAGTATAGTTTTCAATAGTTATGAATACATGTCAAGGTTTACAAGCAACATAAAGCTAGCATCTGCACTGGCCAGGAATCGAACTCCTCAAAGGCAGCTCTAAACCATTTCCTATTCATTCTCTATGGCAAGGATAAACTGCTACAAATGTAATATATTTTTGGCCACTATGATTTTGTGGTGCTCTTCTGAGTTTTTTTTAAAGACTTATTCTTAGCAAACTTCTGTGGAGACAGGTCAAATCACCAGCAATCAATCAGATGCACCCTTTTGGTTCAAGTTTCTTCTTTTTAAAATAGTTTTTCCTTGCTCATAACTGCTTGCTATTGGCAATTTAGTACTTGCTGTTTGTCAATGAAACTATGTTAATGAACAAAACTGAATATTATTTGAAATATTACATGCTGGATTTTTTTCTTGCTTAAATAGAACTGATGTAGTAGATTATTTTCTACAGAAGATGACTTCTTCTCAACATGATTATGCCACAAATGAACACAATATGTTCTGACTCATAAGAATGTATCCATTCAGTTGGCTCAGTTAATTTGAGCAGTACATGAACAATCCTTGTGGAGAATATTAATGCTAATTAAACACTTTGACAAACAAGAGAATAACTGAAAAATGAGTATACTTCTACTACGTAACTGGCAATCTAGTGGAGCAGTATGCTCAAAGTAGCAGCATTTATTTCATTGAATGAATTTGATATAAACTATAAATGCAAATTTTACATTCACAGTTGGAATAAATTTTTTAAAACACAAGTATTTTCAATGTTTTCCACTTATATCTCAAATTGCAGAATTTTGTGGTGTAAAAAATGAATGATAAATGCCAGAACATGCCTATAAATGAGGGTCTGTATATATATATTGATAAATAATCTCTGTGGTCTCTGTAAACAACAATGCCAGTCATCCAAATACAAATGTTGTCCTGATGTCTCTAGGAGTAGCAGAGGAGACAAGGCTGTATAAGTGTAAGACAATTTAGTATAGCCAATCCACTGGCAAGTTTTTGGGAGATGGAAGGAAACCAGAGAACATAAAGAAAACCCATGCAGACATGGGGAGAACCATTTGCATAGAACAAAACAACAAAACTATGCTAACTCAAGCTCAGCATCGAAGTGGGGATTCTGGAGCTGTAAAGTGTAATTTATCAACTTGTTCATGAAAGGCTGGGCTGTACCACTATGCCTTATAGTGAATTTGAGAATGTATTCATCAAATAGCTGATTTTTTCTCTAAAAAATGACTTTTTTTAACACTTTTTGAACTGTTTTAAATGTAGATAAAATTGAGCCTTAGATTATCATGATCTAGATAGTCTTCTGGTAAAACAGTTATGGGGTTAAAGTACTTACAGTTTACACACTGAGGTTTTTGCCTTATGGATGGCAGTCTGATCCAGCTGAAGTGCATTCTGGGTACAACTCATAACAAGGTTATGATCAGCGCTCCGATGGGCAAATTGAGCAAGCTGAGACCATGCATAAAGCTCCACCACAGGATCAGACCATTTACAGTCAGATGCTATTTGCACAAGCTGTCAAGAATCAGAAAACAAGACAGAAAAGATAAAATGAGAAAGAAAGAGTCTATGAGAAAAATGATAGTAAAAACCAAACCGAGAACATTTGATGACAAAACTAGAATTAGTATACAAGTCATGCTTTCCTTTTTTGATACCACACAGCAGAACTTACCATTGTAAGGTTGGGCACAGAGAACTCAGTCAGTCCATGGTTACTATTACACCGCAGCACCTCTACTCCAATCAATACACGTGACACAGCCTGCACTGCCTTGTTTTTACACTGAGAGAATTAAACATGTATTTAGTGACCATACTGGGATTAAATTTATACATAGCTGCCCTCATGCCGTTTAATATTATTTATTCCAAATAAAATATTACATTAGTTTAGGGTTATCATAAATGCATAGTGAACTAATGCATGCATGGTTTCATAGACACTCCCACACACCTTGTCATCAATGTCAAGGTTCTGCCCAGTCTGCTGTTGCAAGAGGCATTTGGCTTTTACCCATGTGCTGAGGAGCTGCTTTCGAACCATGATGGGCACTGTTTCATCATTTCCATTAGACAGACTGAGAGCATAGTCACTTATCTATAGCACAGAAAACACAAACATTGTGTACATGAAGATAGGTAGGCAAAGTTAGGTGAAGCAAAAACCATGAGATATTACAACTGTGAACCATAGGACACTGTAAATGCAAACCTGTACATAGATTTTGAACGATTTGCAATGAGTGAACAGGTTTATATGTATAATAGCTACAATAGTTATATTTATAGTTACACAGAGTGAGCAAAAAGTATCTATACAGTACCGATCGGATCATGGTATTTTTATTTGACTTTTTTTTATTTATACTATATTTCTTTTTATTTTATAGGTATTAAGAAAAAAATATTTTGGGGGCATAACAAAGGAGAAGGGTTTTGAGAAGAAACCTCACACAGTGGATGATGAAAAATACTTGACATTTTTCAAAGCCACTGTCTTTCATTTGCACAGCTGCTTTTTAGCCTATTTGTTGCACTTGCACTCAAAAGTCTTAGCGAATTTATATATTGGCTGTTTAGAACACATTTTTAAAATTATGACATTTTAATTCATCTAGGCTAATGTTCATTAGAGCTGGGTATCATTTAACGTTTATCGATTCCAAGGTCAAATGTTTAGATAAAAAAAACTTCTTTATTCTTTTAAGTATTGACTGAACATACACAAAGTAAATAGCAGTAGTGGCTCATCTTCCACATTTTTGTGACTTTAGCCATGCATGCTAGCTTGTATCTAACAAATGGACATGCTGTTGTCATGTAAACAGGCCATAGCAGATAGCTATATATGCCCTTGCAGACATGTAGCCTTTGTTTGCAATAGTGTTATTGTGTTTATGAACCCATAAGCAGAACCAACATTTTTTTTTTGTTTTGTTTTGGTTCCCAACCCTAATATTCAGGCAGAACTGTTGTTACAGAGAGGAGTCTCCAAATCCATTTCGAAAGACTACTCTTTATTACAAAATGCAAAAGGAAATGATAACATATTCTAGTAATGTCGGTATTGAGCTAGTGGTGTAATGAATTTTGAGTTGACATGTGGAACTTTACATTTGTAATTTCAACATGAACTTCTTGTATATGAAAACAGTCTCTTCCTTGTTATACATCTTCTGTGATCTGAAATGAGATTCCACCTGGAGAACTGATTCTAGCCCTTCAAAAGTCCAGCTGATTAAGGTTTAATTAGATCCATCTAATCAACATTTTAATAAGAATTTAATAAAGCCATAATTAATTAGATATTTAGTATAGGTCCTGAATATCATTTGTTTGGTTGAATTTGGTGTAACTGATTGAGTCTGAAACAAAATCCTAAATCTGGAGTCTCAGACCAGGTCAGTGTTTCCAAACACACAGTGGAAAGGAGTGGAGGAAAGAGTTCTCTGTTGTGTATAAAATGAAACGAGGCTGAGCTGATGAAAACTGTGCTCCAGGGACCTAAACTCAAACAAGTGATACAGGACGGTTTGGAGCTTAAGGGCCCACGTTGTACTTACATATTCGGGCAGTCCTCCAGTTGAGCTTCAGATACACTGTCAGCATTAATATAATCGTAGTGTATTGCAGAGGTGTATGCATGCCTAGAGAGTGCTGCTGCAAATATTTCAGGCTAGGCAGGTAGATAGCCAGAAGGCAGTAAACTGCTCTTTCTTCTTCTTCTATGTAATCAGCATAGTATTCATCTCTCTTGTTCCTTTCCTTTAGCCCCTTTCAAACATGTAATTTTATGTCAGAATTTACCAGTAATTACTTAGGAAAGGGTTAATTGTGAGCACAAGCCAGATTTGAAATCATTGAGGCAATTAACCAGTGCAAGACCTAGTACAGTTCCTCATCTGTGAGAGAAAAAGGTTCTTGTTTGAAAAAGATTTGCTGGGATAAAGGATGACCATCTTGATAGCTGTTTATTCTAAGAACACCTATAATTGCAATTGGTTTAAAATGCACAATGAGTGTCTGGAAATTGTTGAAAAGTTATTGATTATTCATGGCAACAAAATTCTTTATAAAGTAAAAGGGCATCAGTATGGGCTACGTACATTAATGAGGGGATTATCTAGACTCTAAAGATAAATTCTACCAAATCCATCGAATGTGAGATTTGTATAAGTCACATTCTCTTTAACAGGGCTTTCAATCCAATTATTAATGTGTGTTATCCTGAAGGATGTAATTTTGAATAATGCAAAATAGCTGGGCGGCACGGTGGTGAAGTGGTTAGCACTGTCGCCTCACAGCAAGAAGGTCCTGGGTTCAATCCCAGGATCACCCAGGGTGCCTTTCTGCGCGGAGTTTGCATGTTCTCCCCGTGCATGCATCCTCCCACAGTCCAAAGACATGCAGATTAGGCATGGCTACTCTAAATTGCCCATAGGTGTGAATGCGCGAGCGTGTGTGGTTGTTTGTCTGTGTTGGCCCTGTGGTGGACTGGCGACCTGCCCAGGGTGTACCCCGCCTCTCGCCCGAAGATACTGGGATTGGCTCCAGCTTCCCCCGTGACCCAGATGGATAAATCGGTTCAGATAATGGATGGATGGAAAATAGCTGGTAAAACTTATGGATTTTAGTTTGGAAACACTAACAGTGTCTCACCTGCAGAGCCTTCTTGATGTCCTGCACAGCAGCTGCCTCCAGTGAAATGGTGTTTGTAGAGCCTGATTTATCCATTCCTTTCTTTCCATTTTTCTTAGTCTTGTCAGCCTGAGCCTGAGGCTGCTTCCCCTCTTGACTAGTATGTCCAGATGTCCTGCACCAAGGTTGGATGATACCCTGTGCCACAGCATCACACAACAGGACAAGCAGCACCACTTCCCTATTGTAACATAGTCAATGCAATCAACCAACTGTATATTTTGGGGAAAAATGATTAAAAGCATTAGGGTTAGGCCTTACCCTCCATGGCCTGTCTGTTTGAGTAGCTCTACCATTCGTTCGAATGTGGATACAAGCTTGTGCTGCCCCTTTGTGGCAAGAATGTGGTTATTATAGTTCCACAGATACACGGCCGCATTGACCACCAGCCACGGTTCCTGCAGCTCTGCCCCGAGTTCTGCTCCTCGCAGGAAGCTAGCCGTAGCATAGACTGACATCTCTTGAATCCAGTCACTGTGGACACAGAAAGTAAAAGAGAATGACACAGAAAACAAAGACAGAGAGACAAATATGGGAGGAGAAGAATGGGAGGAATAATGATATTGGTTAGAGAACAGCAATCTAGTTTTCACAGGTCATGCCAAGAGAGTTGAGAAAATTTTGTGTAATGTAGGCAGACCTTAATAGGTACTTGATGCTGCTGAATATGCAAGTAAGACCCTTCATTGTTATGTTGAGAGGCTATTTTATGGGCTTTGTTTACCAAACTGTGAACCAGAGGCTGTCTGGGACTGCTGTCCCCTTTGGCTTGAAATTGAAAATGTCATTAAATACATGCTGTGGTGTTGGATAGGGTGCACCAATTTCCCTTCTTAGATGTTGACTTGAGCGTGAAATAGGCTGAACACTTAACATGATGAGTAGTTTTATGTGAACAGAGGTGCTTGTGGAGTTTAGAACAGTTTACATTATTCATTTTTCTTTTGTAGGCATAGGTGTGCACAGAATGTATGAAGGTGTATCACTGGATTTGCAGTGATAGGATTCCACATATAATAGCATGCTGGTTATGATCCAATTATAATAGTATTCACACCAAGGTACATGTAAAGAAGACATTTTCTTGTTTATATATTTTAAAAATGTATATTTCAGCTGGCATGCTATGATAGCAAACACAGACATGCAAAGTGAAACAGACAGTGAAATGTCCAATTGCTGTTATACTAAATATAGTATAACACCACTTGACCAATCAATTTAGTGGACTGGAACTATCTGTTGAAAAAACACAATTCTATTGCATAAAAGAAGGCCAATGAAACTCATAGTATGCTATAAGAGATTTAATTTATGAGACCTTTTCTATGTGAGCTCAGGGTTCCAGACTCCAGCCATTTTGTAGTCAGCACAACTAAATACTTTAACTAGGCACACCAGTGCAACTCGAAAATATGCCCCAATTTTTCTCTCTCTCTCTTTTTTTAAATCATCATTGTTTATCAAATGAAACTCCAGGAAGGAGCATGAATTGGTGTGTGAGAAAGAGAGTGATTGGAGTGGAGAGCCAAAAGTACGTTTTCGCTTCACTCTCATTCAGGTTGTATGGGGGTGAAATTCGTCTGGTCGGTGAATAACCGGAAGTAACATTGAAAGTCAACTCGGTGAAAACAACTAGCTGCCAAAAGTGGAAAATACAAAAAAAACTATAATGTTTTTCCTTCATTTACTTTGGAGTGACACAAGAGAAACAAGCAGGTTGCGATTCATTCTCAGGTGCTGTTCATTCTCCATGATTATAGCAATGAAAGTGATGGTGCAGGACTGCTAAAGTGAAATAAAAGACAAGTATTGAATGATCTACAAACGGGAGTGTTATCGTAACTGCGAGAGTTGAAGCTCGTTACCACTATCACGCTAGTCATCTAACATGAAGCTAGTTAGCTAGCGAGCCACTTAGCTAGTTACTTAAAATGAACAATCACTAGCTCATTAAATAACAGACTAAGACTCGTTCCTTGCTGATTACATTGGCTCCAACTAATTACTATAAACCCTGCAATAGCTAAACTTCATTCATAATTTTTTTACATTGTACAAAGACAATTTTTAATTAGCTGTGAACATTTATTAAATTGACACATTTTTTTATTTAAAGTAAGTCTACTGCAGAGAAAGTGTAGATTTACTTACAGACGGTGCAGACAACAGTGTTAAATAAATGTTCATTCAAGTTCATGTCTCATGTGTTATTATTAAATTGTTGTATTTAATGATATGATTTTATAAAAAAAAGTGATATCAGCACTACATATCCAACATATATAGTTATTATCTCTGCCCACCAACTGTATAAAGTATTTAACCTCTTGGTGCAACTCTGTTTGTGTATACCTGTAAAGAGTCCACTGAGGGTCATTCTCAAGTGTGGATACTCCTCTCTTAATGGGTGGGACAGGCGAGTCATTGAGTTCTACTCCCTCAGAGTGAAGTTTTTGAATAGTTGCCTAATACACACAAAACAAAGTACTTTAAACAAGCAGCAGATACTGTAAACTGAGGACCTATGAGAGCACAACTGATGTTTATGGTGTTTTGAAAAGTGAGTTCAGATATGGTAAATATAGTGGGTTCAGATATGGATGGAAATCATACTAAACCATAATTCAAAAACAGTGTTATAATAACATATACATTCATACCCTGATAATAACGCACTGTAGGCCTAAAATACTTGAAATGTTACTAGAGTTCCACCCAAAGTGTGTCTTTAACGTACGCTTTGGTTTTTACATTGGGTTGGTGATGAGGAGCTGCAGTGTCTGTAGGCTGTGCTCAAACACAGAGTGACAAAGCATCAAAGTGAAGCGAGTCGATTAGAGAGATGGGAATTCAATCCCTGTGCTTCCTACACCTGGCATCTTCATCAAATTAGTGGGATGCCTTTTGAAATTACCAACCTCTCAGAAAACCAAGAAAATCAAAGAGGAGAGCAGTGGCATGCATTTTCTTTTTTGTTAAGGTCTTTTAAGGTTAAGGTCTTTGCTTTTATTTTATACAGGTGAAATATCTGGTGATTGGGATGATTCAAAAACAAGCTTTTGGCCATTTGTGTCAAAAAGATTTTTGTCAACTACATGCTACAGGACTAGGCAATCACTGCAGACTCCAAGTGAAACATTGCAGCTGATGAACATAAATTCCACTAAGTCTAGTGTATGTGGCACTTGCTGAATAGAAAGGCAAATGCAAATGTTTGCATCCTGGTGTAATTCCACTAGAAGGCTGAAAGTTGGCTGAATAGTATAAAACAAGAACATCACTGGCAAATATATGTTGACAAGTTCTGAGTTTTTGTTGTACCTCAGCACTGATGAAGTGAATCTCAGCCAGCAGACGCATCAGCTCTCGCTCTCCCCTCTCTTCCTTGTACATCTGTTTACCTGGTTTTACAACAATGCACAAAGACAAACACACACACACTCTTCTAATAATCCAGGTTCCCTTTTAATTCACACCAGTTATTCATTTTAGGAAGTATTTGAGCTAATTTTCCTATCCTGTCTGCAGTAACAATCAATGAATCATGCACAATGTAATGACTACCATTAATCAATTAGTTCTAGAGGGTGAAATATAATGGGAGTGTCAAATATCGGTTCTCAAATTTATATATTTAAAATGCTTTGCATATAGATCAGTCTAAAGTGTTAATCTATTCAAATGAACTAGTGACAAAGACCACCGAGGACGCATAATGATTCCACTAGAGAAGATAACAAGACTAATGTAAATAAATCTCTTACACTTGATTTTCCATCTCTTGTCATCATAAAGCAGACAGAAGCGGCAAGCTGCCCTGCATACATCCCACAACTGCTGTTTCCGTGCAGCCTTGACTAGGGACACCCACAGTCTCATCCTGCCACAGAGACAAGCAGAAATACAAGACAACCTGATGATAAATGAGAAACACTAGAGCTAAGCAATATGGTATGGTTTAGTGTGGCTTTATTTTTTTCTGGCACTATCCCAGGGATAACACCCTGGACAGGATGCTGGTCCATTTCAGGCCACCATGCACACACACATTCATGTACTCCTTTACCCCTAGGGGCAATTTAGAGTAGCCAATCCACCCAGCAGTGCTTTGTTTTTTTAAGGATGTGATAGAAACCCTGAGAACCCAGAAGAACCCACATCATAGGGAGAACATGCAAAACACTAGCCAAAAATTACTGTAATATTTAAGTACACTGAATATTGCTTGACTAACCCACTGTTTTGTACACTCTGTAGATTTATTTTTTGATTATCCATGTGACTTTTTTTCATAAGAGTCCAAATAAATGAGCACTTCAATTATCTTCAGCAAACGTTAACAGAACCTGCATACAAGAATAACAGTGGGATATTATTAGTGTGCTATTGTTGGCATGGACTTTAAATTCAGAATTCCCACAGCACACCCACTCACAATAAACTCGACTTTCATGTGAACTTTGCACAGAAAAATAAAAATGGAAAGATTTTTTTTAGTTATTTGTGTTTTCGCTAAATTGTATAGTGTATTATTTCAACTTATAAAGATGTTTTATTATAGTTTTAGTGTCTGTTAATAAACTTTATCATAAACATGCGTATTTAGTTAAGTGGCTAATATGGGCTGCAATACATAATTAGTGCTTTCTATACCAAGCTATTTTTAATGGCATGTTCTCTCTCAGTAGAACTGGCTTTGGGTTTTGGTGCTGGCCCTCTTAATAAGCTCCACATGGATTCCTGTAAATCACACAGTGCTGTCTCACATGTCCTCACCACATAATCTTTGAAACCTTTTGCAACACTCCTGTGGGGTTCAAAGTTGAGAACACAGATCCAGCTTTAACTCAAATTTCACACTGCCATCTGACATCTTGGGATTAAATTTGTATGGAAAAAGATAAGCTTGAGTATCCCAATACCTCTCTCGGTCATCTGTGTCTCTCTCCAGCCTGGCAAGGTGACCTTCTACTTTTTGTACACAGGTCCTGTAGTGGCTGGCCTTAGCAGCAAGTTGCTCCACATTGTCTTGTAGTCTGCTACCTGATACAGATTATTGATCATGAAAAATATGACAAAGTTAGAAAGTAGTATCAGCAAAATTGTATACAAGCCAAACTGTATAAACCGTAGAACTAAATAATCTGAAAAACACAAGCAATTAATAAATTCATAAGGGTATGCTGTAATAGGAAAATAATTCATAACGGGTGATGTGATGTAATAACTGTGTCCAAGTGTGCTTTATTCCTCTTATACCACAGCAATTTGTTAATTACATTTTTTAATGTTTTTTAAAAAATTGTTAATTAGGTCTTAAAGAATGAAAAATTATCCCTTTAATTTATTTATAGTGATGTTCAATGTCTGAAACATCCACAAAACAAGTTTGTCCCTGTTTTCACTTACATTATAAAAGCTGTAAACAGCCAAGCCCTTATGAAATTCAGCTTGTTACATGACTGAGAAAGAGAAAATGCAAAGTCCTCTGACCTGAAGACTTTTCTGTGTTGGAAAATAAAGCTATATACCTATACCTAGTACAAAACAAATTTTATTTGGCTCAAAATTTTGTTTATGTGCTTCCCAACTTCAGCCTACACAAGACTCACAAACACTGCATATTATCACTGTCAGACACAGGCACAGGATGAGGAAAGATTAATCAGAGGTTTCCATTTGCCACAGAGCTGTGAAATATAGGGTGAATGTGAAACAAAAGAAATGCCAATAGCAATATGAGTCATTCCCCGCATAAGGATTTGTAAAGTGCTTGTTAACTGCCATGTCTATTACCACCTACAGACATTCCAATGCCAAAACATCAAAGCTAAACATTTTGACACAATAATACCTTTAGCTGTGTTGTCTGCATCCAGGACCATCTGGAAGGTGTCAGGTGCCAAAGCAATACCAGCACTAACCAGTGTGGGGCGCCACTTCTTTGGTAGCTCGTCATGCAGCCTCTCTTTCGTCTTCAAATGTTAAAAAAAAATTCTAGGGCTGATTGTATTCCTCCAGAATATTTACACTGAAACTCATTACACAGGTTAGGCTAGCATATGACTAATAATATCAATTGTGATTGATGATCAAACCTGTTGAATGAGCATGGCTGCCTGGTCCTCTGCGCATGTGGGAGTGCTGTAGAGTTTGCTGCGCAGTTGAAGGAGGCGAAGGGAAAAGGACAGATGTTGTTGGAACTGGCCGCTCTCATCCAAGCCCAGGGCGGCTTGGAGGTGTTGTACTGCAGGCTCCAACCTCTCCGCTTCCTCCTCTATAGCAGCTAGCTCAGCATGGATCTGACACCGCATGTCCAGCAACATGCTAGTGACACAAACGCAAAGAAGAAATCCATGTAACAAATACCGAATACATATTTGCTAGGTTTTTTCTAATGTTTAATGAATAGGCCAATGTTGAAAAATTGACAAACACTGACAGAAAAGTGGCATGACCAAGTGTAATTGATTTAAGAATGGATATTAGGCAAACACCGTCCAGCAGATTTAAATAACACATACATAAACACAAACCTATTGATGTTTTCTAAGGCTTGTGAGAGTGTGAGCAGAGGGCTTTTGAGGTTCTTCCGGAGATTATACTGAAGCAGCGGTAAGCAACTGTTCCAAAGAGCGGTACACACACTCTGCGTCACCCGATCATCTCCTTCTCTCACTGCCTTGAGGAGCAATGCTTCTAAACGGCTTACTACACTTAACTGGGCCTGAGAACAGAAAATACATCCAGGCTGAGCAGTGCAAAGTACATATAAACTTATAGATGGATAAGAGGGACATAGGGAAGCATTCTAGGTGTTATCAGAGAGTACTGGACCAGCCTAGAGCAGATTGCAGCAGTAAAACATACTTATGATTCAGTTATAATTATATTTATAAATTGCTGTCTAATGTCAGACAAATATATTAGCCAAAAATGAAAAGATTTATTTATCTTTGTTTATCATGTGTGTCTATGTGAATGCATTTTCCACTGGAACGTCACAGATGTTAATTATAAAGCCATTATGGTTTAACACCACATGAAGGTAATGCATTCTCCAAGTTGCAATAAATAAAATCAAATATGAGTACCTCAACACTGCTTCTGGTGTAGTCCTCAATGTTGCCATTGTGTTTACTAAGGGCCAGTTCACACTCAACACACTCCACCATTATACGCTGCCCAACAAGCTGCATTGAATCAAAAACGTGCACAATATTGTTCTCTACCTCACTAAAATCGCATGTAATGAGTAACTGTTTAGGGAAATTACAAAGAGTAAGGAGCACTCAGTCCACTCACAGTGCCATCAATGGTCTTTAGCTCCTTTACACATTCCTTAGCAATTAACTGCTCTTTCAACTGTAGAGAGAGGAAGGCCAACTCCAAAAGGAGCTCAATTCTGCAATAAAAGGTATTGATCACTGAATGACTCAGCTACAGCATAACCATTACAATTTAAAAATTTTATATGTTTACACCAGTCATGTCATAGGATAACAGTTACCTGCCAGACAATGGGCTATGAGGACTGTCATAAGTGTCAGGACTGCTGTTAGAGGCAGGTGATTGGATCTGGGAGTGAGTCAGCAGGAGAAAAATCTCCCTCAGTTTATCAGACTTTTTTCTGCCTTCATTCACAGTCATTCTGCAAACAAACAGCACACATATGTATACACTCCACTATATTATTTAATTCATTCACTTTAAAATAATGCATTTTGTTATATTTTCTTCAACCAGAGCGCCTCAATTTCAAGCAAAGGCGAATCAACAAACTAAAATTTGGAGTTTGAGTGGGATGGGACAAAAGTGAAAATCCCATATCACCCTCAGCTTTCTGAGCCTGGCTCACAGAAGTTGAACCTGATGTTATCTTCTGCTGTTGTAGCCCATCCACCTCACAGTTGTAGGTGCTTTGCATTCTGAAATGCTTTTCTGATCACCACAGTTGTACAGAGTAGTTACCTGAGTTGCTGTAGCCTTTCTCTGAGCTTGAACCAGTCTAGCTATTTTCTGTTGATGTCTCTCATCATCAAGATGTTTCTATCCACAGAACACCATTCTGAGTAAATGCAACATTCCACAGTGTTTCACAGACCTTCTCTCTTGCCATTGTTTCTTAGAATAGGGTATTTTCCAGATTTATATTCAGTGAAATCTGCCATTCTCTTTGGCCCAGTCTCACTGGTGAACATCCTGTACTGATTGAGAATATCATCACATCATATTCAACTACTCATTTGGTCTCAGTGAGCAGTTTGAGGATTGTTTTGCACTTGGTGATGCATGAGTCTTTATTGCTGGCCATCCTCCTTGGATCTAGGCAATCCATGTTGCAAACGAGAGTGTACTGTAGTGGATATATTTCCTGTGAGTGTTAGTAAGCACTTTCTGCAATCCAGCCTGAACTCCAATTCTCTTCTCTCACTTATCTTCCATCAGCATTTTTTCCTCAGAGAACCACATGAACTTTACTTGAATGGATGAGACTGTTTTTTAACATCTATTGACATCACTTTTGATATTGTGTATCAAAAGCCATAACTGATGTGATAACATTATAAAGAGCCACACCCAGTAAAGGAATCAAGCAAGACTATGATCTATGACATCTTCCAACATCCTCAAAACATAGTCTGGTTCAATATTTTCATCTGCATACTGAGCAAGTGTTAAAAAAAACTTTTTGGACACCTCTCGTTAACTCTTGCTCTGCTTCTGCCCTGATGCTTCTTTTCCCGATTCAAACTGCTACCACGGTGCGGCAATGCAGAGGCTATGAATGTCTGTTGTTAATGCTAATTAGCTCACAACCTAATTAGCTATGTTTTCAGTTCTGTCAGTGACCACTAATGTCATACACTATCGTACACATACCTAACGTACACTTTGATAATAACTAGTTAGCTAATGTTATAGCTACATACTGCTTTGCTCTAATGACCTGTATGATGAGTGATTTCATACAAGATTTCAGCTTCCAGGGTCTTTGCTAGTGTTAAGCCGAGACATGCTCCACTGTGTCTCATACTTCAGTTACTGGTACTGGGGGGTGTGAGAGACTTCATTGGCTGACTGCTGTTCTGTTGGGCTGGATTGCAGTAGAACAGTGATGGGCACTGGGGTCAAAGATCATGCGCCTGTTGGCTTCATATGGGTAGCATGCTTCTTACTGTTTGCATGGCTATAAAGGGCTCCCTCTTCCATACTTGATGGATCAACAGCAGTTTTACAAACTTTACATTTAGCTTTTCTGTTGTCTACTCTTATCACTGTCACTCAATCATTTTATAGCTAACCTTCGTTAGCAGGTACAGGAAACTGCATATCTTGACTGAAGAGAAAGCCAGTTTTTGACATGCGGGAAGAGGACAAATGGGCACTGACATATCCACTAACTATAACAAGCACTCATGCAATACTGGAAACTTGAGAAATAACCCGATAAAGAAAAATACTGCATGGGAAATATTATATTTTGATAAAATGGCAACTAAAAATTAAACATGCTTTAAACAAAATGCCCTTATATACCATGATGGCTCAAAAATGATCAAATTGCCTGACTTCATGTCTGGAATAGACTTTTTAATATTCTATAATATTCTGGAATTCTTGTCATGGCCCATTCTTCAAAACTGATCTGAGAAGGGAAATGTGTGTCAAATATGTCAAAAAGTATGACAAAAGTTTGACCAAATAAACAAAAGCTCAAACTTTGTAGTTCCCCAAAGGGTAACTATGATTTCCTCTTGTTCTACAAACTTAATCATAACTGTGCAATACACAGCCAAGCACCCTAAGGCTTTTCTACCCATGGGTGAATAATTGTTCCACATAACCATCATCAGGGCATACTTATTACATGAAAGTTAAAACAATGCAAGACTCTCAGAAATATAATTCCAATACACATTGAACAACAAGCACAAAATGAGTTCTGTCCCTACAGACGCACCAAAGAAAAAACTATAATACAGAAATAATATCTATCTTAATATCACAGGCAAACAATACAATATTTGTGTTCATATCAGTTAAAAAAGAACAAATAATCATTGAATGCAATGGAATCAGTCAACTCACTTTTTAAGCTTCTGCAGTTTATAGATAGCAAGTAATGTGGGACTTGCTTTTGTTAAAATGTTGGAGACATCTATAAGATCATGCTGCACCTGTGAATCATGTCAAACAGAATATCAGCGATTATAAAATCTGGAACGCATCTGGGGAACTGACACGTTGAAAAATAAGGGAACAAAAAAGGAAATATACAGGTCTCATCTGGGAGCATATTACTGAGACCAAGACAATCAAGGGTGCTCAGCTGTGTGAGCAGAATGTAATAAACAGTGCAATTGACCAAAGGGGAGAGAAAATAATTTACCTGTATGGAGAAAATTCGGGGATACAGCTCGGGTGTGTGCTGTTCTATAAAATCGGAGGTGACCTTGGAAAAATCAGCAGCATCGCTCTCTTTTCCAGCATCCACCAGGCACTCCACAAGGAGTCTGAACATAAAAACAAGGATATTTGGTAAGGGAGCCTACACATGCCATTAAGATTTCTCAGCAAAAAACTAACTAAAAAACATCTGAAGTTCATATTACATCATCAGTTCAGCCCGCCAGGCATAGTCAGGCTCGGCTACCTCCTCCAGAGCTCTGAGCACCTGTGTGAGAGAGGAGACCAGGTACTGCTGCCAGCCAGGCCGCACGAAAGCTCTAACTGTCTGAAGGTACAGAACAGAAGCATTGAAGACTAGAAAATGGTAGCTGCATGAGTGAGAGCAAGGAAGGAAATGGAGAAGATGAAAATGAGAGAGAGAAAGAGAGAGAGAGAGAATTAGATGTGCAACAAAAAAACAATAAAGACAGGGTCATGGGGAAGCTGGCGCCAATCCCAACTGACTTAGGGCAAGACTAAGGTAAGGCAGGGAACACCCTGAGCAGGTCACCAGTTTATCACAGGACTAACACAGAGAAAAACAACCATTAATACTCACAATTATGGGCAATATGGTCAATTTAGAGTAGCCAGTTGACCTGAGTGTCTTTGGGCTGTGGGGGGAAACCAGAGTGCCCGAAGGAAACAGCAAGGCAGATATGAGGAGAGCATGCAAACTCCACACAGAAAGTCCCCAGTCGGCTGCCAGGTTTGAACCCAGAACCTTTGTGGTGTGTTCAAACCACACTGGAATTCTTAGAACCTAATAGTACTCTTATGGCCCTTTTCCATTGCATGGTACCAGCTCAACTAACTTGAATCTGCTCTACTGATCTTTGATGGTTTTCCATAAGGCAAAAGTTGTGAATGGTACCCAGTAGCTGGTACTTTTTTGGTTTCACCTCCATCGAGGTTCCAAGTGAGCCGAGGTAATACCAAAGTGAGACAGGACATCCTGAATAAACCCACCATTATTAATAGTGTTATATGTATTAACTATATTCATTTATTACACTTCACTGATTATACAGTATGTGTATATATTAAATGTGTGTGTTTTCATCACTCACATGTGTTTGTGTGCACATGAAACAGTGTTAATGCAAGTCAAAGTTGCCACACTTTCTCACATTTTTAACATGTTTTGGGCTGTTAGAACATTGTAGAGAGAGGTGGTGTAATGGTGAAGGCACAGGCCTAGCACTCCAAGGATGTGGGTTCACTTCAGCATTTATTATTTTAGGAAAGTTTCATTGCAGATAACTTATTTAAAATTAGCCAACCTGTACTGATGTCTTGCCTAAGCCCATCCATTCATCCATTATCTATACCGCTTTATCCATCTGACCCAGACCAAAGGCACCGGCCTTGATAAGAAAACAGCTGAGACCCTATCTTTTTGTATGACTGACAGAATCCCACTTCAGCCTGAGTAGTGCCACGCCATAATGTTTAATTTAATACAAAACCTCGGTCAACCCATGACATTACCCATTACTTTGCCCATAATGGTTTTATCAACTGAGAGTTAGGCAAAACATCAGTACAATCTGATATTGTGCATTACAAATTGTGGCTGGTACTCATCCATCCATCTATTATCTATACCGCTTTATCCGTCAGGGTCGCGGGGAAGCTGGAGCCAATCCCAGCAGTTGTTTTGGGCGAGAGACAGGGTACACCCTGGGCAGGTTGCCAGTCCACCACAAGGCCAACATAGACAAACAGCCACACATGCTTGCATTTACACCTATTGGCAATTCAGAGTAGCCAGTTGACCTAAATCTGCATGTCTTTGGATTGTGGGAGGAAACCGGAGCACCCGGAGGAAACCCACGCATGCACAGGGAGAACATGCAACCTCCACACAGAAAGGCACCCTGGGTGACCCGGGGATCGAACCCTTCTTGCTGTGAGGCGACAGTGCTAACCACTGCACCACTGTGCCAAGCTAGTACTCATGCCCACTTTAATTTCAAAAACAGTGCCACCTGGGGAGAAACAGAGCACAGAGGCTCAGTGCATGGAAAGTAATAATAAAGGAGATGTTCCTGTGTGTTGCATTGAAGATGACATCAAAGAGTTTCATGCGGCCTCGCTATAACAACCAGCTACAGAGGAAAACAAAGTACCTGATACCAAAAGCAAGTAGAGTCGAGTAGTGTTTAGTAGAGTCGGATCGAGCTGAGCTGGTACCATGCAGTTGAAAAGGATTATTAGACCCTGATAGTATTCTTATTGTTCTTAAACCCTGATAATATTCTTAGTATTCCTACACCTTAATAGTATTATTAGAATCCTTAGACCTTGGTGTTTCTTGGACCCTGACCTAATTGTACTAGTATGAGGATATGTTTTTGATGGAGATTACAAAGCACTTCTGTAAATGGCTCTGTATTGGGGCATCTGCCGAATACTGTAATTGTAAATGTAATTGTAATTGTAAACTTTAAATAATGCAAAAAGAAAAAAAGGGAATATGTTATGGTGAGTGTTAGAGAGAATGGATCAGAGAAAGAAGGGATGAGAGTAAAATATTCAGGATATGTTGTCCCAAAAGATGGCCAAGTGAGCAACACTTTGAACACTTTCTAGCAGTTAAGATTATCTTTACACAGTAGTACTTTGGGGAAACTGAGCCTAGTTCAATTATTCAGTGCTGTTGCTCTCTCATGAGTGGTGCTGTCTGATTTCTCAGTACATCTCAATTTCCACCATTCTCTGACCATGGATCAAAGACGTTGCAAAAGGCAAATGAACGTCAGGCAGTAACAGCCTTGCACTGATGTGCAAGGGCTTAGGCAGCATAGTGACCAGTTTCAATTTAAATCAAAGCAATTATTATGAGTGCAAAGGAGAATCATCAAACCAAAAGGGCAGCAGACGAGTCTATTAGGGAGCTAATTTAACCGCTAGGGAGCTAATGTTTTTGCATCTTAATTTTATTTTTTTTAAAAACTCAAGAGAAGAATCTGTGACCTATGACTCATTTTATTGTCTCTTATAACACATCAGATTTGGGGCTTCCTATTTGTATTATTACAGTACACGCAGTTGTGGTTAAGAAATAGGTACACAGATATTGCAGAACATCAAAGTGGTGTGCTTGAAAAATGGTTGTGGCATTAGAATAGATCGTGTCAAAAAAATTTTTGCTTAAACTGTACCTCATCCATCACTAACCACTGAAGATTATAACATCTCACTTTAGATTATAACATCTATAATGTACTGGGATTATGTGCAGTGATATTACTATTGTTGATTATTAGTCTTTTTCAATTTTTTAAGATCTAAATATAATTTGTCTTAGCTGCTGCAGGGTTTAAATCAGGCTGTTTATTTTTTCACCTTTCTATGATTATGTCCCAAAATATAACTAACGTTGCTGCTTTTGAGCTTAAACAGGGAAGCAGTTTTTTTGATACACTACTGGAAACTGGCACAACATTATTTTTTCTCATACTTAAACAGCATATATTAGATTCTAATAGTAAAGAGAAGAGATGAAAAAGTACTGTTCCATTCTCCTGCTACCTACACAGCCTACCTCGGCTTGTCTTTGGATATTTCTATAGCCTTCAGATAATATGTCACAGCTCTATCCATGTCCTCCTGAAAATAGAACACAGAGAAACAAGGAAATGTTGATTCTGGTGAAACACACAAGAATAACAAAAAAGATGTTAGAGTCTATGGTGCCTAAGCATGCACTAAGAAGAACTATACCCTCATGATCTATGACGCACATTCTCCTTATATAATGTTACCCAGAAGTGACTATAAGGCCTCTAATGAATTCAGGAAGCATGGATACTTACCACAGAGGCAACAGTGCGTGGTGAGTTCAGCTGAGCCTGGCAGAAGTATGCGCGGCATAGAAACTGATTAGGTGGGGGTTTGCTCTCTAAGTACATCATTAAGCAGTCCTCTGTGATCTCCTTACATCCCAGCTGAAACAGCAGCACACAAACACAACCAAAGTCCAGATGATGAATAATTCGGTCCATTGCTGCTTTCACCAAACCACCTTATCAATCTTTAGAATGCGATTTGTAATAATGGGAGAGAAATATACTGCTGTATGTCTGTGCTTGAAGCAAAGTTAGCTTTTATTACTTTAATAGCAATTATTTGTGTTTTGTTTTGATGTTATAACATTATATTCCCTTAATATGAATAATCAATAGGTTCCTTACCAGGATCAAGTACAGACTGAAATTCTCCATGTGATATGATCATAGTCTGTATAAAAATGTGCGATTTTATTTTACTAAAATGTCAGAAACGACACAACGTCTGTGAGCTACTGCTTATTTTTGTTCTCTTTTATGTCACTGAGAGGTTCCGTATTGGTTCTGTGAATTATTACAATAGTTGTTGCCATGGTAGGATAATTGGTACAGTAAAATCACAGCACATCAGAGTGACATGGCAAATTAAAAAAGGGTTGTCACCAATCATCTTCGCCTGTGTTATCACTCCGAAGCACACCATGATCCTGCTGTCATTTTCTGCCTGGTGGGGAGTACTGCATTACTGCAGTAGAGAATCGCACTTAATTCAATCCCACTCTATTGCAGATTAAGATGTTTCGTGCATTCTGCAGATAAAGAGCTCCAGTATCTCAATGTACCAGTCTTCGGTGCTTGAGATTTATTTCAGCTCTTTTGTATCACATAGCAGCGACAGATGAGATGAGGGGGAAAAAACTTTGCTTCACAAGGCTTCATAAACCACATACCTGGGCATACTTTCATACTTTCTGTTATGAATATCCTGACTGACTATACCAAATATGTGTAATGACACTATTGGATAATACTACATGTGCTTATTTGATTTTGCAGGCTCAATTTGACCTGTAAAGTGGATGACATTTGTTGTGTTCAATATACTTGAAGAATAATTTCCTGCTTTTATTTCTTTAATATCTGGATATGAAAAGTGATGCTAGGTATGGATGGAGAAGTACAGTTGGTAATACTGAAACTATTGATTCCTGTATCACACATAAATAAATAAAAAATTTACAAGTTATATTACTGGTACTATAGTTAGTGGAGTGATAGTATGTCACAGAGCATACTGACATATACACTCATATCATATAGTTGTGTAGGTACACAAGTAGTGACTGTAGTCCAGCTGTTATTATGCATAATTTGTTAAATTTCCTCTGCTCTATGTACCAGTGGAAGGGAATCCCCACCAGAGCACTGCTTACCATTATTAGATCAGTAGTGGACCATCCCCAACACAGTAGTGGCACAATTTACACACACTATCCAGCTCATCTATTTCCATGCATGATTTATCACAATTAATCATCTTTTAATCCTGTATTAGTGTCTGTTTCTGACTATGTGGCAGTTGTTGGCTGGATATTTTGGTTGTCAGACTGTTTCTAACCCCTAACAATGACACTGAGGCATTTAAAAAAAATCCCAGCAACACTGGTGCACCTAATGCACTTACATTTGGGTGACCCATACTACCATGCCACTACCACTAGTCTCACTACTAGGCTAAAAATGGTCCAAGTAATATCTCAACAAGAGTAGACCTATAGAGGGCCCTTTGCGCTCATTTACAGGATCCCAACTCTGGTCCTGGAGTACCCTGTGCTCTGCACATTTAGATTTTTCACGTTTCTAATACACCCACTTAGGAAGAGCTATAACTTAACTGTTTAGTTGAATCAGGTGTGCTGGGAGCAGGGAAAACACCAGGGGTACTCCATGTGCACAAGCTAAGGTCAATGAAGACATGATTTGCCAAGGTTAGTGTGGAGGAACATGTGTGTCCTGCACAGATCCCTGACCTCAACCCCACTGAACACCTTTCGGATGAACTGAAACTGCAACTGCTCTCCAGGCCTCCTCACCTGACATCAATGCCCAACCTCAATAATGCTCTGGCTGAATGAGTAAACCGCCACAGCCATGCTCCAACCACATTAAAATGATGAATAATTTTAATATCATATTGCTTTGGATGTGCCTCTCTGAAAGCAGCATGCATCTTGGCACTAAAGGTGACCAACAGACAGTAAGTACCTCAGAGTGATCTAGGTATTTGAAGGATATTATACACTACCAGTCAAAGTTTGGACACTCTTTTTCATAGGCTTT
>JAQQZR010000038.1:5968198-5981974 GCA_030068235.1 Notoglanidium macrostoma
AGGCAGAGAATTGAGAGCGTGAGAGGGAGAGACAGGCAGAGAATGGAGAGAGAGAGACAGGTAGAGAATTGAGAGCGTGAGAGAGAGAGAGAGACAGGCAGAGAATGGAGAGAGAAAGACAGGTAGAGAATTGAGAGCGTGAGAGAGAGAGAGACAGGCAGAGAACGGAGAGAGAGAGACAGGCAGAGAATGGTGAGGGAAAGAGAGAGAAAGGCAGAGAATGGAGAGAGAGAGAGACGGAGACAAGCAGAGAACGGAGAGGGAGAGAGACAGGCAGAGGACAGATAGTAAGAGAGGCAGGCAGACAGAGACAGACTATGTTACAGGCCAAGACACAAAGACAGGCCATTAATAACATAAGAGCTAGAAAGACAGCATGAAACAGAGATGCCACTAGCTGAAAGATGGGAGACACAGTGAGATAAGAGAGACAGACAAAAATATTGGGACAGAAGGATGAGACTGAGAGGGACCATGAGAGAATCAGACAGCACTAGATGGAAACCTACCTTGAGACACGGAAGACGGACTAGATGAGGAGGGGAGGAGAAGTTCTATACTAACGCAGACTTCTCAACAATAACACAGTGCACCTTGTGTGTGTGAGCGGCATTATGTTCACTCTGGTGCCGGGTTATCAGCCTGCTCTCTGCTCGCGTTGCTTGTAAAAGCCACCCTGCTCTCTCCTGCAAGGAATTGAGGGGAGTATTCTTAGTATGTCTCCCCCTTGTGGTGCAGGTGTGCCACAGCACTGGCACAACAAGGAGAATCCGCTGGAGGAGCTGCCTGCTCTAGGAGTTACAGTTACACCCCATGATGAACAGGAATGGCAGAGAGAGAAAGAGATCATGCGTTGTCATCTTGCTTCGTAATTACCTTATGGGATTGAAATAATATAATGTTTAGACCGTCATTTTCACACGCACACTGGCGCACAAATATATGGCAGCAAGCTAATATAATATATTCATGGACCTTCAGCGAGGCTATTTACACTCACACCCACACACCAACACACACATGCTCGACTCACCTACACCAATAAATATTTAGATTATCTACTCCTCGCTGTGCTCAATTAGTTAGTGCACATACATTATGCCCACAATGAGACACAATCCATCATCATCCTGCAATCCGCAATCACAGTTTCTAACGATCCTTTAGGTTTACATGAATACTAATGTGAACACACACACACACACACACACACACACACACACACACACACACACACACAAGAGCATGGATGCTTTCCATCTTCTGTCAATCAGTACACCTCATTTAATAAATGCAATACCTATACAGCTATGAAGGGATTGACCTGAGACCAGCCTCCATTCTGATCAGGAGGAAGGCAATTAAAGCATATCAGAGCTAACTGTAAGAGACATGGAGGGAAGAAAACAGAGAGGAAGAGATATAAATTCTGAAAGAAATGAAGGAAACAGAACTGCAAGACAAAACGATTTGTGTGATATGCACTCTGACCTATGTTTTTAGTTTGATCTGTAACCAAGGGTGTCCTAGAGACACATTTTGCCCCACCCCTCTATAAAAAATAAAAAATCTTTCTGGTTAAGGATAGATTTTCTCTCAGTCTCTATATCTCCTCTTTCTCTTTCTTTGTCTCATACAGTTCTTTTACATGCTAGAGGTATCTCTGTGCATGATCTATTATCTCTCAAGAAGACTTTTTCTGACAGAATATTCATTTCTAAACAAATCCATACATAGACAGGAAATTTTATAATTTTATTGTGGGAAATTGTTATCATGATATCGAGTTCTTTGAACATTCACAATGATAATAATACATATATAAGGAATTTAAATCAGAATGAGTAAATGGCATATTTTGTTTATAAAAAACTGTGATTTAGGTAACCCATATAATCATGTAGCTAACCATTAATATTTTACATGTTATGAGTATGGGTTTGATTGCTGTATATATTGTATGTTCATGCCATTATATAGAAGTGTTTATAAATTTTATTAGGAAAACATTACTCAAAATACAATACATGCTGTTTGCACATGATACAAGTATATCCTCATCAGTGGTCTATAAAATATGACCAATCTACAGGTAAAGAATAAAGCTGAGAGTTTTCTTATCCAGTCATGTTTGAGTTACTTACAGGGCACGTTCACAGACACTGTATCATTGCTAATAAACAGCCCTGTGCACAACTCCATCATCAATCTTATCTGCAAATGGTTGATGTGAATACAGGTTTTCATTCAGACCAAGCAAGAGCCAGTTTAATCAGTTTAATCAGAGAGGAGATTCAATTGAAAAGCACTATTTGGCTGGAATGAAAGCTTGTAACCACAATCGCCATTTACAGATAACATCTAGTCATTGAGGATATACTATATGGCCAAAGGTATATGGACACCTGACCACATCCATATGTTGGTCTTCTCCAAACTGTGACCACAACATTGCTGTGACCACACATGCTGTGACCAAACTGTGACCACACAATTGTGTAGAATATCTTTGTATGCTGCAGCATTAAGAATTCTCTTCACTGAAACTAAAAAGCCCAAACCTGTTCCAGCATAACAGTGCCCACATGCACAAAGCGAGGTCCATAAAGACCAAGTTTGCCAAGGTTGTTGTGGAAGAACTCGAGTGGTACGACCTGAACACTGGGATGAATTATAATGCTGACTGCATGCGAGGCCGCCTCTCTTGACATCACTACTTGATCTCACTAATGATCTTGTGGCTCAATGAGCACAAATCCCCACAGCCATGTTCCAAAATCTAGTGCAAAGCCTTCCCAGAAGAGTGAAAGCTGTTATAACAACTAATAGATGATCAACTTTGTCCCAGATGCCCAAAATGCCCAGAGTTTTGTATGTGATGGTCAGGTGTCCACATACCTTTGGCCATATAGTGCATCTTTAAGGGAAAAAAGGTCAATAATACATGTAGTATTGATGCTACATCTGTGGCACCTCCCTTGCTGGCACAGTTTCATGCCAGTAGAGATAATTACAGAATCATTAGCCATTTAGTCATAATTAAGCACATATGGTGTCACATTTACTGTAAGTGTTAGTGAGTCTGCTTACAAAAAAAGGTTCCTCTGTGTTCCTTTGGATAAAACCACTAGCTTCCTAAAGAGGTTCTACTTGGAATCCTCATAAATAGGAAAATATAATGCTGCAGGATTTCAAATAGGGTTCCCCTGAGCGTCAAAGTTGTAAAGATAGGCTATTTTAAGGGTGGCAATGAAATGGAATAAAAGGATATAGAAAATCTTTATCGTGATTTTTGTAAAGTGACCTCTTAAATAGCAATAGATGTCTGTTTGGCACATTTAAGATATTATTTTATAGTGTACTGTATGTTGGTGTCATCTATTATATAGTGGCTCATTATAACTCTACTGTGCCTCATGCTTCTGTTAATCTGTGCTTTTGGGTAGAATTTGCTGTTTTCTTTGTTCCTTTGTGTATTTTTGGAGTTTGGTCAAAATAATAATTTGCAATCATGTTGTAAATGTGATGATTTGTTTCTTTGCATGTTGTTGGTTCTTTGTGTGTGTTGGCAGGTTGTCTTTCCCATGTTGCAGTTGCTATACTTACTGTGGTTCAGATTCCAGTAGAGTCCAATTGCTCACTCAGTCTGTACCACCCTACATCCCACATCCAGCCCACGTCTTCTACCTTTTTGTCTGCATCTTCAACCTGGAAGCTTCCAAAAGATAATACCTAAAGCAACAGCTTTTTGATCACTTGCACTAACAACCTTTATTCCTGACCTTAGAGGAATTTGATGGTTGTTTGCTGCTATTTTTATTTGTTCCATGTACTACCAAGAAGAAGGCCATTAAAGTTGATGTTTTTGGAGGTGCATGATGGGATGTAACCTGAAAATGCAGGTTAGAGTATGTGGGTGTTGAAAATTTGACAGCTCAGGTTTCAGGCAGCAGGGAATTGCTTGTGGTTGTACAGATCCTGGGTCTATCTGCTCTCATCCAGTGATCCCTGTTAGAGATTTGCTACCAGCTTGCAAATATATTTTCATATTCTGTGCTTAATGAAGCAGCATTAAGGACACTTCCAAAATGAAACTTGCTAGAATATGAATGCCAGGAGCAAATCTAGCTAGCTTAATGCCTCATAACTGTTTATCACTGCTGCTAAAAAGCATTAAATGTACAGAAGCTTTTTTGGCTTTCTTTAACCTTTGTTCATAAACTTTTGACTCTTACATCTTTGGGACAATGTAAGCAAGAAATCAGACTCTTAAGATACTGGTAATGCTTGGATATTTATTTTAGAGTGTAGACATTGTAAACTATCTGTTATAGTACATAGCAAACTATTTTTTCCATGTGAGGTTATTGTCCTCCTCCCACTGAATTGTAACTATTGTTATCACACCGAAGTTGGTGAGGAAAGAAGAACGAGAGAGGCGAAAGGTGTACTTTTCTGTAACGGGTCAAAGTAGTGATAGTAATAAGTGAGTGAAAAAGAGAAATGTAAGAATTGTCTAGCTGTGAGTTGAGCAAAAGGAGTTCCATATACTTTTAGTTTCTTCAAGTGTACTAGTAAAGCAACATGTAGGACTCAACATCATTCAGTATCATTCAACAGCTGAATTACTTTGAATGTGGTGACAATTTGATTGAATTGTGTAAAGTAAGTACTGATGATGAGTAGAATCAAGCCATCTTCATTGGCCATCTTTCCAAGTGAGCACAGTCTGTTCTACTCTTAGTAGACTTTGAGTTGCGAAGAGATGGAGCATCACCAGGAAAATTGAATTCCTAAGACTGCATGCAATGGACAGGAAGGATTTTGGTCAAGAGATACAGTATATGCTTTCTATCAGTCTACCTTCCTGGATCGTTCAGTTTTATTCAATATATTACACACCTGATCAATGGTCTTTCAAAAGAACATTTAGGAGATCTGCAGGAGGATTTGGCCACAGCTGTGCTTCAGGCTGCTTTGATTTCACTACAGCAGCTGCATCTCATTCACGGTAATCATCTGCTGCCCTCCAAGGCTCCATTCTCTCATCCATATATAGTATGTACCTATTTTGACAATAACCCAGCTAACTGAGAATGTTATAACATTCTGCAGTAAGAATTCAGTAAGGTTTAACAATGGTTTGCTTCTCAATGTTACTGAGATGTTTCTCACACCATGGGGCTCATTTATGAATATTTAATGTGTGTAAATGTTTTCAGACGCCAAACTGAAACATCAGATTTACAAAGTTTCAGCAATGCTGATTTTCTACATACTCATGTATGCATGTTGTTTTACAGCTGATTTACATTTACTGACTCAAATAAAACTCAATCAAATCAGCCAGCGTATTGACTTCGTAAATAAGTAAATATTAGACTGATGCTTGGTGTGGTGGTTAGCACTGTCGCCTCACAGCAAGAAGGTCCTGGGTTCGATCCCCGCGTCACCCAGGGTGCCTTTCTGTGCGGAGTTTGCATGTTCTCACCGTGAATGCTCAGTTAAGAAGCATCGAACTTATTGCTCTTATACAGAGAAGATAAATACAGTGTGCTTCTCAAAAGGCAAGACAAAATGTAAGCAACTAATAGCAAATGCATCAAGGGTTTATAAATAAGCTATTTGCAAAGACAAACTGCAAGATAAAGAACATACATTTACACAGATATAGCAGCCAAATCTGAAAGTTCTTCCTACTTCTTCTACTTCTTACTTTATAAAATATTAATTCAATGTCTGTAAAGGTGTCTACATAATGTGTTACCCCTTCCAAGAACATGATCAAAGAAATGTTGTGTAGGAGAATACACACTGAGATTTTGGATTAGAGCTCCACCAGAGGCACAGGCACAGTGTTTAAACAGTGTAATCTTAGATGTGATCTTGCTATGTTAGTTGTTGAGCATATAAAATCAGACAGAAGCTGAGGGAAATGAAGTCGTGCAGAAGTGAAGCCTTTTTTCTTATTTACACCTACATGTGAGGTAGAAGTAGGCCAAAGAGGATTATAACTTGATCAGAGGATGGATGCGGGGATTCTTATATCTATTACAGCAGTAATAGGGCAACTTCAGTCACTAGCCAGGTTTCCATTGCAGTTTTGCATGAAATAGAAGTGAGGTAAAAAAAAACAATTCTCCTCTAATTCTCTAACTATTGGACCTATTGGTTTTTTAGCAAGGTGCCTTTTATTTCCTAGCCTAAAGAAATTAGACTTCATGGAAATGGTCATTACTTAAAAATTTGTGAAACTAAATGTGAAACTCAAAGAATCATGTAAAGATAAATTACAAGTTATAATAAAAGATTTGTGTGTAAAAAATGCATGTGAAACTAAAAGAATCATGTGTAAAAAGTACATGTGAAAGTAAAAGACTGGTATTAAAAAATTCATGTGAATATAAATGAATCATATAAAAACTTACCTGTAAAAATAAATGAATTGCATTAAAATGTGTCAAAGGAAAATAGATGTGTGCAAAAAAAGGGGGAAAAAATGAATCATGAGTAATAATGAATAATGAATTATGAGTCACATGAACATAAATGAATGGTGTAAAGAGTAAACAGGCAATGATCAGGCAATGAGCTAACCACATTAACTAAGCAAGGCAGAGATAAAAAAAAAAAAATGAAACTAGAATAGGGATCAAAACCAGAAAAATAATACACATAATGTAAATGTTTGGTATTGACAGGTACAAAAGCACAACGCTTATACTTAGTCCTTATATGCTGTTTGGCTGTGAAGTAATTGAGTCCAGGTGTGTGTAATCAGTAATTTAGTGAAAGAGTCTATGGTGGATGGGTGTTGTAGTCCTCAGCGGCCATGTTTGTAGGCCATGTTGTGTTCTGGGATGCCAATTCAGGCGTTGACATTACGCAGATATAAAAACTGTGAAAATGAATCACATATAAAAAAAATTGCACATGTAGAAATAAATTAATAATGTGTAAAATCATATTTGAAAAGAAATAATTTGTGCTATAAATATATGAGGTGAAAAGGACCTGAATATAACATAAAAATCAAAAGTTAATAACACATAAAAATTAAAAGTGTGAAATTCAAATCCGAATCATGTGATTATTCATGTATGACATTTGTGTGTTTTGTGTAAGGGGTGATTGGACAGTAACAACAGACACACTGTGACTGTATAAATACACTATTGTCATGTAAAAATAATCTCTATTTTTTTGTTTTTGCTTGTAGAGGTTCCAGGTTTGGGAAGAACAGATAGAGGAGTGAATGAAGCAATCACATCTAATAGCATTATGTGCACATACTCCAAACTGTTATGACAAATGCAGAAAAGGATGCATTTTTTCCTGCGACCTTCTCCGAGCACATGGACAAACGTCTCCTCATTATTGTTTTCCTACACAGAACTTCTACTGCTTTCACTGACACCCTGCTCTATGTGTGGCTTTAATATTGTCACAGAATTCCCTCTAACTGCATATGAAAAATAATGATATGCATTTTCCTCACAGGTCTAATGCATTAGCACATATGCACAGATGTCTCGCAGCTCTGAGCTGCCAACAGCAGACTTGGAGCATGCATCTACATTGGAAAGTACCCAGATTAATGACGTTACATGAATTTTTGATTCATACTGATGGTACAGTCATGTGAATGTAAAGCCATTTCATTAGTGATATCATGTCATGTTATTCATAAATGACATTTTCCCTTCAGTATTAAATGAGAGTAGACATGTTAAGAGGACCAATGAAAATGGAAGATAAGAACACAATCATGAATATACAGTTTCACAGTTATGGGTCATTAAATATATATTTATATATATTAATATGGTATTCACATACTGTAGAGGGCTTGCTGAGAAAGAAAAAGGAAATAGTTATCTAAATATTTCTATCAAATTTAACAGTTTCTGTGAACAAAAAGTATATAAAGAAAGCACGGATAAGAAAGATATAAGGGAGACAGATGAGATCACAGTAAAGTAATTTTTTTACTGTCTGATATGTTTTACTCAGTTTTCACAACTCAGTCCCTCTGCAATTTCAGTTTTATTCTCACATTTTCATACAAATAAATAAAAAAATGATAAGCATGTCTTAGTATTGCAATAAATATTCAACTAGTGCTGTAGTATTAGCTATGTTATATATTTTTTTGCCACTGGATACACCTACTTATTTATGCAATTATCCAATGAGTTTATTATGTGGCAGCAGCACAGTACATAAGGCCATATAGATACAGGTCAAGAACTTCAGTTAATGTACAGTTCAGTTAAAACATCAGAATGGTGATCTCAGTGACTTTGACCATGACATGTTTATTGATGCCAGGCAGGCTGGTTTGAGTATTTCAGAAACTGCTGATGTCCCGGGGGAAAAAGGAAAAAAAAATCCATGTGTGTTTGGGTGAACCTGTGTCCACTGTAGACTCAGATTGTTGGCTGACAGGAGTGGAACCAGATGTGGTGTCCTGCTGTTATAGCCCATTCCCCTCAAGGTGTAAGGTGTTGTTTTGATATGCTTTTCTGCTTACCATGGTCATAAAGAGTGATTGTTTGAGTTACTGTTGCCTTCCTGCTACTCCTACCAGTCAGGCCATTCTCCTTTGATTTTGCTAATCAAAGCAGGTTTTCTGCCTGCACAACTGTCACTGCCCTGGATGTTTTTGTTGCTTTTGTCCTTTTTCGCACTGTACAAATTCTACACCCTTCTGTGTGTGAATATCCCAGCAGATGAACAGTTTCTGAAATACTCAAACCAATACTGAAAACACTATTCTGATGTTTGATGTAAACCAGCCTGTCTGACACCAACAACCATGTCATGGTCAAAGACACTGAGATCACATTTCTTTCCCCATTTGAAGTTTCGGACATGAACCGAAACTCCTGGCCTGTACATGCGTGATTGTATGCGTTGTGCCGCCGTCGCATTTTTCTGACAGATCTATTACTGTCAGCAGGTTCTAGACAGCCTCTGCAGCTCACCTTCACATCCAGCTTTCTTTCTCTGCCCTTGATCAGGTCATGATATTTAGAACATTTCCTTTCCTTGACTTTGCTTGGCCTTAAGGTGATCATCAGAATCTCATGTGGGAACTGGAGATTTCTTCCAAGGTCAGCTCTGTGAGAGTTCAGAAAAGGCTTTTCAAAATTACCCCCTATAGGCAGGTTGATAGAAGGCAGAACCTACATGTATAGACTGCTGTGGTCTCTTTTAACCCTAGTCATATGGCAGGTTTTGCTTTAGGCAAATAAAGGTTTTAACTTTTCTTTTCTGTGCATGTTGCTCAGTGATGAGAATGTAAAGAGCCATGTGAGATCATTGACTTCATACTTTTAAGAATTGTAATGGAAAAAAAACTTGAAAGTAGCTCAGTTACAGTGAAATAATTTAACATATATAAAATTCCACTATTTAGAAATACACATCCAGAAAAAGGAACAAATAGTTTGGATTAAAGAGTAGTTGGACTGATTGGTACACTGTATTGGTACATTTTTACACTTGTATTACCCAGTACACTTTTACACCTTTACTTCTAAAATTCAATCTAACTTCTGTAGTGGACTACAGTGGATAGTCAATCTTTGAAGGGCAATTCTGTCACATTTTATGTAAGTAAATATTAGTTGTTACATTGTATTTTCTGTACCATTAGCTAGACAGGAGATGTTGTTAGTGAAAATGCAAAATAGCTCACACATTTTCACATACAATAGCTCTCTTATAACATATATATTCTAGCTCATAATGTTTTGATAAGTAATATGTATGTCTTCTTAATCCAATAATCTGAAAAAGAATTTGCTGTTGAAAAATAAAAACATAATCTGGTTGACATTATTTGAAGTTCATTGGAGCTCTAATAATAAATAATCATGTCAAAGGTCACATCAAATTATCTGAAAATTGCTAGTCAGTATAAGTTAATGGCACAAGAAAACATAAAATCAAGAAGTACCAAGATATTTTACAGTAAAATAAAACTGATTTAAACCTTGAACTGCCTCTACATACATTTACTACCAAAAAGGCAAATGTTGGAATGAAAGAGCTTGTGTGAGGAGATTGAACCACTGGGTGCTGAATTTTAAAATCATCATTATGAACTGTGTAACTATTGTTATATGAACTCAACTGTGTAAGTAGAATTGGTCCAGGTTTTAAAAGAACTAGACATAGACAATTGCAGAATATACAAGCAGTTTAGGGTGACATCCATTCATCCATTATCTATACTATTATCTTATCCATTAACGGTCATGGGGAAGCTGGAGCAAATCCTATCTGAGTTCAAATGAGATGGGTACACCCTGGGCAGGTCATCAATCTATCACAGAGACAAACAACCATTCACACTCACATTCACACTTAAGGGCATTTTAGAGTAGCCTGTTGACCTAATCTGCATGTCTTTGGGCTGTGGGAGGAAACAGGAACGCCCGGGGGAAACCCACACAAGCACAAGGAGAACATGCAAACTCCTCAATAAGAGGCCCCAGTCAGCTGGCAGGTTCAAACCCAGAACCTTCTTGCTGTGAGGCAATAGCTCTTTCCACTGCATGAGTACCAAAGTATAGGGTGAAATATACTGTATCTTGTAAACTGGCCTCACTTTACTCACTTCTTCAGTCACAGGAGGCCATCAGCAAACTTCTGAAAGCAAAAAGGATTCCCTATTTAATGCAAACTTTTCAACCTGAGAGGAAACTGTCCTGGCACGGTTTGGCCATGGCCATGATAGCAAATTTTCTTGTATTTTCTACATTTCTATAAACTTAGACTCTATTCTCTTCCTTAATAGTTTTGTGTGACATTGTTTTGAGCACAGTAAATAAATCTGAGTGAAAGGTGAGTCTGAAAGAAAGTTGATTTAATCTTGCTGAGGTCTGATTGTCTGCAACAGAATGTGTCCTGAACATCAATGCAATCTTGTGCACAATTTATTGGGTGAAAGAGATATAATCTAATTTGCCATTGGAAAAATACCAGAGCACTGCTGTGTCTGCCATGCTGCAAGATGCTTCTGTAAGTGCCAGATTATTATGGAGTAAGAGGAAGTATAGAAAAGAATTATGCATGAAAAAGATGCAGATGCATAACTTTATCTCTGACCGGCCACTGGTGCCATAAAATGCAAGAATCTTACCTTCCACAGACATATTCATTTTAGCTTTTGTCATAAACATTAAATGTAGAAGTATATTTTCATTCTAGACAGCTCCAGTTTCCTCAGTAATCGAAGGAAAATAGTGACATAACCATTATGCAATAAGGAGCATAAATATGACACTTATCAAGCTAACAGTAGTGGAAATGACAAGGTGCTGGTGACATCTTGTTTCCTCACACAGGAGGCGATGAATACTGTAGTTATGGGCTGAAGAGAAAACAGATATTATAGATACATAAGTGTAAATTTACTAGCATACACAAACACACATGTACCAAATAATTTTATCACAAAGAACTATTTTAGTAGAATATTTTGAATTAAGTTTGGTGAAATATGATTACCAACTAAGGAAAATTAAACTTTCTTTCTTTCCTTCTTTTTTAAAAGATTAAACAGAAACATCTGTTAGCGCAGTGCCTCTATTAGGGATGGTACGTTTCACCCATTTGCATCGTGCACCAGGCACAAATGTGATTGCTCCAATTAAAATGTATGCACCAAATACACTTTAGGATGAACTTGGGATGCATCTTTTCTAAAAAAATCAATCCATCCATCCATTTTCTATGAAGCTTATCCATTGCGGGTCGCAGGGGAAGCTGGAGCCAATCCCAGCAAACTTCGGGCGAGATGCAGTGTAATATCTGGCTGCTCCTCTCAAAACTGTTCCTAAGTGCACTCTCTCATCTCTGTCGCTATCAGTGGCCAATTCTTGTCAAGTGTCTCAGCCAAGTCTCGTACGTGTTGGAGGCGTGTCTGGGTGAGTCACAGATTATCATGGAGAAAGAAAGAGCTACCATATTGAATTGTATAGCATAATATTCTTTTGCATTGCATAATGTCACGTGTTAATGCACTGTGTTGAATCAAATCATGTCAAATCACACTGCATTGCAACAGGGGTGAATCATATCGTATGACATTAGTTGCTTCATCTGTATCTCTAATGTATTGGATCATTGGCAATGCATCGAGTTGTGGATTGCATCATCCTCAGTTATGCAGATGCACATCCCCAGCCTCTATGGCCATGACAAATTTGACCCCCCTTCCCCAACACAACACTCAACCTCCCACTGGTCAGATTTTACACTGATGGTGAACTGTCTAGACAATAGTGACACTGACATCATAGAATGGTAATGTGCATTGCAGTGTTTGGATTGTATCATGGATCAGCATTACTGGGATTTTTAAACACACCATTGTCTGTGCTGAATCAAAAACTGTCCATCAACCAAAACTATTCAGCCAACAGAGTCCTGAGGCAATAAACTGAAAGTAATAATTAGATAACATTCCTACACACTGTACATGGAAACCAATAAGATATAGTCTCTAAGTGGAGCAAGTAAATATATGCAGTGAGAGTTTCAGATGTACAATACATTCCCTGCTCTTGAAATTACATACCTTTCCTATTAATTTAATTGTAGTTCATATTAGTTACTGGATTATATACTTCAAGATGAATGAGTCATTAATCATGAGTGTATATAAGTGTTGATGAAACAAAAGGATACCATCTTGTGTGTTTCACTGTTGCACTGAGAATACTCCACCATTTCTGTAATATCTGGCTGCCATGGTGGTCCTTTCTAATGATTAAAGGAATAGAGAAGTGTTCATAAATGGTTGCAGAGTAACAAATGGTCCAATATCTGTATACTGTTCACCTTTGTGGTAGGTGTACCTAAAAAAATAGAAAATGTAGACTCTCTGATAATTCACAGTGATATGTTTATCACTGGGCCTCTTCTCTTCCATCTGTCCATCTTCTATCCCCTGAAGACCACAATGTTATCCAGTATGTGCTGTCTGGCTGGTAAACTATTCCCAAAGCAAATAAGACAGTAGGGTTGTCAACTGTATCTCTTGCTGACAGGCAAAGGTCAGCTCTGATTTTGATTTATGAAACACTTGTGGTAAAGTGAAAACAACTTCCATCCTTTTTCATAGATATTAAAAACATGCCTGTAATGTACAATGCAAAATGAAGGAATCTCAGGCATAGTGGAAACATCCAAGTGGCTAAAATCCTTAGTAAGCTGAGAGATAAAGTGAACATTGTAACCTTAAACATGCAATGTGTTAGAACATTAAATGAGATGAGCACAATGTTCGAGGTTTCACATTTAATGAAGTGCAGAGGACTTCAAAATGTTGTGCTTTATTTCAGACATGCATCAGCAAGTCTTTCTTGTGTTAACAAATCTGCTGCTGGGAAAGCCATATGGAAAATAGATAATGCTGTGTCTTTGATTGAAGGAGGTTGAGAGAGAAATGGAAACAGAACAAACAATAACATCAGAATATTGTGGAATACTTACAGCTTACAGTTTGGAGGATCTTTGCTTGCTCACTTGTTCATGAACCACAGCACCAAACAGATTATTTTTTAATATCTGCAATTATCACAATAATCTCAGTAGTCTGTACATATCTATTATAATGTTCAGAGTAGCAGTAGCATCATTTATAAAGACTGTGGGGTTAACTGACTGTGGTTAATTGTTATGAGACTGTGAGTGTGTGTGTGTGTGTGTGTGTGTGTGTGTGTGTGTGTGTGTGTGTGTGTGTGTGTGTGTGTGTGTGTG
>JAQQZR010000038.1:6020907-6036692 GCA_030068235.1 Notoglanidium macrostoma
ATGTCTTTGGACTGTGGGAGGAAACCGGAGCACCCGGAGGAAACCCACGCATGCACAGGGAGAACATGCAAACTCCGTACAGAAAGGCACTCTGGGTGACCCGGGGATCGAACCCAGGACCTTCTTGCTGTGAGGTGAAACTCAAATAACAACTCTTTACAATCATGGTAAGCAGAAAAGCATCTACGAATGCACAACATGGTGAACTTGGATGTGCTACAACAGCAGAAGAACACATCTGGTTTCACTTTTGGTAGCCAAGAGCAGGAATCTGAGGCTACAGTGGGCACAGGCTCACCAAAACTGCTAAAGATTAGAAAGGTCTTTTTCTAGTCTTCAACTGCCTAGTTTCTATGACCCAAAATCATTACAATCACATATTTTCCCCATTCAAATATTTATTACTTGCTGCCAGTGATTTTAAACTCATAGTAATATTTATTCATTAATATAATTGTCAGTCTTGTTACTATTTAGATAGCCTGCTGAACATACAGAGGTACAATTCCAATTTACTTGCAGCTACATAAATACACATATACAATATAAAATTAGAAAACCCTCAATTTATTTCCAATTTAAATGAAAAAAAAAAATCCCAGAGTTTCTATGTGGTCTCAGACTTTTGAAGATTTATCCATGGTGAAACATTCTGCAATATTTTGGAGGTTTTTGCATAAATAATGTTTCTATTTAAACTTTATTCTAAATTTAATACAATCTCAGGCTTTGACAGATGCAGGCAGGAATGTAGCTGCACAGCAGTAATTGCTAGGAAGCGTCTTCATCACCGCCTATTCAGCAGAAATGTATGCCTATTACAAGGTGTAGATTGCATTTGACTTCATGTAATATCATTGTTGACAAATTCAATTTCATAACTGTCATAACCGGCACCAACCCTGCTCAATAAGCACATGCTCGCTATATTTAGGTGATACATGTTGGTTATCTATAGTAAAGGCGTTAGCTTAATCATTCATTTGTACCTGTGTATGTGATTTATTATAACAAATTAACTGTTTTAACACCATTTGTTTTCCAGACACACATTAGGGCCTGTATTTGAAAATGTACAGTTAAGTCTATAAGTATTTGGACACGTATACAGTTTTTATAATTTTCTCTCTGTATACCACCACAATAGATTTGAAATGATGTCATAAAGATATAATTAATTAATTCAAGTGGTTTAACAAAAATATTACCATAACGGTTTAGGAATTATAGCCATTTTTTACACAGACACTCTATTTTCACAGGCTCAGAAGTAATTGGACAAACTAACATAGCTATAAATATAAGCATTTAATACATGAATGCAAATTCTTTGCAGTCAGTGCCTGAAGACTGGAACCCATGGCCATCACCAAATGCTGAATTTCCTCCCTTGACATGCTTTGCCTGACCTTTATTGCAGCTACTTCAGTTGCTGCTTGTTTTCCTTTCTCCTTTCAGTTTTGTCTTTAGTACGTGAAAAGCATTCTCATTTGGGTTGACTGACTCAGACCTTTAATTACATTCTATTTCTTTGCCTTAAGAAACTCTTGGGTTTCTTTTACATTACGTTTTGGGTCATTATCCATCTGTACTGTGAAGTGCTGTCCTATCAGTTTTGAAGCATTTGACTGAATCTGAACAGAAAGTATAGCTCTATACACTTCAGAATTCATCCTGCTACTTCTATCAGCCATTACATCAACAAAAAAATACCAGTGATCCACTTCCACTGGCAGCCATAAATGCCCATCTCCACCATATTTGACAGAATTATATGCATAGGATCATGATAGAATTATGTGCTTTGAATCATGAGCCCGTCCTGTCTTTCTCCATACTCTTCTCTTCCTATCATTCTGCTATGAGTTAATCTTGGTTCATCTGTCCAAAAGATCTTGTTCCATACCTGGGCTGGCTTTCTAGCAAAGTCTAAACTGGCCTTTCTATTTTTAAGTGTTACCAGTGGTTTGCATCTTGAGGTAAACTCTCTGTATTTATATTTATGAAGGCGTCTCTTGACTGTACATTTTGACAATGATATTCCTACCTAGAGTGTTCTTGACTTGGCTTAGGAAAGAATTTTGTTCATCCACTTTAGTTGTCTTTCGTGGTCTTCCAGACCTTTTGGTGTTGCTGAGCTCACCAGTGCACTCCTTCTTTTTAGGAATATACCAAATTGTTGATTTGGCCATTCTTAAAGTTTCTGCTATCTCTCTGATAGGTCTATCTTTTTTCAGCTTAATGGTGGCCTCCTTCACTTGCATCAACACCTCTTTGGACCACATATGAACAGCTAACAAATGAAAAGTCAACAGTTGGACTTAACTCCAGACATTTTATCTCCTTAATTTGTCATTAAATAATGATTAAACAGACCATAACTCTCCATGAAACTGCTTGTCAGTCACATGTATAATTACTTTTGAGCCTCTGAAAATAGGGGGGACTGGCTGCAATTTCTGAAAGCTTAATGCAATGCCTTTGTTAAACTTCTTAAATTAAAACTGAAAGTCTATACTTCTGTCACATCTTGATTGCTTAATTTCAAATCTATTGTGCTGGTATAGTAGTGGCAAATTGAAACCAAATCAGGAGAGTCGAAGAAATTAGCAGAAGTCAAAATTGTACTGATGACATGTTTAATTGTTCCAAGGAAATGCAGGAACAGTTACACACACAGACAGTGACCGGGTGAGAAAGAGTCGCCATTGTCCTCAGATATTTTTGGGTATTTATACTGATTTAGACGCATGTACGCCATCTGTGCGGTCGCTACCTTTCACCTGACCTTTTGCAGGCAGATGGGGAAAGTGCCCTTGATTCAATATGTTTTATAATTAGAGCCCTCTTAGTTTTACTTACATGATTTTCAGGTGGAACACCACTGCCCTTAATGATCCACGCCTGCAATGTATTACATTACTTGATGTCCAGGTGCTTTCCACCTCTCCCTGTGACCATTATATTACTATCAATTTTTTATATTTTTTTGTCCTTAGATTATATAGTTGGGTTATATCTTCAAAGCATTGCCCTTAAGCACTCTTCACCAAAAGTCAGTGTGAGTGTACACAGACCCATAGAGAGTGTGTGTGGGGGGGTAACCACATATCACTTATTCGCCTACACATCTAGTTGCATCACTACTTGTGGTATACTTATTTTTAGTTCTACATATCTAGAAAGCCTGTACCATCTCAAATCAGATACGTCTCGCAGTCTAGTCAGCTTCCACACCTGCACACAAACAAGCTTAACCTTTTAACCTTTACGCACATATCGAACGCAGCAGTGCACACAAACAACTTTTCTGGTACATTTTGTTCTAATCTTGTTTTAATCTGCTCCTACAGTATACAGAGAGAAAATTGCAAAAATTGCATTGATGTTGAAATACTTATGGACCTAACTGTAACTAAATGCTGTTTTTTCCTAGTAACTATGTTTATCAATGACATTGTACAAATGACAGCAATACTGTTTATAATAACTTGTAATTTCCAAGATTTATGAAACTTAGTTTAGGTTCTATTGGTAGTATGATAGATGATAGATGCGATTATGCAATATGATAGATGCGATTGTATTTGGCTTACTAGCTGTACGCTGATGCTCAGTACCTTAAATGAGTTTTATGAAATCTCTTTGTCAAAGTAGAGAAGATTAAAAAGAAAACTGTCTATTCATCATCATAGTGTTTCTACATATGCCTCATGTTCAGCAACTACACAGAGCTAAAGCACAGAGATACAAGCAGAGGACATAAGGACTTGATAAGGAGAGAAAGAAAAAGACATGAAAGAGAAGGAGGAGAAATTTATAAGGCAGGGATCAGCTGGTGATGGCATGTTCTGTGGCAGAATAAAAGATCGAAATATTTTGAGCACTCTGGTTGTCTCATAAAAGACAGGATGAATAGAAATCAATACAAGGATAATGCTATTTTGTATTATACTTCCTTCAGTTATGTTCAGCTCATCATAACGTATTTGTTATGACAGTAAAGTGCTTTTTCATTACTGTTCAAAATTTGTAAGCACATATTTGTAGCCACATAGCCAATAACAGCTAGCTTTTGGCTTGGCCAATTATTTATAGGAATACATAATTTGTTGCTTCATATGTTTAAAGTGGGCCTGCTGTACAGGTTTCCAGAGATTACTATTTCCTGAGGTTGATAAATATGTATTAAAAAAATGTGAAAAATGTGATTTAAAAAAAAACAGCTTATGTATTAAATAAATAATGTAAGGGTGATATAATTTGAATTACCAGTTATCATGTATACATTCAAATGTGTGTTTAGCAAGTCAGTTCTTGGAGTGTGTGATAAATCAGGGAGATAAATCTTTTAAAATTCAGTTAATGTGTGATTGATTATTGGTGTTAGTCGTGCCTGTTCTAGCACCTCCTAAGTATTTCATGTACAATATTTTCAATGTACAGTCTACCACATACAGTGGAAAAAGCTAAACCAACCAGCCTGTGGATATAAAAATAACAGCACATGGATAAGAAGGGACTTCAAAACTTTCAAATAGGCTGTGCTACAACAACCAAAGACTGCACTGGTGCAAGTGTGGTCAGTAAAAGGGAAAGAAGACACATCTTCAGTGATCAGAGGAGAATTAAATCTGGATCAATGAGTAGGGGAAAAAAGTTGCCTTGCTAGACAAATCCATTTATTTTGTGTCATACTGATAAAAGGATCAGGGCTTGTAGCAGGTTTGACTTTCGAGCCACAGACACTGTTTTCCAGACACAAGTTAGGGCATGTATCTAAAAAATGTGTCTAAACACTAATTTCAACCACTTAACCTGTAACTATGTTTATCAATCAGACTCACTTTTCCAGCCATGTTATAAAGCTGGTGCCATCACTAAGTGGCTCTGTGAACATTAAAAGTGCTGTACTTCTTTGGGCTGCACAGTCTCTGGATAGCAAACATAATGAGACTCTTTGGGTTAATGTGCAAAGAGTCTTCATGGCAAGACTGTCCACTTGTCTTTAAGAGTAGTAAAACACACCACTGGAATCCATCTCATACAAAATTCATGCTGGTCTGAAATTAATAAGGAAGCACAGTATGATACAGGTTACATTTTCGATACAGCAAAAACAAGCATTGCCTGAGTGTGCGCCTTTAGTGTTCCATTTTAAATTAATTAAAAATTTTAAACATTCTTATCCATTCAGACTCTTAGTGGCATATCACAAAACAAGTGCTGTGCATTAGAATGTAACTAAATTAAAAACAGTTCATTAAACATTAGTCCATGTTTAAACTTTCGCTGGTGTGCAGGGTTGCCATATCTTGGCAAAAATTCCCTCCCCAAGTACCTCTTAAACATTGTGTGTGTTTGTGTGTGTGTGTGTGTGTGTGTGTGAACATGTGTGCATAAATCTATGCAGTGTTATAGGCTAAAGTGTATATAATGTGTTATAGGCTAAATAGTATGCTAGCCTATTAGCTTGTGAAACAGCTATTTAATTTTTCATGAAAGAGTGTGGGATTGATTAAGTCTAATTATTAAACTTTTAAGCTGTTTATTACTCCTCATTTTTATATATTCAGTCTTATTGGTCTTAGTATTTCTTAATATCTTAGTATCATTTATTCAGTCTGTTGAATATATCGTTTGATAGCCAGACTTAAGTTGGCTTAAGGTGTACTTAAAAATAAACCTGGCAACTCAGTGTATTTAAGTTACAGACTATAAGGTAAAATTGTGTGTAAGGAAATAAGATTTTTCTGACATAAGGATAATTTGACGAGTAACTTTTTTCACCATTGTGTCTACTCACTAAATCAGAAAAATGTGCATACACTCTGATGTACTCTATATGGCCAAAAGAATGTGGACACCTTACCAATCACGTGTATATGTGCTTTTTGAACATCACATTCCAGATTCAGTTCCCCATTTCTGTTCTCCACTAGATTTTGGAGCGTGGCTGTGGGGATTTGTGCTCATTCAGCCACCAGAGCATTAGTGAGGTCAGGTACTGGCGCTGGGCGATGAGACCTGGGGCAGTCAATGTTCCAGTTCATCCCAAAGATGTTGAGTGGGGTTGAGATAAGAGATCTGTACAGGCCACTTGAGTTCTTCTACACCAATCTTGGCAAAACATGTCTTCATGGACCTTGTTTATGCAAAGGGCACTGTCATGCTGGAACAGTTTTGGATTAGTACTTTTAGGACTTTCCAATGAAGGGAAATCTTAATGCTACGACATACAGAGACATCCTATAGATTTGTTTGCTTTCAACTGTGTGGCTACAGCTTGGGGAAGAGCCACATATGGGTATGATGTTCAGTTTGCCACATGCTTTGGGCTGTATAGTGCATTATTGGATGTTATAAACACAGCTGATAGAAATAGATTTCTTGTTACATTTCAATTTAGAAATTCAATTTGATACTTTAAAGGGTCAATTCTTATTTATATGACAACATAATAATTCCCAGAGTAGGTTATTTATACTCAAACACTGAATAGGAATGCATGATTTGGAGTCTTCATATTTGTCATTTAAAATAAGCATCAAAATTCATTATGTTACTAAGAGATGACTTAAGCAGAATGTAATTTTAAGACTCCAGCTTATTCTGATCATCTTTGTTTTCTGGTCAAACTTTTTACTTTACACAGTAAAGAGGCTTTAACATTTATGCCAGGTGATGAAGTATTTGTCTGTCCAACTTGGTGATTATTGATGTCAGTGTTCCATCTTTTTGGATTGCATAGAGTCCTGTTGAGCTTTTGTTTACCCCTTAAGCTAAGGTTAGCTAAATCATATGCGATCAGATCTGGTATGTACTCTCATCAATGTACTTCATGGTTAGTACCAAATAACCAACAGTTTACTCAAATAATTTGAATTTCTATTGGATGAAAAATAGCAGTTTTTCACCAGTGTAGTTGATTTCAGTATCGCCCACAAATAGTATGACCTGTATATACTGATTTGCTTGTACAATACTGGAGATATTAGATCACTGTTACATAAATCCCACGGGTCATTTAAAAACTGAAGTGGGCTGGATTTGGCCAATGGGCTGCAGGCTGAGTGGGCTTACTATACAACATGAGTTCAGTTATATCTTGGGTCCAATCCAGAGGACTGCACTTTTACAATCATGCTATAAAATACACCCTGATTGAGATATTGACCATCATGGATAAAGCTTCATATTGTGAGCATCAAAAGAGGACTATAAGAAAACCACATACAAATTTGGGCCCACATCCTCATCAATGACTAAAACAGGAAGCACAGATTTGATCCTGTATACTGTAGATAAACAATAGAAGACATCACTTATAAAAGTCATTGCAAATGTCATCCCAATGTCACAACATACAGTATAGGTTAGGATGATGCTTTGGAATTTTGTTGTTCATAATCTACACAAAAAAACTCGCATTTAATAATCACAATATCAACTGTAACACCTAAAACCATTAGGATTTGTCAGCAGGTCTAGATTTTATATTTCTGACTCTTATAACTACATTTTACTATTAGTTTCCTGTAGTGTTTTAAGTAGGAATGCACTTGCCCTTGGCAGCAAGAACAATGCAATTACAAGACATCCTTGGTGAATTGTGCATGAATTTTCTATTTCTTTTGAAATATGCACACAGTAATGCAGGACTGCTAACTACCTAGTGTATAAATTAGGTAGCCTTGCTGATTCACAGCTCCAGGGTTGTTAGTTTGATCCTGAGCTTGGGTTACTGTCTGTGTGGAGTTTTGCATGTCGTCCCCGTGTCCCTGTGGATTTTTTTCTTGGTACTTGGGGATCTTGCTACCTCCTAAACACCCCACTAGGTGTACCTTGGTAGACTGGCTATAATATATTGACCAATAACTTGTCAAATGTATGTATGCCTGATGCAGTATTATGGACTGGCATCTCATCATACCTCACATCCAGTGTTATTAGGATTGGCTCTTGTTTCACCATGACCTTGACCAGTATAAAGCAATTACTGAAAGTCAGTGAGAGTGAGTGAGCTAACCAGATAGTGTAATCAAGTACTGAAGTTACATCACAGTTAGGTTATTGACTCAATTTGTTGAACTGAATGAAGGTTTTGAATATACAAAGTCAGCCCAAAAAATGTATACACATCTGAAATAGAAACATTTGCATACATATTTTAATACTAAATTTATTCAGACATCACAAGATTAAGACAAGTTACCTTTGGCCTCTACAATTACAAGAGGTGCTGAAAGTGGTGGCCATTAGATTCCAGACAATTATGTGTAGAAGTGTTCACCTAAAAAAATCACCTGGTCTTTTTTCTCAGTCTTCAAATGTCCGGTTTTGGTGAGTCTGTGTACATGATAGCCTTAGATTCTTGTTCTCACCCTGACAGGAATTGAACCTGATGTAGTCTTCTGCTGTTGTAACCCATCCACCTCATGGTCTGTTGTTTTCTGCATTCTCAGCTCAGCACAGTTGTAAAGAGTGCTTATTTGAGTTGCAATAGACTTCCTGTCAGCCCAGACCAGTAGGTTATTCTCCTCTGATCTCTCTCATCAAGGTGTGCAGACAATCCACAGACAGCATGTTTTTTTGTTTTTAACCCCATTCTGTGTAAACTCTACATACTGTTGTGAATGAATGTCCCAGGACATCAGCAGGTTCTGAACTAGCCAAATACCCAAACTAGCCCATCTGACACAGTTAAAAATGACAGAGATCATACTTTTCCCCAATTCTGATGTTTGATGTGAGGTGTGAACATTGGAGCTCTAGACCTGCATCTGCATGATTTTATGCACTGTGCTGCTGCTACATGATTGGCTGATTAGATAACATCTTTAATAAGCATGTGTACATGTGCTCCTATTATAAGAATTATAAGTATAATAAGTAATATCTTATAATTCCTATTATAAGAAGACAGTGTGTGTGGGCGGGATGTGTGCATTGTAAACCCATTACCATTTTTTTAGAAACTTGTGACATTTTGTCAATATTCCATATTTCATTAGGATCAAGAATCTTGATGGTGCTGTGCAGAAACTGTCATTATGCCACTGTTGCTATTACGGTATCTGTCATAAGCTCATCGGCTTTGCTTCAGTCAAAAGGGAGTTGAGTGAGAGACACCGAGAGCAGAGCTAGTAGAATCCCAGCCCAGACATAAAAGAGAGGCTTGTACTTCTCACGCAGCAGGTCGGAGGTTGAATCTATTAAACCATGTGGAAAACCTTCTTGTTCTTCCAAAATGAGTTCCCTCAACAGCCATCACTACCCTCCACTTCTGCCAATATGATTGTGCTGGCACAAGTTTGTGATCTCTTGGATTTCCCATTGTTACATGACTTCAAACTGACCTTTATGTATCTCTGCCTGGGTTTCATCTGTGAGCAGCTCCGAGTCCAGAAAGATGAAGGACAACGTGATGCCGCCAGACAGGAGTGTAATATATCTTTGGGGAAATCATCGCATCATTATTATTCCATGTCTAGTATTCAGACAGACACATTTCTGTTTATATGTGCTCTCTCCCTCTCCTCCTGTCTTTTTCACCTGCTCTGTGTGCATAAAATCAATTCAGACTGGAGCATCCGTCTTTTGATCTTTTGTATACGAGAGAAAGTGATGCAATGCTCCACACAGTTGCTCCACGCGCTTGGGATATGAGTCGGAAGACCTTGAAATTGGACACTTCTTTTATGCTGGACTGCTTTAAATATTTAATCAGGAGACTATTTATATTTTAATTCGATATGTCTTTATGGTTTTATTTATTTTATTTATGCCATTTTATTTTTATATTCCACTTTCAGGATATTGATATTTAGGGCTTGCCACACCTGTGTTTCTACAAATGAAATAATAATGATAATCCCAGGTCACATGCATTGTCAGTTTCAATGTGTTATACTGTGTGTGTGTGTGTGGGTGTGTGTGTGTGTGTTACTTTGGGTAACACAGCCTTCCTGCAACAATACACAGTCATAAGCAGGGCATGAGATCTGCCTTGTTACCCAACACAAACTTCTGACATAAAATTACAGTAACTCTTACAGTATATTTGAATATGTGTGTTTGGAGAGAATGTGTGTGTGTGAGTGTGTGTGTGTATGTGAGAGAGAGAGAGAGAGAGAGAGATGGAGGGAAAGAAAGGAAAAATTAGACCAAGACCTCAACACATTTTTTTTTCTTTCAGCATGTCAAATTATGATAACAGCTAATTCTTAAGCACTATCTCTACATGCACCAGTGCTCAACTCATAGAATTCCAAATTCCCCTCAGCCATTTCCAAGTGTAGGAGGTTCAGATGTGGGGACACATTATATTACTATTTTTAATTATTTGGAATAGCCTCATGCAATGATTTTGCAGAAAAAGGTATATATTGGAACAATATGTATTGCGTTACTAACATATCAAGTGCATTAGGGAATCCAGAGACCTGTGTATTAAACCTAACACAAGACTGCCTGAGTATTCGCTCTGGAAAGCGTTTGTATAATGAAATTAGTTTTGACTCATCCCTACATTAAAGTCTTGGCCGTCCAACCAGTTTAATGTTTTGTTAGAAATTTGTATATAGGTTTATGTTCGTAGGTTTTATTAGTACTTACAAACATATTCATTTAACATTGAATATGTACGATACTCTATAGCAAGGGCTCCCAAACCAGGGGTATGTGAGATTGTGATGGAAAGTCAACATGAAGTTACATTTTAATTATATAAAACTACTTATTGCCTTAAAATGCATTAAAATGGACAGATATGTTATCAGTAAAAGTAAATCACAAGAGGAGGAACATCCTAGCAGAAATCAGACAACAAAATGTCCAGTGAGGAAAACAGTCTGAAAGTACAGCAACGAGTATTTATTTTTTTTCTGCAAAGCATGAACAAAGCTTTCATAAAAAGACACTTGAAAAACAAACATGGACACCTGGACAAAAAAACAGTTGAATGTTTCAAGGAAAGTTCTGCAGCTTTAAACAGAAGTAAACGCAGATGAGGTTTCACTTAATGTTTGCCTGCATGAAATCTTCAAGGGTACTTCAGACAAATAAATAAAAAAAAAAGTTGGGAACCCCTAGTCTAGAGGAGAATCATTATGCAGAATCTTTTTAAAAAAATGATTAAACTCTGCACATTATTGTTGCTTTTTCCCGTACTGCAGTAGCGGGCTTAAATAGAAGTGTGGGTGGGTATTAAATAATTCTACTCACTTTATGCGGTTAAAGAACCTTCTCACCCATTGTATTTTATGCTATAGCATTGCGCTTTAACGTTTCTCATGCAGTCAGTGTTCTATAAATTCTATAAATACGCTATCTGGCTGTGGATATACATTATTCTGGGCTTAGCAATATCCTCATTACCAAACTCGGGAAATAATGATCCTAGATGTAAATTGCAGCAACTCTGTTAGTGAGTCAGAAAAAGGGAATCTCAGCAGACTAACGGGAATATCCCAGTCCTGTGCACTACCTGTCGATTTATGAAATACACATTTCTCTTTCTCTTACACAAGAACACTGCCACTCACACACATGCTTCTAATTTAAAGTTGTTTTGGAAGCTTTAATCTCCTGTTCTCTGTTAGTATGCGATTTAGGCTGTAACACTGCACTCATCATCACTCCACTGCTCCACTAATGTGGCGTAGTTCAGCAGGAGCTGGAGCCCCCAGCTATCACATCACAAAAAAAAGAGACCGAAAGATTTGGTTTCCTTCTCACTTTCCCTTCATTTTGTCTCCCTATGTGCCGGCAGCATCCTGGAGGAGCCACTGAGTGCCGAGGTGAAGGAGGGAGAGACTCTGCCTCCCACCATTCAGAAGCTGATGAAAGGATACAACAAGTACCTGAGGCCTTTCTTTGATAGTAAGTGAAGTCTCAGTTCATACACACAGAAATTAATTAAATCAAAAATTACTTTTACTAAATATTTTTATCTCAACTGATACATAAGAAACTTCACATTCATGTCATACACAAACCTCAAATAAAGTTGGTACAGTACATTCCTTACTGCATCTGTTTTTCACCCTTAATTATCATTTGTCAGTCAGCTGTCTTTTTGTGTGTTACGTCAAAAAGAATCTTTCATTATCTCTTCAGCATGGCACCACCATGAGCCTGCTCTTCTAGCCAGTCTTTTCCTCCCCACCAAAATAACACCTAACTATAACACTTTAAACCTTTATTTAATGTGAGAAACTGAAAAACACAGCTATGATTATTTGGAAAAAAAAGAATTTTGTTTAATCTGTTATATTAGAACTGCATTACTATTTTATTTTTTTTAATTTACGTACTTCTAACCTTCTGCGCAAGTTTCACTGTGAGGAGTAATATAGTTTATTCTGCCAGGAACAGTAATGAATGCTCATCCATCATCAAAAAGATATTTGGTGGGAGCCATAAACATGCAAGATACTGCTTTGTCTCGTCCCTTTTTTTTCAAATTTTTCTGCAGATGGTCCTCTCACTGTTGGGATGAGTTTGGACATTGCCAGCATTGACACAATATCAGAAATCAACATGGTGAGGAAAAAAAAAGAAAAAAAGAAATGAAAAAAAACATTCTCAATACTGACTTGTTGTTGTTGTTGTTGTTGTTATATTTGATAATGTTTTGAACAAGGGAACCACTTTGAGATTTTTATCCTGATATTTTGATGCTGAATAGATAAAAATAGCAGTGGCAACAAAAGGACTTAAATGTTTTAAAATGTTTGAAAATATTATATTTAATCATATTAAATTGTAACAAAAATGAATGAAACAGCTGAGAGTATTGCAGCAGTAGTGTTTGTAGGATTCATGTTTTTATCATTACCTCAGGTAAGAGCCAATAGCTTTTGGCATAATCTGACCAATTGAATAGCCGTTCCAAAATTAAACAGTTGCAGTGAGGGGATGTGCCTTAGTCTATTTATTCATTATTAAACTGAGAAACTTGTTCAAGTTTATGTAATTGTCTGTGATAGTGAGACAAACTGCCCAATGGTTTCAGCTTAATAAAATAACATTCATGTGTATTCCAAATGGCCATTAATTTCAATCCCTACTAAGAGTACCCTTCAGGAAAGAGTCTTTGGAAGGAAGAGGGCACAGTTATCCAGAGAACTTACAGAAACACTTTGTAGTCAGCATCAAAAACATCCTCATCCTAGTAATAGGTCAGGGTCTTAGAATACTATCAAGCTAAAACTCTGTTAAAGAAAAGTCAGTACAACCAAAGTCAGCACAATTGAAGTGCTTGGTGAAAAGGAAGAGTCTTTTGTGCTTGGTGAAGAGGTAGATCTTTAGGCTTTGTGCTTGGTGAAGAACTAGGTTTTGACTAGTTGTGCTTGGTGAATGAAGTAGGTTTTGACTAGTTGTGCTTGGTGAAGATGTAGGTTTTGACTAGTTGTGCTTGGTGAAGGTGTAGGTCTTCAGTCTTTGTGTTCAGTTTAGAGGTAAGTCTTTAAGCTTCCTGAAGTGGAACTTTCTTCCACTACTTTGGTATTGGTACATAGACGAACCTTGATACATGTCTTCTAGCATGTAACTTGAAGTTATTGATCTGATCATTTTGTTATTCAGTTTTCCATTGTCAAGTTTAATTCCATTGTCCATCAAGTCCATTGTAAAGTACAGATTACAGATTTTAGTCTGTTATGCAGTTAATCACAGTGAAGTTAGTTACTTATTCTCCTGTGAAGGACTACACTGCCACCATCTTCCTACGGCAGCGCTGGACAGATGAGAGGCTGGTGTTTGAAGGCAATAAGAGCTTGAGTCTGGATGGGCGTCTTGTGGAGCTGCTCTGGGTTCCGGATACCTTCATTGTGGATTCCAAGAAGGCCTTCCTGCATGATATCACAATGGAGAACCGACTGATCCGAATCTTCCCCAATGGGACTGTGCTTTATGCTCTCCGGTGAGGCGACCTATTTCCAGTCAGTACTAAAGGATAGCAATGAACCAAACACAGTTAACAGTCATGTCTATACTCAGAGCCAAAAACACAGACAACAGGGTTTAAGTAACAAGTCTCATAACAACATGTTTTTCACATGCAAGAAAATGATTGTTTTGAGAGAAATTTTGTGTGCTGTATCTTCATCAGGATGCCAGTGTGCATACTCAGATCATGAACTGGTACTGAAAATAGGAAATACAGCTCTATTGGTACTTCAGTTTTACCAGCTCAGTCCAAGGTTTAACCTGGAGACAGATGGGCTACAGAACAGCAGAAGACTACACTGATTTTCACTCCTATCAGCCCAGAATAGAAATTTCAGCATACCAGCATTCAGCAAATGACACAAGTTCATTTAAACTGGACAGTTGAAGACTGCCAAAATATGACCTGGTGTTTTTCCAATCTTCAGCTGCCCATTTTCAATGGGTCTGTGCCCATTACAGCCAATGTGCTCTTCTGCTGTGTATTCATTGTGCAGCTGCCACATGATCGGCTGATTTTATAATTGCATGAATGTACAGGTCTACAGGTATCCCTGATGAAGTGGCCAGTGAGTGTATATACATCTGCAGTATATACAGTATATGTACTGCTCGTGTGTGTGCGTGTGATAGTGTGGGAAGTGTTGGGCTGTTTAGTATGATAGGTTTGCTGATTTTTGTTTAGTCAGCAAAAAAGTAGAATTCAAATTTACACATAATTAGATTTTAGAGCTGAAATTCATTTACTAGAACAAAAGTGGTACCAATTTATCCATCTAAAAGAATTGTGACATTTAATTGAGAGCTAGGTGTATGTGTGTATGTTTAAAAGACGATCATTGAGATTCTCACCTCAAATAACATGATACTGATATTATATATTGATTTGAAAGCAGAAATGGTTTCACACACGAGCTAAGATGTCTTACTCTGGCAAGTTGCTGAATATTTCAGCATTAATGAGGCATTAATATTTCATGCGTGTTTGTGTATTTCTTCAGGATTACCACCACTGTAGCTTGCAACATGGACCTGACTAAATACCCAATGGATAAACAGACATGCACCCTACAACTGGAAAGCTGTAAGTGCAACATACTTTCTTTTTCACTCTCTCTCTCTCTCTCTCTCTCTCTCTCTCTGTCTGTCTTTTCCAAGGCATTAATGAGAGCGTTGCTGTGGAAACAAGCTATAGGCTTTTTTTTTTATTCCTCAGCTCTTGCTTGTCGCATCAGCAACATAGGGCTATATAATCTGTTTCATATTTCATAATACATCGTGTGGTTATACATCAAATGAGAGAGAGTTTGCCTGCTAAATATGCATTTGCGTAATTTTACTTAAAACACCTCCATGACCAAAAAAGGATGATCAACTGCAACCCAACACACACACATAACCACAAATTAGGAAACTATAATATTTGTGTGTGTGGATTAGTATGAGGCTGTCTCAGATTTCTCCTATCTGTGACAGAGATATAGAGAGCAATGACAGGAGTGGAAGCTGTAGGAGTGGGTGATATGTGGTGACAGTCAGCTTATTTGGGTCAATATGGTTACTCCTAAAACCAGATTGCAAATTTTATCCTCTAAATCCTCCAAGCTAGTAAACCCTTTGGTGGCTCTCTCTCTCTCCCTCTCTCTCTCTCTCTCTCTCTCTCTCTCTCTCTCTCTCTATCTCTCTCTCTCTGGCTCTCTGGCTCTCTGGCTTCTGTCATAGTTTCTGTTAATCTTTATGTAAGCTGCAATGAGAATGAAAGAACCAGAGAGAGAGAGATCAAGTCCTCCCGCATATTTAGTTCTTCCAACATGCTGTGTGGGGGGGGGGCG
>JAQQZR010000038.1:6037021-6050764 GCA_030068235.1 Notoglanidium macrostoma
ACATGCAGATTAGGTCAACTGGCTACTCTAAATTGCCCATAGGTGTGAATGCGAGCGTGTGTGATTGTTTGTCTGTGGTGGACTGGCGACCTGCCCAGGGTGTACCCCGCCTCTTGCCCGAAGATGCTGGGACTGGCTACAGCTTCCCCGCGACCCAGATGGATAAAGCGGTATAGATTATGGATGGATGGATGATGTTGCCATAAAGTTTGAAATCACAACTTGGACTATTCCCTGGTGTAGAAACACTATGATTATTAGTTATGCACAAATCACCAGACCACTATATTTTCAAAAAAATATTTCTTACCTTGCTGTCACTGTAATCACTGTATTGTATTGTATTGTTCACAACACATCAGCCACTATAAATAGGGAAATCTTGTCACTGTATAAGAAACAATGTATAAGAACTTAAGAACTAATATAAACCTGTCTTGGACCTGGAACTACTGTCAGAGCTGCTGCTGTTGGCCTGTTTTTCATCAGTGAATCCATGTCAGTACAGTAAACTACAAAGCTGACTTCATGCCTGGGTGGATGGCTTTTGGATTCAGATTACACTGTAATATTTGTTTAAGGTTAAGTAAAAAGTCACTGTTGAAGCACCAGTTTGTTCTTTAATGAAAACGTGGTGCTGTGAAAGGTTTTGTTTCAGCAGACGTGTCGAAAGTCACTTCTGATTTAGTTTGAAGTTATGTAATTGTGTAGTACTAAGAGTTCTTATGTAGAACATAATGTATTTTTCATTACAAACTTTACTGTCTAGTTGCTTCACAGTGCATAGCTACTAATAGCTAGATTACTTTGTTTGACAGATAAATATCATTGAGCTTTATTTAGTACAGATTGCCTTCATGTTGTTGGGTGAGATTTCTTTAATATCACAAGGTCTCAAGAAAGAGGGTAGAACTTAAATGTCTCTGTTCACCCATCTATACATTATCTATACTGCTTTATCTGTCAGGGTCACGGGGGTGCTGGAGCCAATCCCAGCTGACTTTGGGCAAGAGGTGGGGTAGACCATGGGCATGTCACCAGGGCTAACCAAAACGAACAACCATTCACACTCACATTCCCACCTAGGGGCAATTTAGAGTATCCAGTTGAACTAATCTGCCAGGCTGAGAACCTAGAGGAAACCCACGCAGGCACAGGGAGAAAATGCAAACTCTAAACAGAAAGACCTTGCCAAGCTGACAGGTTCAAACCCAGAACCTTCCTGTTCTGAGACAATAGCTCTAACCACTGCGCTGCCATGTTGCACGTTCACGGACCAATAAAGAGAGAAAGTCTGAAAGTAGCACATATAGTCACTATCCACTTCTACACTGAATCATCCCCCTTTTTTCACCTGAGGGGATGTGTATGAGAATGCACACATTAGTGAGTGTTGCATGTACTGTGCCTGTTATGAGTTGTTGTAAGAAGTCAAGTTAGTGTTTGATGAATTTTTATTACAGAGCTCCCTCTTGAGGAAATACATTGATACTGCTTTCAGCGGTGTGTTCTACAACTCAATATAGCACAAGAAATAAATTATTCTTCCCGAAATCTTCCATCGTGAATACTATAAGTTTATGGCAAGATGTACAGTACCACTCAAAGGTTTGGACACATCTACTCATTCATAGATTTTTCATTATTTTGACTATTTTCTATATTGTAGAGAAATACTGAAGCCATCAAAACTATTAATGGCTACTGGCTTAATTAATGGTTAATGGAGCATATATGGAATTATGTGGTAAAAAAAAAAAGTGTTAAAAAACAAAATATGTTTCATATTTTAAATTCTTCAAAGTAGCCAGTGTGTACCTTGATGACAGCTTCGCACAATGTGGGCATTATTTTAACCAGCTTCGCGAGGTAGTCACCTGGAATGCTTTTCAATTAATTAGGTGTGTATGGTCAAAAGTTTATTAGTAGAATTTCTTGCCTTCTTAATGCATTTTAAACCAACAAAGAGTAAATAGTAAATAATAAATACAGTAAAAAAAGTAATTACAGTTCAACAACTGTAGTAATCCATATTATGTCAAGAGTCGTTCAACTAAGTAAAGAGAAACAACAGTCCAACAAAAGAAGTCTTAAAGAAAAAACACTGAATTTGAAGGTGTGTCCAAATTTTTGACTGGTACTGTACATGGTATTAATCTAACAAATGTGACTTTATTATAATTCTGTACCAAAAGTAGCTTCATAGATGTTGGTATTATGCTCCACTTCTGATACGTGACAAATCCCAGGCTTCTCAGTAATCCTATGTAACCTCATATTTTCTCTGTCCATCAGGGGGTTATAATGTCAACGATTTGTTGTTTTACTGGGTGAGAGGTAATGATTCAGTCAGTGGCTTGGACACTCTGCATCTGGCCCAGTACACAGTAGAGGATTATTACACTTCTGCCGCCGAGGCTGTGTATGAGACAGGTACCCACAAACACAACACATTTGCAGTAATACAAATAAGGTTTCTTCAAATGTTCTCTTGGATGCAGTCAGATTGTAGATGTAAACATTTTTGACTTCAGTAGGGTTGATGCAAAATAATACAATTTAGCATTAGTCCATGTGTCATCTTCTCTTTACAGTTTTTACAGATTTACAGTAGAATGATTAGGAAATGTGAATTCTGTATATATTTTTTCATGTTGCACAACTTAGTTGTGGTTAGTGACCCAAACTTTCAGCAAGAAAAACTCTATCATCTGAGAGAAAGCTCTTTAATGCCACTAATCTTAAGAAAGAATAACAATCTTCATCAGCCTAAGATGGAGCAACGTTGTAAAAACTTGCTTTGGGTAGGATTTGTCTAATGGTTAAATAAGTGGAGTTGATTCAGATTTGAATGATTTTTTTTTACTCTTTAAGCCTGTCCCCCATTCCAACCAATGTACACAAAGCTCCACCCCCCGAACCTATAGTGCTTCCACAAGAGTTAGCATGCTCACTCTAGTTAGCATTAACAAGGACAGCTGTGACATCACTTTCAAGTGCACTCAAACATTCAACTGCCTGAAAGCCGAATAATAACACTATAAAGACGCAAGGCTTATATTGATGCATGATATTCACAAATGCTTTCGCTGTACTTTTTTTTGTAATAAGCTCTTATGCGCTCTAAGCTGTGGTACTAGCATGTTAGCATTGTTAGTTAAAAGCTTTAACTGTAATGTAAAAGAGCCAAGTTAAGTTGCTTGAAAGCACTGGGCCCTTACCAATTTCAGAGACTGAGATGGAGTGATGTGAAAGAGTGTTGGTGAGTGTCTATAAAATAACTGACAAGAGGAGCTGTGTAAACAACATACATGCATTCTGGAGTGGAAGGAAGTTTTCCAAACGGGTTTCCTCAGCTATGTAATAGCCTTGTGCTGAGGCCCTGGCCTAACCCTTTTCTTTATCATGCTCTATATATTTTTCTATTTTATTTACACTAGTAAGATTTTAAAAAAAAATGAAGATCACAATTTTAACATCAGTTTGAAAAGAGTTTACTTTCAAGCTAATGTCAATAAATTGCAGTGAAAGGCAATGTGTATACTCAAGCATTCAAGAGCTTGATGCTTATTGTTACAGTTTTGTTCTTTGAAAGGCCTATTGCTTGTGGTTATGAACTTTAAGAAAACAATATTAGGTATGTCAGTTTTAATATGAGAATTTCTGAATCATAGTTCCTGAGGCAAGACTTCAAAGTAAGACAAATTGATGATTTTTTTTTTTTTAACTATACAATATCCTTCCTCTCAGGTAAATATCCTAAACTCATATTCCACTTTGAGCTGAAGAGAAGCATTCTGTACTTTATCCTGGAAACCTACCTGCCCTCCAGTCTGCTAGTCGTGCTATCCTGGGTGTCCTTCTGGATCAGCCAGTCATCCGTGCCTGCTCGGATATGTATAGGTACATTATCTCCATCAATCACCTTCTTTAACAATTGTGTCTGCGCAGTCAAACTGAAGTATTTAATTGTGATTTGAAAAATAGAAAAGAGCACATACTGTATGTAACATGCGGTTGTATGAGGCAGGACACACATGCGTAAAACCACGATATTTATTAAAGCCTAACCAGTAATCATTGGTATTGTCACTTTCTGTACCAGGGTTCAGAGCACAGGTAGGTAACAGTAAAGTAGATTAATCCATAATACAGAAACACGAGCAACAGGAGTGAAAATGAGGATATGCGGGAAACAAAGGTTAGAGAACTAAGGCTTGGATGTAACAAGGCAGACACAATGGATATCAGACTTAACACAGAACACGTAGACACAATCAGGAAACATATGCAGAGACTGAAGAGGGATAAAATTATATGGTAATATAAAGAAATACACACAACCTGAATGATGCATTTCAACAGTACTAGTAGTTAATAAAATGTATTATAAAATGTAAAAAGGAGAACACCTTTGCTATTACACCTGACCTTCCTGTTTCTGAATTAGGCATTGTGTAGAGACAACACATTTCTTAATCTGAACCACCACAGATATCAACAAATAATTTATGCTAAATATGGTTATTATTAAAAGAATTATGTTAACCTAGCTACATGACTGACTGTATTATTAGCCAACTAAATGCATCCTCATTTTCTTGTTCTTGCTGCTATTTAAACTATTATAACCAGTATAGTGGACAGTGGCATTCTATTGCATTCAGATGGCCACAGTACTAGCTTTATCACTCTTTAACATTTTTCAGTGACTACTGTTGATTGCTGGTCAGCATAATGGAGTCAGGAGTCAACTACTATTACCCATGATTCATATAAACTGATATTGAAACTGAAGTGCAATCTTAACAAAAGGAAACCCAAAGCGATACCACAAATAACAGCAAAATGATGGTGAAGAATGAATCATAAAGACATAAATGTAGTAGTGTTTAAGTATTTACACTGCTACAGGCTTTCCTTTTGAAAACAATGCATGTACAAATGCTTATAATCAGACATCTGAATCAGTTCAGTGATATTACAGCTACATATCATCATAAACCTATGTGCAAAGCAATATTAGCTCAAATACAAATACATTAGCATAAAACAAATCCCAAGGTGGGTACTCCTGTTAACAGTCCATAAAACAAAACCCAGGAAAAACTCATAAATTAATAACATAACTCCACTATCATTTTGGTAAAAGTCTATTTGTCGCTTCTTATTTCCTCATAGCAGAGTTTGTTTCTGATTAAATTGTGAATACTTTCCATATTTTGTAAATGTAGCTATTTTAAGATTTTAGGAAAACTGCTCCAATTAAAATGTTTATTTAGTTCAGCTTTTATTCCTTTGGTAGGTTGGTAAACCACTTCCATATCAAGCAATTAGAGTTGTTTTGTCACCTCTTTGTCAGTCATGTTTTTTTTTGTGTGTGTTTATTTTTCACCAATTAAGGAGTTACTACAGTGTTAACAATGACCACTCTGATGATGGGTTCGAGGACGTCTCTACCCAACGCTAACTGCTTCGTCAAGGCAATAGACGTGTATATGGGAATTTGTTTCAGCTTCATCTTTGGAGCACTGATAGAGTATGCTGTTGCTCACTTCTGCACACTCCAACATCCAGCGTACAAAAGTGCACTTACGGTGAGACCACAGGAAAAATTTTTACATTGCATGTTATTATACAATTATTTTTTAATCATCCTAATTTTATGAAGAACACTTTCAAAATCATTAAAATCCTTTTCTGTAGGGATTAATTTGAGAATTAAAATTGCCATGGCATTGGTTTGGCCAGTTCTTTAAGGTCAATGTTCTCAAACCTTTTGCATCCAGGGGAACCTTCTAGAATAATATAATTTTAAGAACTACAGGGCAAATACGTACTGTACCATCATATTAATTTAATTTAGCCTTAGGGATTGTCCTGGATATCACATACCCTATTTGAGAATCATGGGTTTATGGATTAGGGGTAGCTAAGCCAGTACAGAAAGAGACGTGTAACAGTGCCATAAAATATAAAAGCCAATTGTATTCCAATATGCCAATGCAGGTAATACAGCACTAGTTTTTCAGGAGAGGGAACGGAGTGTGTTGGGTTAGTGGTGTTCCTAATTTCTATATTTACAGAAACTGAATTGTATAGTGAGAGAAAAAGTTAAGTCCATTTAAGTCCATAACGATAACTTTGATAGCGTTGCAGTTTCTGACGACCCGATCATTTAAATATCTCTGGTCATCATACGGTGTCTCTCTGCATCTCAGCGCATGCAGGACTGTGAAGAGGAGATCAATGGCATTGTCAACACCATTGCCAGTGATTCCAGCCGAGCAAAGCGCCGTAAAGACTCTCCAGCCCCTGCTCCCACATCGAGCCCTAGCGGAGAACCCAATCTCATGCCCCAAACCCCTTCTCACTCAGAGCCTAGGAACCCGGAGGCCATGGAGGATCCTCTTAACCGCTGCATCAGAAGCTTGTCCCTCATACGACAGATGCTCCGCTCTGTGAACTGCTGTCATGTGAAGAATCCACATTACATAGACAACTACTCTCGTGTAACATTTCCCCTCTCCTTTGTCATGGTCAACGTGCTGTACTGGATTTACTATCTGTACTTTTAATATGCCTCAGAGTGTTGGTGGGAGTTATTATGAAAGAGTGTGTACCTCATGTCTGACTCAACATGAAGCGATCTTAGTTTTGGAACATGGCCGGGTTTTTCTTTTGGTAGTATGAAAATGTGAGTTGAAGTAACAGAGTATGCATGATGGTGTGAGTGTGAGCGAATTTTTATTTTGCATATTTTATATGCGTGAGTGGGTGTGCAAATCCTTCTCACAAATTGACCCTTTTGTTGATCAGATTCGCTATTCTTTTACAGACACTGCTGAAGTTTTAAGATTCTAAAATGATGCAATAACATGTCAGAGAAAGAGATGCTGATTAAGATTAAGGCATTGAGATGTCATCTGGCTTCATCCGCAATGCAGTGGTGCCAACATTGTTAACCAGAATCAATATCCTAGCAGGCAGAAAGGAATAAAAACATTTTTACCACAAATCCCCTAGTGTTAGTCAGGGGACAAGGCAGCTCCGTGGATTAATGATAAAACATGCACTGGTTGAACTGATATGTAACTTCAGTCTGCAGAAAGGTGTGGATTCATAGGAAACAGGCTGAGTGTAAATGCTTACTTTAGACAATTGTTACAAAAATATAATGCATGTCCAGTCTTGATTCCAAACAATTGCCACATGTTGCACATAATAATAAACTGGCTAAAACTGTAGTGAATCCTATTTACTGTTACTGACTTTTTTGTAGATCTGGGCATCAGTGTACAGACTTTGATCATCTTCACACGTTCATTCCTGACTTGAAAGAAAAATATCATACAAATCAGACACCTTGTCTGCTAAAAGAGGAACACAAAATACTCTTTCTATTTATTTGTGTGTAGGAATATATTAAACTCACAGCACAATACACTGAGCACTTTTATTATTAAATGATTTGTCTGTCAGGGCATCACAGTGGTGCAGTGGTTGGCCCTGTCACCTCACAGTAGGAAAGTTCTGGGTTCAAACCTGCCAGAGAACTGCGTGGGTTTCAACTGGGTGCTCCAGTTTCTTCCCACAGCCCAAAGACATGCAGATTAGGTCAACTAGCTACTCTAAATTGCCCATAGTTATGAATTTGAGTGTGAATGGTTGTTTGTCTCTGTGTTAGCCCTGTGATAGACTGGCAACCTGCCCAAGGTGCACCCTGCCTCTCACCTGAGGTCAGCTGGGATTGGCTCCAGCTCACTAGTGACCCTGAACAGATGAGCAGTTTAGATAATGGATGGATGGATTTGTCTGTTGACCCAGAAATGCAAAAAGTACTTTTTAATTAAAAAGGCATATTCCACAAAGCACATTTTGCATACTAATTTCAATTGCTCCCACTCAAATTCATCCAGATTTCTAATTGATCACACGATACTGTAGAGTTGCACACATCTACAATATGTTAGCTTTGCCACACAGTATTTTCACCTCCGTGTATTCCTCACTAGCCTTTCAAAATCAGGTGAATTTTAGCCTACTGCTACCAGAAGCAAATTTTCAAATCCCATGTCTTCACCCCTTGAGAGAATTGTTTTTTCAGCAGGGGAATTTAAATTGCATTTGGTCTAACCACTGAGAAAGCAGGAATGAATAGTTTTCCAGTATTGCTGTAGCATGCGGTCAAAAATCTTAATGGCTACAGCTAAATTGTAGGTGTCATTTCCTCTGCTTCTTATTTATCTCTATATATTTGAGCGTCAACATTTTATAGTATTGTCCTCATGTGCCACAGACATGCAATACATTCTTCCCTTCTTGTCCATGCATTATCATGTTTCCAGTTATTGGTTCTGCCAGTGGAGGGCTTTTCTCTCTGTGTTAGTGAGCAGGCTGAATTCCTCGTTGGTGCGGCAGGGGGCAAACTGAAGCTATTGCTCTTTTTTATTGCCTCAGTCAATTTTCCAGCCCGAGCTCCCTCCCTCTTTCACACGTTATGAGGATCAACTCTCAGCGCAAGCACAGTGTAAATGATTTTATATGATTTGGAATTAAATTATTCATTATGTAGTCCATTTTACAAGCAGGAAAAGTGCCAAGATCATGTCTGGTTGCAGAGAAAGGGTACAAGCAGGAGCTTGGGGACCACCATACTGTATCCTCTGTGCCCTTGACAGGTGACTGGATTGCAAATCAGTCATGGACTGTATGTTAGTTTTTTTCCCAGTCTGTAATTTGGGGAAATAACCATGGATTGGTGGCATAGTGTGATTATATAACCCTTAAACAAGCCTTATAAAATTTGATCTGAACAATCAGATATGCCTAATTAATACACGCTGCCATTCTCTCTTTTTAACAGACAGACAAAGAAGTGTTTGATTTTATGAATGGCATTAATATTCTTTTACAGTTGGGTATCCCAGCACAGATTAATCTTTCCATCCTAGACAGAGACAAACTCTTAAATGTGGCACACCAATGAGAAACTTATTCAGTACATCATCAGGCCTTACCTACAGGATGTAAACAAAAACACCTATATATTGATTATATGAAATATGTAGCAGGTAAAAGCTGCTGACTGACTAAAGATGTGGCAGCTGTTCATCCTTTTAAGATTAAAGGCAGCACGGCAGTCATACAAAAATTTCAATCAACTTCTAAAGAGTTCAACATAGAGGTAGAAGCTTTCATCTGGTATTCATTTACCTCTGCAGTTTCCTTCAGAGATGTGTTATATTTTGTATCTGTAATTGATGCATGTTTTTTTCCTTCCTGGCTAAACACAATACATGGCATTACAAAGTGTTATGCCACATAATTTATGCTATTAATATGACATGTAATTATAAAAATATACATTTGTAAACATTTTAAGGATAAATGGTATCTACTGTAAGCCCCCCATGCTTATACAATAAAATGTAAATAATATTTGAAATTCATGTCCACAATATGGGTTCATGGGCACATTTTAACATTGATCTTTTACGATTTAAACCGAATTGTATGGAAGCCCATTTCAAAAAGATTTTCAGCAGCAGCAGTACACTGAATGACTAATTAAAAAAAAAAAAAAGGATTTAACTTATTATCTCAAAATTCCCGCTTATTATCTTTAAATTCAAACTTTGTTAGCTAGGACTTTGGACTTACCTCAACGTCTTCACTTATTGTCTCGAAATTGTCACATCATCTTTAAAACTCCAACTTATTGTCTCAGAATCCTGATTTATCATTCACTATTTTACTTTTAAAACATTTTACTATGTTTAACATTCTGGTTTATTATCTTACAAGTCTGAGTTATGTGAAAATTGTGACTTACATTATGTTTTGACTTATGTCAGAACTCTTTATCTCAAAATTATGACTTATTCTCAATTTTTGTCAATATATTTTACCTTGTAGACTAAAAAAAATGTTGAATGTAATTTTTAAAGAACATTTGTTATTGGTTAATAGTAACCATCCACTGATCTTCGATCCCATCTTCACACACTGATCATAAGATAAGTGTAGATAAGGTCAAAAACTCATTACTTTTGCTAGTCACATTGCTCTATAGTAATACATCAAAGTTTTGTAGTAAGTAGTAAGTCAAAATTCTCCCAGAGCATGTCAAAATTTTGAGATAAGTAAAAAAAAAAAAAAAAAAAAAAAATTCTGCTGTTACAACAAAAAAACTAAAAAAAAAAACCACAAAAAATGTTATGTTTCCCCACATTTTCTGCTTGATGGATATGGGCTTCCATAGAATTGTTTAGGACTTGTTTAGGTTGGAATATAGTATAGCTGAAGGATAATTCCATGTAGAATTCAAAATTGAATGTCAGTTTTATCTTTGTGGATAGGACAATTTAAATCAACATTCAGCAGAACCTCTGCAGTAAATGTTGCGTAATTTACTAGTGAAGCTGGAGTAATGTGATGTTTTAAAATGCATTTTGATTTGTGGTAAAACCTCAGTCCCTTTCATTTTACTGAGGTATAATCACAGGTCATCGGTCAGCACAGTGTATATCACACTGTTAAGACTTTACAGCTGTAGTGCTGAAAAACTGTGTCACAGTTACAGAGAATGATGGAGCATCTGGGATTAACTTTGTCTACTGTATAATAGTTACTTGAATCACGATAGAAGTTAGAAGTCATACCGATTTTCTTGTTAAATCATCGTATTACCTTCCGCAAAGCAAAGCAGTCACACGTATAGTAGTCATATGATAAAGCAGTTGAAGGACGCATATCAGTGCCGGATTATTCAGCAAAATAGCATGTGTGCACTGTTTAGTAAGAAAAACAATCAGACCTTAAAAGCGGACAAATGAGTCTCACTAAATTTCTTTCTTTCTATTTAAGCTGCTGATTTGGATTTTTTTCGGAAAGGTTTTATGTTTTTAAACCTTCCACCATTTTATCTGTTTTAGATAGCATCCTCAAATCAGTTACATTTTGAGACTCATTCATAACATTCATCCAGCATGTTAGTAGCACAGACTATTCAATGTCTAGTCGGTATAGTCTGAATGCAGGGCTCCAGCCTTTTGCACAATATACAGTAGAATTCTACTGCTTTGAAATATTTCGTGTTTTTCAGCATGACATGCTAGCTGAGCTTACAGTATGGATGGAGTGCATTAATGTCTAGAGATGCAAATGACTTCCCATTGTTAAATTACTGTAAAGTGTATACTGTAACACTGGAGCATTATATGATGTTAGATAGTTGAAAAAAAGGATATAGATACTCTGCATGTTTTCTTGATGTCTCTTGAAAAAGTTGTAATCATAATAAACAATACAAGTGTAATGCCCTCTTTATTTTTTGATAAATGTTTGTGAATTTATAAAATAATAAATGGTGTGAATGACTTGCTGCACTTTAGCTGTTTATAGTTACACTTAATATTTGTTGTCCCAGCAACTTCTCTTTTTTCTCTTTAGAAAAAAAAATACAGCTTTTGATGTTATTAAGAAACTGCAAAGCACAACATTCCTTGGGAATTTTTTTCTTGCATCAGAAAATTTTGCTTTGTCTTTTGACTGTTACAAAGTGCTGACACAGGGGACTCCTTCCAAAACTGCTAAATAAACATCTCTTAACAGAAAACCTCACCACATTTTAAATCCCTTTATGGAGAGAATCCACCGTACAAGTCTTGGCCTAAGTTTTTAATATAGATACAATAACAGACAATAAAAAAAAAACTGTGGTTTACGTTGCAGCCAGAGACGTGATATGAAAAAAAATACTCTGATCAAAACCAAAAATTCAGTGCTGTGGTATACAAACAAATATAATTAAAATAATATAAATATAATGAGCTTGTGATCCATTTCTATAAAGCGAAATCAAATACGCGATTCATTTTGGGTCTGGAATTTGCATGGGCCTAAAAAAAGAGGCCTGGGGATAAAGGGATATAATCTTAAAGAAAAAAACATCTAGCATCCTAAAGTTTTTTTTTTTTAGTTTGTGCTTAGCCTTAATAGTAACCCTACAACATGATTTACCCTATAAAGCCCAAATCTTAACCTTAATAAATCATACACTACGTTTATGCAAATATATGATTTTTTTTAGTTAAATAATAGAAAACCTGCAATAGACTAATATACCTGTCTACAAAGTCTCACATCAAGTATTCCTGGGATAGGCTTAAACCCTGACTGGGATAAAATAGTTACTTCAGATGCATAATAGAAATTTATGATTGATGGTGCAATAAATCTGCTCTTATCTATCTTGTTTTTCAAGACTGAAAACCTCACTGAGTATCTGAATGTTATATAAAACTGCCTCTGGCTGCTATCTCTCTGAAATGGATGCATATTTCCCTCCAGTCTAAGGTCAAAGATATAAGCAAATTATATCCTGAGTGTAGAGGATGTAGATGTGGAACACATCAAGGACATGACCATTACAGCCCAGCTCATGCCTGTAGATTCCATGCCCCATCATGTGGAAAGTGATGGTTCCAGCAGTGATGGATCTGGGTATATAGACCCAGATATCATGTTTGTGCATGACCTACACTGCACTGAACTCTTCAGTCTCATTATCTTGTTTGTGTGTCTTTATGTACAACATGGCTGAGCCCCTATGTTCTACATTATTCAAGTTGGTTGAAAAACTGCAATTATAATGTATCATACACTATGCAGTACAAAATGTAACCGCTAAAATGTACACAACCACAATGCTAACGGCCATGTGTAATTAAATACAGAAAGACTGAACGATGGTTCATATGGGGTGTACAAAAGAGCTTATGTTCTTTGTTGTGAATGTGCATTGATTTTATAATTACACAGAAAAGCCAGCGGGAGAGAAATAATCATTATTGAATCTGTATTATGAATGTGAAATGAAGGCAATTATTTGAGAATTATTTCATTACAAAATATTAATAATCACTGCTTAAGTAAAGTAATCTTTGCTTTTCATCTTTGTGTGCCATAATGGGATTTGTATATGAACTTTTATGTATATTAATGCATTTGAATACGCATACTGTACATAAAGAAAAAAAAATTGGTGAAACCAAATCAGCATACACAAAATATTTTAGGGGACATGATTCCTCATAAACACTATTTACACCGCTCAGTTCAGTCAACAATGCAGAAAAAAAAGGAAAGACTCTCAATTATCTCATTCACAGCATATAGGAATAATTATATGAAGAGAATAAAGCACATTAAATGATTTTTCTTAGTTAGAGCAAATTCAAAAGAAAGTTTAAATTAAAACCTGAAAAAGTTATAAATCACTGAGCATGTTTGTAGATGTTAAACAATATTAATTATTCTTGATGTCCACAAAGTACCACTGAAAATGAACACTAAAACGCATGTCGTGTTTCTGCAAGGCAAATGCCATGATACAGCCCTAGTGGAAAATTAATTCAGTAAACCAATTAACCCCTATAATATGATAACTCTCTCTAGACATCAGATATAACCACTAGAAGGCACTATTTAATCAGATTGAATTTCAAGGCAGATCTTTACAGGAGTATGGTGGGAAACATAGCTGAGGCATCCACACACAGGAAACACTATGAGAGGCATAATATTGAGATCACAGTTAGTAATTACAATATTTTATATACTGTATAGTATGTAATAATGTTTATTCCGGCATCACGGTGGTGCAGTGGTTAGCACTGTCGCCTCACAGCAAGAAGGTCCTGGGTTCGATCCACGGGTCACCCAGGGTGCCTTTCTGTG
>JAQQZR010000038.1:6054641-6065257 GCA_030068235.1 Notoglanidium macrostoma
TCACAGATGAAACAACAGTACTTTGTATAGCTGAGCTGCAGTCCTAGTAACAGAGCAACGACTTTAAGATCTCCACAAATATTCTAGTTGTACCTGGTATACTGGACGTGCTTCAGCAACAGTTCCATATTCTCATACGTTGCTTTCATATGTGCTGCATAGCGAACTGAAGATTTCTCTGAAATGGTATTCGATGGGTAAATTTTGATGTGATATTCGTGATTCCAAAAATCTATAAGAAACACCTAACAGTGCTCAAGAAGCAAAAACTTTGTTGTGCAGTGTAATTAGTGACTATGTTCATTTAATTAGCATAATGATGTAACCATGCATAATAGTGCACTTCACAATGATGACACTGATATAGAACTTTATATTTAAATTTGTTTCTTAGTAAGTACTTAATTAGTAAGTTCCATTTCCTACAGTTCCTATCAATCTATCCTATCACAAGATCAATCTCAAAGGATGAAGGATGACATGTGCTTCCTCTGCAGCAAGACATGAAGCAACACTGACCTTCTCACCTAGAAAGCAGGACTATTTCTGCTCTTTTGACCTACAGGCCATGGATAGCTGTTACATCACTGTTATACACCCCTGCATTAATTTATTACTCTTTTGTTTTTTGCTTGCATTTGTATTGCATGCATTTTTTTTACTGGAGCTGTAAGCATGAGGTGGCAACAGTATGAGATTTAGAAAGTTTATTGTGATTAAACTGTTTGCCTAACATTAAACCTAACCCTAACCCTAAGGCAAAAGCCTTATTATCATTAATTAATTCACATTGAGGTTTTAATAGTTATAAAAGCTCTCATTTGAAACACAGTGGGGCCGTATCTCTTAAGCATGCATCTAGCTAACTGGATATTAAGAATAGAAGATCGCATGTTTATGGCATGTTGTATTATATGTATGTATTTATAACACTAATTTGTTTTTGGATTGAAATCAAAACACATTCTATGTGTAATGAATGTTGTTCATCATATGGAACACAGTGAATATAACATGTTAGGCTTACCTTAATTTTATTGCAGGTAATCATATTGATTAGTCTCTGCCATTTTATGATTAGCATTATAATACGGTATATAAGTTTAATGCAGCTTACGGCACATCACCTAACTGCTTATTTAGACTTCTATTCATTTATTTTATGTCATTAAAAACACTGTTTTACTGTCTTCTTGGTTGTCATTTCCAGGGAGGTATTTCAGATATGGGAGCAGGAGTGCACATTTTGTCTTGGATTTCAGTGATTTTACACGCATAAAATTAATTTACCTTCTCATTATTTTGTGAGTCCACATTTCCTTTTTGTTACTTTTATTGCTTGGTTTTCTATCCCTCTTTAATCTTTTCTAAAGCCTTTTAGCTCTTTGATAAAATTTTATATTTTGCAATATTTTAGCTACTTTTATTGAGTAGATAGATCAAGGCTCAGTTTCCTCTTTCATTTGTCCAGAAATCATTTTGACTGAGTTTTATTTAGCTATGAAAGTACCTGAAGTGTCTGCATTAGTGGCCCTCATCTTGGACATAATGAAAATGTATTAATAGCATAGAACCCCTTCAAATGCAAAAACCAAAAAAGGTAGCACAAGTAGTGCATGTGGTATTTTTAGTGTGTATTTCTAGTAGGTGTAACAGCTGAAGTAAAAAAAAAAAATGCATTTCAGGAGTTGAACACACCAGTGCTGTTCAGGCCTTTGCAAAGGAGTTAGGCAGGAGCCTTATTCCACAAGGACATCTGGTTACCAGAAAAATTTTATTTTGGTATGTGTGGTTGGTTGCATCGGTTTTCATCAATTGTGTTTCATTAGGAGCTTTTATCCCAAGAGTCTATCTCATGCAAAAAAAAAAAGAGTCACTTCCCCTGATTCATTTCTTTACAACTACTTACTTAAGCTTGAATGATTGGTTAACCATTCACAGTGGTATTCAGAACTATCATAAACCTTGAACCCCACATAACCTACATACTGTTCCACTTTGTGTAAAGCACATTTCTCTAAGGCTGAGATTATTTATAATTCACATTCCAGTTTGAGTAGGGAATATAACATCATGGGAGATGCTATTATCGGAAAATAATCAGTAAAGAAGTGATGTGATGTATTTTCCAATAACAGCACATTCCGAAGTGTTCAGTTTCTCTAATTACAGCAATTTGTCGACTATTAAAACGTTTTACAAGTTAAGGAAGTTGCCAAGTAGTTTTCAGTTATAGCTACAATTAAATATTGTGGAATGTCCATGAAACAAGTTAGTTCCTGTTATCACTTTTGTTAGAGCAGCTATAAATGGTAGTTTCTTCACTTTCTCTTGACGTTAATAAGACAGAAATAAATGTGCCTTGTTACCAAGTGAAGGAAAATGTAAAGGTTTAACTTTACTACTAACCTTTTATCACTAACTCCTTCCATAAATGCAAAATAAACATTTCCTTATAGACAGCTTTACCATTCGAATGATTATTATTATTTTAGCCTTAGATTATGTGTAGTGCTGAAAATTACCTGCTCCTATAGAAACAATAATGTTGGAGCAAGCATATTGATATATTGATATAAACCTAAGATTTGCAGAAAGAAGCAAAGAAGTGAGAAAGAAAGAAAGAAAGAAAGAAAGAAAGAAAGAAAGAAAGAAAGAGCAGTGCAGTTATAGAATATTAATCAAAACCTTATTAGCACTGTCATATAGTTGCTAGTAATATGTACAATGTAATCACACTGAGTGTAAGAGTTTTAGATATCAAGCATAACTAAATAGGAACAAAACTGTAATTAAAACAAGATTTTGATTTATACCTGGAAATACTGCTTAAAATTGTCCTTCAAGAACTATTCATTCAAAATTCAAAAAACACACCCCTGTGGACAACCCTAAGTGAAGTAGATTCATTGATGCAAAGCACCATGGAATATTCATGACCCCTGAACATCCCTACTCCAAAATTTTAGTTCCCCATCAACATCCGCACTTCATCCCTGCACGCACTAACACCTTACTCACTGCTACATGCTCATCATTCATCTTTGCTTCTTTCACAAGAGATTTTGTTGTTGCAATTCTGTGTTGTCTTATATGTAGCACCTTGGTCCTGGAGGAACGTTGTCTCGTTTCACTGTATATCATCTGTATATGGCTGAAATGACAATAAAAGTCACTTGACTTGACTTGACTTGACTTTTGCTGTTTAAATTGTGTCCCCATTCCAGTGAATATCCACATAAATCTATGGCATTGCTCTCTATACTAAAATGCCAATAGCTCCCTCTTGTGGAAAATCTCCAGCATGCTACACACGAATGAGTGAGAGTATGTGCGTTCAATGTGTTCGAAGCCAGTTCAATGTAATTTTCATGTGCAATAAAAATTAAAGCATCAAAGCAAGAGTACTATGGTAAATAGGCAACATTTACTCCATATGATCTATCACATACAGTATGTTAACCAATTGTGGTTGTTAGCAGTTCTGATCTCTCCAGGCTCTGATGACCAAATAGGCATAAATTTTAGCTTAAATTCCTATATAATTATTAAACTTGCTCAATATGGCTGTGATTTGCAAGAAGAAAAAAAAGAATGTTCTACAATGGAAGTTCTGTGGATCTAGAGAATAGTGTATCACCAGGAATTCAAGTCTATACATAGCTAAGTGATCAAGCGCTGAGTTGACAACTGGATAATACCCTTACACACTTAAGTGGGCAGATCTTCATGATACTTTCAAAGCTTCAAGTTAATCTTATCAAGTTTATTTCAACAGGTCATCAGATGAAGGTGAAGAAAAACATGAAGACTGGAACCCTGTGAAGATACAGAATGGATTTGTAAAAAGAGGTTTTAAATTTGCAGCCAAAATCTGTTCTGTGTTAGAAAGATAAAGCACCCTTATCTACCAAGAAGCCTTTATTATCAACCCAACTGAAACAATCATTTTTTCAAGTGTAGCCTAATACGTTACAGCCTGAGGAATTCATGGTCATTATATTGATTACACTGTGTTGAAATTATAGTACAGTGTTGGCAAGAAATCCTTCTTTGCGCTTCTGTTCCAGATTAATCCCAAATTCAGAGAAATACCATTGCAGTTGGGGAATTGTGTCACCACTGCCTCATCCTATCTTAACATAGTGACTAGATAAGTCAGCTGGATGTCATCCAATAAAATCACAAGTTTAAAGCTTTTGTAACAACTTGCTACAGATCTTTGTCCTCACTGATGATTCCCATGGTAAATCTCATAATCTCACATTCTTTGTCGTTGAAAAACTGTGTAAAAGGGCAACAAGCCTTCAAAATACCATTAACTGTGCAATAGGTGGACATATACACTTTGTGCTCAGAATGTCCAAACAGTATAAAAACACCACGTCTATTGCATATAAACTTATAGATTTGTATGTTTATGATTTATCATGTTAGTCATATTTCAGAAGTCATTCGTGACACCATTGGCCACATTTGCAGTACTGTACTTCCATGTAATCTCTGTGTTTCCCTTAACCTTGGGACTGAATGTACTGCAAAATGTCCCACAATTCTTGAAATCATGAATTATAGAAGAGAAAGCACAAAAATTTGCAGTACACGGGGTTCCCAGGTTTAGAGATGAGGACTACTGCTTCACCTGACCAACAGTGTTTTCCCTACAGGAAATATGGCACCATGGCTCTGGCCTCGGGGGATGCGTAAAAAAGTCTACAGAATGAGGCTCTGTGCTTTGTTTGGCAGCTTGCCAGGCCATTTCAGCCATAACGGGAAAGGAAAGAGAAATGGAAGGAGGGTTAAAAAAAAAAAAAAAAAACAGAACCAGGAGAAGGAGGTCGTATTTTTAACTCTAGTGGTGCATCATAAGGACCAGAAACAGTACAAAAAATGTGATTTGGGCCATTGAGGGAGAGAAAGAGCAGAGTGATGGTTACACTTTCCTCCTCTTCTGGTACAGAAAACCCATCAATTCCCAACTGTTGGAACAGATAAAAATATATTTAGCTCAGAAATAATATAATTGCTTTAGACTATCTTAGTAAACAATGTTACAGTCCTGACCTGGGTTTGGTTTTGGATATGGTCAAAATACTGCAAAAGCCCCAGAACCCAAGAACACTCAGTATGAGGAATGCATTCGCTGGGCATATTACCTCTCTCCTATCTCCTCTCTCTCTATCGCTTTCTGCTTTATATATACTGTATATACACATGTACACACACACACACACATTCTTTAGTTAACTATAGGGTTTTCATTTGCATCACACTGTGTGTGTGTGTGTGTGTGTGTGTGTGTGTGTGTGTGTGTGTGTGTGTGTGTGTGTGTGTGTGTGTGTGTGTGGACTAAGGTTACTCCTGAGTGTTGATTCAGCTGCAGCCTTCCTCCTCACTGCCAGTGAATTGGCAGGTTCTTACACCACTCTGCCTCGCCGTAACTTCAGCCTGCAATTATGACTCAGTTAACCCAGAGTGAGCGACAGAGCTAACCCTAGTTTATTGACAGAATGAGTTAGAGGCCACTAGAGTCCAGTCAGAGAGATCCAGCTGCAACCACTGCTGCTCTTTAAGCTACTTGACTGAATGCCTCATTTGACATAGACTACATCAAAACAGTTACAGTCATAATCTACACATATAGTATCATATATGCATTCTAAGTAAATGAGTAAATTTTCAAGATATTTCTGCAATTTCTACAGTTCTATAATTCCAAAGAGATAAGGCCCTTCACCTCTTATACACTCACTGTCCACCCATACATTCATGCAGTTATCAAATTAGCCAATCATGTCGCAGCACTGCAATGCATAACATCATATAGATTAAGGTCAATGGCTTCAGTTAGTGTTCAAACATCGAGCTAGAGTTTTTCAGAAACTACTGGTCTACTGACATTTTCATACAGTCCCTAGAGTTTACACAGAATGGTATGAAAAACAAAAAACATCGCCTGACCTTTATCAAACTTCACTTGTCCTCCAAGCCCACTGTAGCATCAGCTTCCTGGTCTTGGGTGACAGGAGTGGAACCTGACGTGGTCTTTTGTTGTTATAGCTTCAAGGGTCTATGCAGTTATGCACTCTGAGAGGCTTTTTTGTTTACCATAGTTGTAAAGAGTAATTATTTGACTTATAGCCTTTCTGTCACCTTGTACAGTTTGGCCATTTTCATCTGATCTCCTTCATCAACAAAGTGTTTCCACTTGCTGAATTGCCACTCACTGAATGTTTTTTTGTTTGTTTGTTTACTTGTTTGTTTTTGCTTGTTTGTTTTTGCACTATTCTGTGCAAACTCTAGAGACTAGTGTGTGTGTGGAAAAACTCAGGAGAGCAGTAGTTTTTCGAAATACTCAAACCAGCCCATCTGGCATCACTAACCATACAACAGTCAAATTAGCTGAGATTGCATTTCTCCCATTCTAATGTTTGATGTGAACATTACCTGATAGTTATTATTCAAATACTATCCATTTTATATGTAAGGAAAAATACTCACTACCTTACTTTAGCTTGCTAACTTAACCAACTGTATGCCCTTTTCTGCATGTAGATATTCATTTATTCATTTATTCATTCATTTATTCATTTTCAGCAAACGTTTTTCTCTGGTCAGGGTTGTGGTGGAGCCAGAGCCCCTCCTAGGAACACTGGTGAGTTGGGGGCACACCATGGGGCTATGAGGCAGTAATGCTACCCACTGTGCCGCTGTGCCAGCCTGTTCTGGATGCATGTTTGATTTTAATATATAGGACATGAAAAATTACAGTGCTTGAATACGAATACATACCATTGTTCAGCAGTTACCATATTACATCTATTCACATTTCTCAGCATGAAGACACAAGACAGTTATGTAAGCTCAAACACAGCAAGAAACAAAAAAGTGAAAACATTTAATTGCAGAAAAAAGCCAATAAAAATAGTCAGATTGCGTGACCGCACTAAATAGTATGTAAACATATCACTCCACTTACCAGAATCTGTAACTCTAGTGGCATACTGTAGTAACATAGTGTTAAGTTCAGGATGAAGCCACACAGATGCCAATGTAGTGCTGTGAATATGGAAAAATGGTCTGCTCGGAATTTAAACCATCTCATCAACTGTTGTATTCCAAAACTACCACTTGCTAAAGCAGATAAGCAGAAACTATAACAAATAATGAGCTGTGCAGAAAAAAAAATAAAGAGCCTTTTGCTTGTTTTGCTTATTTCAAATTCTGTTCTCTAGCACTGAATTGCTCAATTGAACAATCACTGATACCAATTTAGTGGAACGGAAAGAATCAAATATCTTTATGATCCTCTGAAAGAAATTATAGATATGAGACAGCTTGTCATGATTACAAAAATATGTGCTACTGTTGATAGCTTGGGGAACAAATTGGCAACCAGCTCTTCATCTACAGACATTTCTATGTAGCAAAGACAAATAAGTGAGGAATAAAACATTTTGGCAGGGCATGCAAATGAATTCTGGAAGCTGACAAAAGTATTTGAATATGAATTTTGTATATTTGAATTATGTACACATCACATTAAAAATCTGTGGTGTATTTAATAAATTTTAGGGTTAATTAATGGTAATGTTAGGGTTTTGTTTAAATTAGGTCAAAGGTAAAACATTCCGGATCCCCAGGAAAAAGTAAACACTTTCAGAGTGTTCAAACCCAAGAGAGGAGAGGAGAGGAGAGGAGAGGAGAGGAGAAGAGAGGAGAGGAGAAGAGAGGAGAAGAGAGGAGAGGAGAGAAGAGGAGAAGAGAAGAGAAGAGAGGAGAGGAGAAGAGAAGAGAGGAGAGGAGAAGAGAGGAGAGGAGAGGAGAGGAGAAGAGAGGAGAGGAGAAGAGAGGGGAAGAGAGGAGAGGAGAAGAGAGGAGAGGAGAAGAGAGGAGAGGAGAGAAGGGAAGGGAAGAGAAGAACTGTGGAGTGAAATAAAAAAATGGAAGATGAGCCAGAAAGAGGTAAGTGCATCTACACTTTTTTGTTCTACTCAAATAGCTAGATAGCTCACAGAAAACTTTACAATGTTAATAATTGAACATGTTCCCCCTTAAACATTGCTTCCTCTGAGACACATTAAGCCAGCCACTGCATCTTTTCAGAATGCTGCATTACAGGGCAGTGAAAATACACTTGCAAGAGAGCACTATCCAACCTCTTCTACATACATGAGCTCACAGAGGCCCAAGATTGGCTAATGTCACTGTGATTGACAATGGAGAGGAATTATTCCATGCCTAACACCAAAGGCAAGGTTTTTCTGTCTAGACCCCTGTCACAGATGGCTATGGCATTGTCAGGATTCTCTTGCTGCACTATGTTTTTTAGTCTGGTTATGTGAAGTGCATGCCATGCAAGTCCCTGTGTATGTTGCTACTGTAGAAATTATAATGTAAAAAATGAATACATTAATACAAACCTGTGAATAGCCTTGCAGCCAAACTACTGTCAGAGCTATTTTAATCAACAAGTTGAAGTTAAAGGGGCTGGCTCATCCTTTCCAGAATCCTCTGCGCCAAGTCGCTATTTTTATTTTTGGTAGTGATATTCCAAAAATGACTTCCTAGGCCATAAATTGTTACGCGGAATAGAAGATATCCTATCGTGGTATTTATATTTTAAATTCTTTCAACTGATCCATTCCATTTTTGTATTCTTGTTTGTATGTATTTTTGTTTTCCACAGAAAACCTGGGGGGGCACAATGCACCCTCTATGAACACCATCAGACTTGTTGGTAAAACTACACACAAACCTACTTGCTCAATGAATCCAAACACAAACACAGTTCATCAGTGTAATCACAAATGCACCCATTAATGTAACGCAGGTGCAGGAGTTAGCTAAGGTGGAGACAGGGATATGAGCAACATCATCAATAGTGGCATTTATGGAGTGAGAACACTTTCTTTTATATGAGAGCGCAGATACAAAGTTAAACCAAGCAAAACAGATACTACAAATGCACAAAATCAAGGAAACTAAGCAAAAACAGTGACAACGAGAGGGCAGAAAACAACATTGTGTCTTTGAAACGCAGAACCCCGGAAATAAGTGTACTCGCTTCTCAAAGCCCTGTTCTCCATTCACTGTTTACTCCATAGCATTTCATCTCTCCCAACTGGTATATTACCTTGTTATACAGCATCGGATACAAATCCAAAATTATCAAGCAGTAGCTATACGATCATTGTGTCCTGCAACTTTAATAACACACCCAAAGCAACATTTCAGAGAAGGGAAACCAATTGCTTTCTAGGCCTTAAACTACAGCCAAAATAATACACCTTCATGAATCATAGTATTTGAATCAAGAGCTGAATTTGCATTGCATTGCATTAGTATGAACAGTATGGCAAGTTTAAGTTAAATTTAGAAAGAATGAAAACTTAATTTATTGTAGTGACATTAGAATTATATGAATGTAAAAGCTACATAAGGTCATCATAACTTTTTAGAAATAGACTCACCAGTGATGTTCACTGTTTGAAAAGAAAAGATGCACAACAATCTTTCATTCATTCGATTGAACTTTTATTAAATTGTTGACTTTATTAATTATATTGCCTTGCTATTAGTAGTAGTGGATAGCATAACAGTCATGACTAACAATGCCATTATGAATGTTGTGATGTATGTCATCATTCTATTTTTTTATTGGCTGCTCTCAGCATGGGGCCAACGTGATCGTGCCCCACAGCTCATTATTGAAAGCGTGTTGAGCATGCACACGGTGCTTCCAGCTGCTTACCTGGTTACATACTGTACATGCTGACGGGCCGGCCCCATGCTCACCAAAGAGGAGAAGTACTGACATTTACACTACAGGTTGGAATGTATCAGAAAGTGCTATCATTTTCCTACTTAATAAACTAACAACAATGTTAGTTATCAAGAAAACTGTATTAGACCTACTAGCTATAATTATTGATCATGTCGAGCACTGCTCCATGGCGACATATAGTTGGGCTCCACTGGCCCCTAATATAGAGATGCCCCTAAATCAATCAATGCATTACAGCAATGAAGTCATTAACTTATGAACTTATAAATCAGCATTTATTGAGGAAAAATTTCACATTTGGTAAAGAATGCTAGAAATGTTTACTTATCAGCACAAATAGGAGCAATGCTACAGGGAATTGGGTTGTGTTAGCACAGGTGCATCGCATAGGTGGTCCTGTCCCCAGCTGGAGTGTATATATCATCTATGCACCCTCAAACACACCACAACACCTTTGTACTGATCTCTCTGCTGGTTTCTATTCTCTTTTGTTATAGCACGTGAGTCTTCAGTGTCAAGGTTCTCCAGAACAAACACACACACAGGCAGAGGGCTTCATGTACCCATTGATTTTGAATAGTCAGAGGGAGTGAGTCCTTATTGCTGTCTCATTGTGTAGTTTGGCTTTGTTACTGCACACACTCAAGAGTCTATTTTCCAACCCCTTCCACACCCTGACTTGATTTTATTTTCTTTTGCTCTTTTTTCCCCTCATTTAAAAGATTATAGTGTTCCTCTCTTCAGCCTCCAAATCCTTTTCTCCCAGCAGAAACAGCTGTGTGTGTGTGTGTGTGTGTGTGTGTGTGTGTGTGTGTGTGTGTGTGTGTGT
>JAQQZR010000038.1:6065357-6086444 GCA_030068235.1 Notoglanidium macrostoma
GTGTGTGTGTGTGTGTGTGTGTGTGTGTGTGTGTGTGTGTGTGTGTGTGTGTGTGTGTGTGTGTGTGTGAGTGACCTCAGGAGCTCTGAGGTTACTGTAGCTGTGGTAGCATTGTGGGATTCTGTGTTCTCGCTCCGTGGCCGGCTCATTCTCTTTTACTGCGGCAATACAGTGGAACATTTTGAAGGTCTCAGCTTCCATACAAGCCACTGCTGTGGTTTACAACCAATTAAAAAGTTCTGGAAGCACCACCAGTAGCAGCTGCGTGTGTGGTGGTGCAAAGCAGGAGGAACAGGAGGAAGGGAAGCAGTGGGACATAGCAGCTGAGTTTGGAAGCATTTGGAAGAGAAGATTATGAGCCTATAGAGATAGATGATTTTAGAAAACACTTTGTATTTGAGAGGCGTGAGTGACTAAACTGCAGGATGAGCACAATGGCCACGTCTTTCTGACTCTGAGCTCAGGAGACGTGTCCACATTTGAACAAGAGTCAGGGATGAAAGAGGGATGTCAGATTTAGTCCAATATGATGTAATGAAGTTATGAGAAAATATACAAATGTTTGCCTCACATGCAGGCATAATCTTGACATTTGTAATGTTCTTACAAGTTGAGTTGTGCAAAGTGTTTTTGCCTTTTCACTCACTCAAATCTTGCAGTAACAGTCTGCTGTTTCAAGACAATGTAATAGGGATGTAACTTAAAATGAATATATTACACAGAATTTTATTTAAAATCCCCCAGGATTTTTGTAGAATAGAAACAACTAAATTTGTTAAATCAACTAAATATCGTTTGTTGAGACCAATTATTAAAAGAAAAACAATTGATGTAGCTGATATAGTCCAAAACTCACAGATCATGCTACCTCTTGGGGTTTTCTAGTGTTTTTAACTGTTTTTAACAGTTAAGTATTTAACTGAGTATCTAAACTTGTGTTTAGTTTTAAACTGAAAAGTTTTAAAACAAAAACGATCTCTGTCCAGATGAGCATTTTAGCTCCATATCAGAAATAATCTCCATCCATACCTAGTAGAACCCTTGAAATCACATGACCATTCATGTACACTTGGCATGCACTCTGCATTTGGTTGCATAGATGCAGATCGTTCAAATAATAGCTTGAATCCTGCACATGTAGGCAACTGTAGCATTATAAAATGCAGAATTTAACTGCACAACAGCTGCTAACAAAGACAACAAAGTCAGCAACACTTGTACTTTGTTATCCATGCTGCATTCTCTGGGAGTCGAGGCTGATGGGGTTTGTTGGTTTGTTTTCTTCTGGAAAAGGGTCATGTGATAAGGGTGAGACAGTGTGTATGATACAGTGTGACTGATAAGACACAATCAGGAAGTGAATGTGGGTGTTTACGTCATTGTTTCCAAAAGCTCCCATTTTCCCTCATCCACACTAAAACTCAACTTTGGAGTTTTCAAACTAAAACGGGACCAGCAGTGTTTCCAAAACGCTCCATTTTAGGAGATCATAAACACCAGAGTAGTATGGACAGCAGGTGTAAACGTAGCAAAAATGATGTGTTTTGTAACTAAAACCTATTCATGTGGACATAGCATATGTCTGAATACAGATACATATATATGGAGGCACTAAACAAGATGAAAACATGAAAATAATGCAGAAAATAATGTATTACACCAATACTAAAGTATAAAATCCCATCCTCACATTGTTCCATATTGGAGCTGAGTGACAAGAATCAAATCAGACCTCCTTCACCAGATGAAGGACTTTCTGAACAACTCTCACATCTTTAAAAAAAAAGACTCTGAAGTTCATTCTTCCAAGTACAGATGATATGTGAGGATAGAAAGACAGGAAACATGCAGAATAATACACTGAACAAAATGTGCTTGTATCAATAGTGGTTTTGTATATAGGTGGAGACAGAAAGGGGGAATGGGAAAAGTGAAGGATGTTTGCATGAGAGCAAGGAATCTGTGTAATAACTGGATCTCACCATACCATCTCCCCTTTTAATAGAGATGCGGATTAAAGGTCCGCTGTTCCTGTCCCGGCCTGTAACTGTCTGACACGCTATGCAGTCTCATTCCCAGAGGGTTCCCTATCCTGGGCCAGCCTGATTCACCCCAGAGAACAACTACCAATTATATTGCTCAGATCCGACAGTGCTGTACAGGGACTGATGAGAACGCCATTGCTGGAGTTCTGGAGTCTCTCAGGTCAGAGCTCCTAAGGGGATGTTTTATTATGCTGCATGCTATATTAGGACAAAGATCTCACTGTTTCATACTATAGTAAATCCATTGACAATACCTCATCATTCAGTTCATTGCAACAGTTTTTATATCTGTCAAAGAAGTAAGGAACAGTATTCATCCCAAGTTATGAACGTTAGTATGTAGCTTAATGGATTTGGACAGTCAGTTTCAATCTGTTGCAGTTCAGGAATCTTGATAATACACTCTTCTCAACTCACGGAAGACAACAGTAGTGCAGTGTTCCTATGATAATTCCAGGCCACAGGAGTAGCAGCTACACAGCTGTGTGTGTACGTGTGTGAAGGACACGCTCGAATTTTCACATGAGAAAAACGATAGAGGGTGTGTACAAGCGGGGAGGAAAAGTGGGAGTGAAAGAATTTCAGTCATACCCTGAAAGAATCTAAAGGTATAAGACAGTCTGTCATGATAAGGAAATATATGAGTGTCTCTAATGATAAGTCTGGAAACAAATTGTTATAGACAGGGAAACAAATTTTAACAAAGTGTTCATAGAATCTGATTTACCAGGCGTTACCAGGCTTTAAGAAACATTAGAACATCAGAAACTTCAGCGTCACAGGGCAGCTGAATGTGCATGGAGAAGAACATTAATCACCTTCCTATGAATAATGATACTGAACTTTTCAACAGGAGGAAAGGCAAGCCAGGCAGAGCAGGCTAATTATATTCTTTCAGACTCCCAGCTGTGATGACAGGACAAATGCAAATGCTGACTTCTATTAAGAGATGCCTGTAGTTGACTAGTGTCATTTTGATTGACAGGTTAGCTGTTTGTAAAATATACAGTAACCAAAGACTGAGATCTTTCCAAGAGTTTTCCTTTAACTGTGTACTAAAAATACAATCTCATGATCAGACAGCAGTCAGCTTCCCAGGGATGGGTCAGTTCCCATTCAGCTACACAACAGCCCCTGTCAAGGCTGTATTCCTTGAGTTATATTATGTGGAATGCCTACTGTGCAAGTTTCTGTGAATTAACTGATACTATAGAAGCGATAACATATTAGTATAAATGCATTTGTATAAACCAGTGACACTACAGAAAATTAGTCAACACCTTCTAACCAATCAGATTTGAGAAGTCAACAGTGCTGTGGGGAACTCTAAGTTAATGTTTTAACTTTAGCACCTTGCAAGATAATTACACGACAAGCATACTTGAAACTAGTTCTATTCTCACTCAGTGAATTTGAAGAGGGTTGAGATTAGGCTACCTGCTGTGCATGAATAAAAAAGCATTCCCGGGGTCTAATTATGTCACTCAAAACAACACGGGAAATGTCTTTAACTGTTTCTTCGCGGTTGGCTAAATTTATTATAATACTATGGGCTGTTAGAGCCATTTGTCTAATGTTTCTTTTATGGTCCTTGGATATTTCACTGTTGATCTAAGAACTGACATCCATGTGCTCTTTTGTGCACCTGCTCACATGTGTGTACCTGTCATGATGTGAGCCAGAGTCTCTCTGCTGTTCATGCTTCTAGTCCCCAGTATTTTATGCTATCAGAGTTCCTCCTGCTGGAGGAAGATTAGACAGTCATTATGTAGAGGCCAAATATATCAAAAGTCCTTTTAGATATCAAAGACCTCTGCCTGTATGAAGCAAAATCCTGCTCATCTTTACTGCCATTTTTAGGCTATTATTTGGTGAACAGAAAATCAATGGCATGAGAAGAACCTAAAAATCTTACCTGAGTGATAAATTACTGCTTATTGGTGTGGTTTTTTTTTTTTTAATTAATGATAATTTTCAATGCTTCAAAATACTGTATTGTGCAGTAGTATGGAAGTAACTGAATTCATCATTCAGAATAAACAGAATGTGTTCTAAACAGATACAAATACAGACATGAATAAAAGCAGTGCTTTTTAGAAAGCTTGCCCGAAAGGTTCACAGGGCATCTGATTAAGACTCAAGCAAAAGATTTTTACTTTCACGTAGGTGAGAGCAAGTGGTCAGATGAGGAACATGAACATGCATTGCTGCATGATGCATATAGATTGCACGATTATATTTGTATTGTTCCTTTATTCATCCTTAGTAACTGTCTGGTCAGGTTCATGGTGATTTAAATTAGGTGAGTCCTTTGTTTATATTTTCACATGTAGAATCAACTAAATTCATTCAGGACAAAAAATAGTCTTGAGGAGAATTTTTAAAGAATATTCCCATGCACACTCTAGTTGAGAACAATTATGAATTGTAGTAGTATGGTACATTTCAGAAAATGCTTCAGGGTTCCTGGTTCAATCTTGCACTAGGGCTACTGACTGCGTGGATATTCTGTGCATGTTCTTTCCATGTCCGTGTTTCATCTGTGTTTTCCCGTTCACAGATTAGGCCATGCCCTTTCAGGTTTATGAGGAACTAATAAAAGGAGATAATTAGTGAATTATCACATGATTGAAATTTATGACATGATGTGAAATTTACACAACATTTTAAAAATGTACTATGGTATGTTCCACACATTTTTCACATGTATAGGACTTTTTATATAATGCATTTACTTTTATTTTAAAGTCTGAAAATGTTTTTGTAACTTTTGGGTTGCATAGCTGTTTGTTGATGTGTCAAATGAATCAAACTTACAAAAGCACTGTAAAAAAAAAAAAAAAAGTAACAACAACACTTGCAGCACATTATGGCGGGATGAAGATTCTGGTTCCCATTAGTGAAGAGCTGATAGCCAAGTGAACACCGGTGGCCCTGATCCAACAACTTCTCCCTGTCTCCTCATGGTGTAGTGATTCATCATTCCAGACGATGATGTGAGCTGTATGCATCATTCCAACTCTGCCTCAGACGGGAAGGTGGGATGATTCCCATGTTGGACTTCCAAAGTTGGAGAGGTGAAAGTACATCTGTGTAAACAACCACCCTGGGCAGCCAGGGGAGCGACAAAATGTGCAAGGAGCGCAAAGCCTAATGTATGTTTTTTGCCTTTGCTCCTAAAAGGAATTCTAGTGTAAAAAGAAGAGAAAGGGGAAGTGGACTGAAATGGTTGTTAGGACTTTTTTCCACAAATAGATCATTTTCAGATGGAAAATTCAGGGTAGGTTTGCAGGTCAGAGGTTACTCTGATTTCTCACTCTCCCTCTCTGTGTTTTTTTTTTTTTGCTTTCTCTCTACACACTCTGTACACTCAGGGGAAGCTCTTTTCCCACTATGGCTTTTGGAGCTAAACCAGCTGTTAAAGCTTCTGTCTCTATCTATCATATTATATTAGCTCTAATAATCAACATGGTGTAGCTGTGCACTAGGTCTACACTAAAGCACTATGCTAAAATGCAACTGTAGTAAACACTACAGTAAATACCGTTTTGGAGAAATAAGTAGTCTTTGAGGACAGCTGTTTCATTTCAAGAGAAAAATACTGCACAGTAGGCTGACAACAGACAAACACCCCTTTGCAAACACCCCCCCCCCTCCCAAAAAAAAAATCACTCTAACTGTTGGTTCTAAAGTATAAGTCTATCATAAATAATAGATATTATTTATCTATTAATATTCTCAGTTGCACAACCCAGCACTGTATTCCTTAAATTATTAAAAGCACTTTTCACTAACACTCCAGCTGATTCAACATTTTGGAATTACTATTGGTCATAGAGAATAGAGAATAAACCAAGCTTATTATCTATACTTTTTGCATGAGTCAGCTGCCATACTATTAAGTAAATGTGATATTATGTATTAATTTAAGTTTACAGTAAATAATCCTGTCAATAAATGTTATGACATTAAGCTTGACACTCATTATCAAAATCTCAGAAACTAGATAATTACAAAACATAAGTTTTTGAATAAAAAATAAAGTGTCAGCAAAAATGTATTAATTGTAATAAGCCAGAACATACGCAGTCATCCCAGACAATGACAGTTAAAATTATGGTTTAAAATGCACTACAACCCTGACATGATAAATCAGTTACTGAAACTGAATGAAGGAATTAAGCCAACTTTCATGATGGATTTTAAAATTGTCAGAAAAAAATTTCCAGGTACATTTTTCCCCAAGGAAAAAAAAAATGCAAATAATACAACAGTGGGACTTAAAAGGGCAGGCTCAACCTTCCCAGAATCCTCTGCGCCAAGTAGCGAACCGCAGTTTCGATGCCATCGATATCCCAAAAACACTCTGCAACAATCCGGTGACATCTTAGGCCATAGATCTTAAATTGTAAGGTGAAGATGAAGATATTGTGTCACGGTAGCCTATCTATATTTCTTTTAACTGATCTATTCCGTTTTCCTATGGTTATCCCGAATATAATGAACCCGAACCAGCCTCAGTTGTCTCGCGGGCATCCATGAAGGAAAGATAAGATAAGGCATATTTCGTTCAGAGCTTCCACGTATGACATGTAGATGAAGGAAAAGTTCGAGATGGGTTTAGAAAGAATCACTAACTGAATTTGCAGAGGTTTTACTGCACAGAGAGATAGCAGGTAGCGGTCATGTGCTTTCAAAACAAACCAACGCACTGGATTGTGGGCAGAGTGAGCAAGGCTCTTTAAGATCAAGTTTTGTACCAAAGGTCAGTGCAAATGAGCTTAAAGGTAAAGTAAAGAAGTTAAAGGTTAAATGTAAAAACCACTGAGGGGACCACCCCTCATTTGGCCCCTGAAAGGCTGCAGGTTAGTTTCTATTTTCTAAGTGTATCTGTATTTAACAAAAAATGTTAAAATTTAAATTATTTATTATATTATATTTCATTTTAATATTTAAGTTTAGCAAAATAGTCATAAAACTCAGTTCATTGCACCTTCAATTTCTGTAAGTCATTTAAATTTCAATCTTAATCTGTCTTGCTCTTTTGGTAACGTACTAACCTGTTTGACACGATATTTAGTCATTTATGAGTGATTTGGGATGTAGCCACACGCCTCCTTTTGGCTTTCAGGGCGGATTTGGGAGCCAATAGGAATGCACTGCACTTCCGTTTATGGTCTTTGTGGGAGGGGCTTGTTATCACGCCGAGTGCTCACTCGGGACAGAAAGCGCGTGCGGACGCCGCATCCTTCACTCTGACCACCTGTTGATTGGAGCGTAAACATAACGAAACACATCAGTCTGAACACGGATCGGTTCTCGTACAGATGTGCATTGGAGCTGCATCTGCACACTGAACTCTGAGACACCGAGCAAAGTTTTTTCCACTAGTTTATTAATCGTGCGACGCGTTTTACAACTTTTGCCAAGTCGTAAGTGACATCTCGAGGACATGCACGTGATTTACACTTTATGCGCAATGTTTTCTGGAGATGTTTAGGACTTGGAAAGCCAAATGTCATCCGTGCACGTGAGCTAAACTGCATTTTATGTGATTTAGGCGTGAGATGGTCCGTTACAACCTCTCAGGTTGGGGAGAAATAACTTAAAAACATTGCGACGCGCGTTTTCGCCCCATGATGAAAGTAGTGAGCGTGGTTTTTACGCTGGCCGCTTTGTGGAGGATAAGTGTGGCGAGCAGGAGGCACTGTCCCGACCTCACCGTGGAGAGCTGTGAGTGTGCAGCAGAGCGCTCTGGGGCGCTGAACCGGCGCAGCGCGCGCGTCACGGTGGCTTGTGATGATGCGGATCTGACGGACACGCTCGAGCCTCGCGCGCTGCTTACCACCACCACCTCACTGTGAGTCCGCTGGTAGCAACACGGGAGGGTTGGGAGGATGAGTTAAAGGATGAATGGAACGATTGATGGATGGATGCATGTGTAGAAATATCACAATAGAAACTGCTCAAATGGTTTTGAAACTCCTTTAATTGTACAACTATTTCTACACACACCCTCAACCCACATTTTTCTTATTAACATAATCCATTTATAATTATTACATTTTAGGCTCATTATTCAAATACATACAGTAATTTTCTGGCTCTTTACTGGAGCCATAGAGCATCTTATTCCTGAAATGTACATGTACCGAAAACTTTAGATCCACTTTGTCATTATTTACAGGCCTACCTGAGGTTTGGATTAAACCTTTTTAGTCCAAGGGACCGGTTAAAGTAAGGAGAAGATAGTATTCAGACACTTTTGTTTTTGTTATTTAATATGCTTCAGGTGCCTCTGTCCACTTCAATTTAACACACAATGTCGTTTGACTTTGTTGCTATAAATATGAACAAAAAGTATGTATTAATAAGCATAAAGAAAATATGTGGGTTACAAAAATGAAATTGAGAAGGAAAAATGTATTCAGACATCTTGTTAAAAATTGACATGTAAAGCTTACACAAAAATAAATCAAGTGTGAAATATAAATGTCTCTTCTAAGTGTAAATAGATTAATAACTATAAAAACACAACAATAAATAGAATAGCTTTGATAATGTTGGGCTGTTGTTTCTACCAGTGTAGCAAAACTGAAAATAAAATTGAATGAAATTAATAATTGACCCCTTCATGGCCCCTGACCCAATTTGAAAGCATTGCTTCAAATAGTTTAAGCAATGCAAGAGAATGTGACCATAGTATTTAGGTTTGATAACAAGCTACCAGCAGATAATAATAGTTTGTCTAATAATAATAATAATAATAATAATAATAATAATAATAATAACCTGTGTGTATGTTAGAAGAATACACTGTGATGTATTTTACCGAGGATAGAATGCCATATCGAGTTATAATCAATATAATATTGCCAAATTGCTTACTTCAATGGACATAAAGATTCTCGGAATAGGGGCATTCGATGCAGGCAGTAAACAGCTAAAAATATTATCTCCTGAGTGATAAGATGATTGGAAACTTACTGTTGTAGAAAACATAGTGGAGCTTTCTTTCTTTCATTCTTTCTTTCTTTCTTTTCACTCTACATTATATAGTGGTTAGTTATTGGTTAGAAAGTGTTTTTCTAACTCACTGTAACTGTTTCACTTTCTCTTTACTCTGATATTTTCTCTTTTGCACTCTTTTGGTTTTAATGCACATTACATCTTTAAATCAAAGTGGAAGTTAGTGCACATATATTATAGGACCAAAAAATAATTAATACAATTTCTATTGTAAAATAGATCTAGTAATGAGTTATTAAAAGGCTGCAATTGAGTTATTAAATTGACTGCACAATAGTCTAACTGAAGCTACTTCAGTACTTGCTGTACTGAGTAAGACACTACAGGAATAAATCTTGTGAGAACATTACAGGACATGTTAAACTAACACCTCTAAATGGACTCCTCTCCTATCAACATAAACAGAAACGATATTCCTCCTTGGGTACAGTATTACATATGCCTTATGGTTGATCTCCTGCATAGTCAGTAGATTTCCTGCAGAGTGGGTTATTGTGAAATTTTAATTTGCTGAAGTGGTTTTCCTCAGGGTAACCACATTGGTATTATTGGATTGTATTGTGAATTATTTATCTTATCTTTTTTTTTCTGCTGTAACACAACTCAGATGAGATGATTAGTTTATCTAGAAAAATCAAATGCAATTGTTACATTAGCAGCCCTTTTTTTCTGATTCTAATGTTCATTCAGAATCAACATTAATATGTCAGGGGGGTAACAAATCTTAAATTAATTAGCTACCCCATCAGCTGTGTGAATGCATAATTGTGCCTGATGTCTTGGTTGATGTCTGGAGTTGAGCAGACGGCTGTATTCAGAAACAAGGCAAACTACAGTTACAGCATTAAGGTGCATTGTTCCACCAAAAAAAAGTGTACACACATACATAAGTGTTACGTTCAAAGACACAACAAATGAAAAAAAATTAAAAAGCAAACAAAGACCAGAGTTCTTTTTTTCTCCCTCACTTATGGAAGGGAGAAAAATGCTGGTGAGTATCATATCAACAGCAGTTGACCGTCATAACGACATCCCACTGACAACTGTTAACTGTGTGCAGGGCAGTGATGAATAAAACGGCTGACAGCCCAGGCTCCAACCCAATCTCCTTATCCCGGGATCCTAGGCTAGTGTGTGTGTGCATTTGTATTGAGGTATACTAATCAATGACAGGTGCAACAGTGAGCAGAAATGTGGTTAAAAGATTGTTTCTAATTTCTTACAGGACACTTGAGAATATCTGACATACATAATAAAGCCCAATAAATTCAATTGAACCATGTACACAAAGAAATAGTGTAATTATACTATAAATTCATTCATCTTGAGTAACTGCCTTATCCTGGTCATGGTGAATCTGGAGCCTATCCCAGGAACACTGGGTACGAGGCAGGAACACACCCTGCACGGGAAATTATAGATGTTCAGTTTCCATAAATAACAGCACGTGATGGAGTGAAGGTGGTGCAGTGGGTAGTATTGCTGCCTCACAGCTCCAGGGTCTTGTGGTGTTTCATACGTTACCATGTGTCCTTATGCCCAGTGATCCTGGGTAAGCTCTGGATCCTCCTGACTGGGATAAAACAGTTGCTGAATGAATGAATGATGTTGTGAATAAACTGATATGGTCAAGGTATTGATATCATCTTGATGTAAATGATGACACTTGCATAGTGCTTGGATGCCACTTTGTTGCAAACGCACTACCTGATACCTGACTAAGCACATTCAGTATGGAGCCAGATATCATTAGTGCTCCACTTATAACTGCTGACTGTAGTGGTCTTGACTGTTTTCATGCCCCCATGTTGAAGGCTTGCTCGCTAATGGCCAGGGTGCACCCATTTTAGTAGCAGATGTGTACTACTAAAAGCCGCTCATTTATCTGATTACCACTTCTCATGTGGCAAATTTAGGCTGAGTATAATGAAATGATATAGTATGAGGTGACAGGCATTATTTTTCCCAAGAGTATGAAACCAAGACATTGGCATCATGTTTCACCAGCTGTGACATTTGAAATGGTTTTAATTTGAGATCATTATTGTATTGTATACTACATAATTCTGTACAATCGATAAATTCTAAACCAGCACAATGAGACATTAAAAACTGCTCTTGTTATTAGCCATTACAGTTCTCTCTCTTGTTCCTTCATGTTATTTGTACATTGTTTAGACAGTGGAAAGCTTAGTCCATTTACTTCTAGTTTGTCCTACAATACCATTAGTGATCAAGAAAGTAATCCACCTTGTTCATTGTTCATAAAAATATTTATTTTCATATTATATTTATTAATTACGCTTCACTGCTAAACACTTTCCCCATCACTACTAATGATGTGCTATGGCTGGAGGTAGCAGATTACGTACATTAAATTAAATACATTGAATACATTAGCCTAGTGGTGTTTTAGCAAATGTACAGATGTTACACAGTTGTCAAAGATAGACTATGTAAATCTGTTGTCTGGGCTGGAAAGAAATCAGCCCCAGCTTGTACTTTATATCATTCTATGTATTTGTACTTATGACCATTGGTGGTGCTATTGTTCTTAGTTCCAGAAAATGGAAAAAAAATCCTAGAATCCACTTTTAAGCCATTTGTAAGCAGTAAATAATACAATATAAATGCCAAAAATTAACCTTTATTTTTTATATATTTTTTATTCATTTTACCAGTCGTGGTATTTAGTTTTAAAAAATATTACCAGATGTTATTTGAAGTTACTTTAGCTAACTGTCCTTCTATTAAGATTTAGCCTTTATGTATATTTTTCTTACCAATGCATATGTACTGGACTTGGCTAGAAACTTGATCCTATGTTTTGGTCCTAGCTGGCCAGGAAGTCTTGTTCCTGCACTAGGAAGTGTGACCTTTTATCAAACTGAAGTGGCCACCCTCGTCTCACTTTTGTTTCCCCACACTGAAAAAATAAACAGCTTAGAGAGGGAAGTGTGCATATGGCCAGAGGTAAGCTGACTGGACTGTTCACTCATCTGGTTGTGTACTAATGCCTCCCTTTGGTCTCCTTCATTTTCACATTTATTGCCCTTAGACCCTGGGGCGCTGCTTTATCCTCGTTAACATGCTGGCATTATTGCTCCTCTGAGTGCGTAGAGCAGGATGCCCCTCTTTTTGTAAGAGCAACAGACTGAAGAGGCAGTCTCATTTGATTTATTGGTGAAGATTGAATTATTTGGAATGATTATTAAAATGAAGATATGCTGGGTTATAATGAATGTTGTTGGATCGTGTTTGATTTGGTAAGCAACACTGAAGAGTCACAGGGATGTTTTCTCCTTTGATGGGTTCAGTGTAAGGAGATTGGACAGGTCTAGGTTGATCTTACACATTTAACAGCATGTTTGCATCTATTTTGGTTAGGAGTGATTGTAATTAAACAGTATTGTCTGTGGAATTTTCACAGTAAATGATATTCTTCAGGCAAAGTCAATTAATATTCACTGTATCTGAGCATTTTGAATGTTTATACTGCAGCCTGTAGTTTCTCTGGAGCTGACATAATTACATTCTGGACTAGTTTTTAATGTTAGTTAATGATTCATAAGGAGTGCCATATTTATTGAATCTCTATGAGCTATAATCAATAATTACGGTAATTATATTATAGAAGCAACTTTTAATTTGGCATTCTGTTGACTGGCATTATAAAATGACAGAATAGACCTCCCCACTTGTGTAATTTGTTTGCTGGCAGGGTGTGAATCCATGTGCAGACTGCAGTGAAGACATTAGAAATAGCAGAGCAATGTGTTTTATTGGTATTTATTTCATTCTATCAATAGACATTAATTAGATTTTTGGAAAATCTCTGATACATGATACATTTTCAAGCACAAAATCAACAACAATCTTCCATGGTCAGTGTCTTTGTGCATTTTTCATAAGAAAGACAAGCATGTTAACTTTGTCCCTGCTTGATCTGAGACAGTGACATGAAAGGAAAGCGTAGCAGTACTGCCAGTAGTGTTCTTCTGGAGTGCTTGAAGCACGCACACATACAAGAATTTATGTGGAATTCATCTCCTTTATTGATAATTGGCTTCTGGTCATACATGTTTATTATTTCAGACGAAGCTTGCAGTACTTTGCCGGCGGAGACATGTGTCCATTCTGCTTTCGACAAATAGCTGTCCAATTATTTTTTCTTTGGTGAATGCTCTTGTTTTATTGACACACACATTGAGAATACTGCTAATTTATTAGTCAAGTCTCTATGGTTTTCATTTTATTTACACATATGGCTCATCATTCTGTGCCTGTGAAGATCTATGTAAGTTTCAATTATGTACCAGTTATTGTAAGTTATTATAGTCACACATGAGTTGCAGTTTTTCATTCATTCAATCATTCATTTATTAAATTATCTTCAGTGGTTGTTTTTTCCTGATAAGCATCATAGTAGAGCCGGAGTCTGTCCTAGAAACACTGGCCATGAAGCTGTAATACACCCTAGATGGGACACCAGTCTGTTGCACAATACCATGCACACACGCATTTACACCTAGGGGAAAGTTGCCAATCCACCTATCACCAGTCTACCAACTGACAAACCTAGATGGACACAGGGGATATGGCAACATTCTGTTTGTATAATTAAATTGAGAATGATTAAATAAAGGAAAAATTCATGAATTCCTTCCTTCCTTCATTCATTCATTCATTCATTCATTCATTCATCTTCAGTAACTGCTTTATCTTGATCAGGGTTGTGGTGGAGAGAGAGCCCTGGGGGAACACATTGGATATGAGGTGGGGATAAATCCTAGATAGGACTCCAAGGCACATACATACAAACAATACATTAATTCACACCAAGAGGCAATTTAGTGCAACCAACTGGCGTGTTTTTGCGAAACTGAAGGAACCTGGAGAAACCGAAGGAAACCCACACGGACACTGCAGAAAAAACATGCAAAACTCTACCCAGACAGTAACACTAGCTCAGGATTGAATCAGGGACCCTGGAGCTGTAAGGTGGCAATTATATCACCTGCTCATTAAACATTCTTCCTGTAGTGGTGCTCTGATAACATTAATGCAAACAAAAGCTAACATTATTTATTCAGTTTTCAATGATCTTGATTTGATTCAAACCAACAGAGTCCATCCATGTTTTTAGCTTGTCTAGAGGACTGTAGTGCTGATGTTGCAGTGCCTCATCTGAGCAGTGGTCAAAGGCTGAGCTCTGAATTGGTCTTAACTGTGTGTAACACAAGGCCAAATGTAGTGCAGCATTGCTACTGCTGAGGACAGGAGGAGTGAGAATGCTTACTGACAGCTGCTCTGGCACTAGGATCAGTTACAGCAAGAGAGAAAGAGAGAGAGAGTGCCTGTACAGAGCTACTGCTTGGCACACAGATGAGGACAGGCTTCTTGTGGAAAGGATCTGTCCACACTCTGGTATTTTTTGTGCATGGACCCACACCTCACTTCCATAACTGACAGTGTGAGTGAGGTTGTGTTTTAGTTTCCCTGGGTTTGAGACTGAGCAGCTGCACATTAGATTTTTGATACTTTTTTCAGACTGTGGTAGTCACATATTTGGAAATGTTGCAGTTTAAAGGAAGATGACTAACTTGTAGAATTCACTGCTTTTTATTAGTTCTGATTTTTGTTGAATTAGTTCACAGACATGGACCGAATTTGTGGTTTTCTACTGGCAGAATAAACATGTCACCAATAAGGATGTTGAACCTTAAGCAGGATAATTCAGCATCTTTTAGAAAACCACATTAGTAAGATGACAGAGCCTGAGAACCACAGAGTTCACCAGAGCCCCAAAATCACCCATTGCCAGTGGTTTTAAAAAGAAAATGATGTGTCATTTGCAAATCCCTGATGTTCTTGGAGGTGCTAATGTGTTCAATCAGTTTTCACTGCTTGAAAATTTAAATATTGAACTAACCTTGATTCTGCTATGAACATGTTCAGTTTGGCCTTTCAATCCTTTGACCATTCATTTATTGACACTAATCACAACGTTCGAGTTGCAGCATTACTTGTACCAATCAGCATTAATCCTTCCCCTCTTGAAGTTGTGATTATGAGAATATCTTAAAGGAGCTATTTGAAATCAGGTCAGTGGACCTGCTGTAGAAATAGATTCTAGGATTTTTCATTCATTCATCCATTGATCTCAACACCCATTTTATCTGTTTCTGTGGAATATCCGGTTCCACCACTTTTTGTCCTGATCAGAATCCAGCCTGGGATTACAGTGCTCACACTCACCTGACTTCGAAGACACACCTGTTTCCTGTCTTCTCCCAGTCACTACTTAAACTGCTCATTCACACACACTGCAAGGTTTTACCATATTTTCTGTGTGCGAATATGAGTGTTATTTTCCGTTGTTTTCCTCCATTCAACCTTCTGCCTGTTTTTGATCATGAATCTCCTTGTTAATTTGGAATTTTAATAAAAATGTTGTGCTTACACCGAACATTAAATCCACTGACAGGTGACATGAATAACATTGATTATCTCATAATGGCACTTGTCAAGGTGTGGGATATATTAGGCAGCAAATGAACAATCAGTTCTTGAAGTTGATGTGCTGGAAGTGGGAAAAATGGGCAAGCATAAGAATCCAGCGACTTTGACATGGGCCAAATTGTTATGGCTAGACAACTGGGACCGAACATCTTCAAAATGGTAGGTCCTGTGGGGTGTTCCCAGTATTCTGTGGTTAGTACCTACAAAAATTGGTACGAAGAAGGACAACTGGTGAACCAGTAACAGAGACATGGGCGCCCAAGGCTTACTGATGTGTGTGGGGAGTGAAGATTTGCCTGTCTGGTCTGATGCTCTGGGCAATGTTCTGCTGGGAAACCTTGGGTTCTGGTATTCATGTAGATGCTACTCTGATATGTACCACCTACCTAAACATTATTGCAAACCACGTACATCCCTTCATTGCAACAGTATTCCCTAATGGCAGTGGCCTATTTCATCAGGATAATGTGTCCAGCCACACTGCAACAATTGTTCACGAATGGTTTGAGGAACATGATCAAGAATTCAGTGTGTTGCCTTGACCTCCAAATTCCCCAGAGCTTAATCCGATCGAACATCTGTTGGATGTGCTGAATGAACAAGTCTGATCCATGGAGGCCCCACCTCACATCTTACAGGACTTAAAGGATCTGCTGCTAATGGTCAGATATCACAGCACAAACATCAGAGCTCTTGTGAAGTCCATGCCTCGATGGGTCAGAACTGTTTTGGAAGCACAATGGGGACCTACTCAATATTATGCATGTGGTTTTAATGTTCTGGCTAATTGGTGTTTAACCCCATTCCTCCAAATCATTACATTATCCTGCTCAATGTTGTGGTGGATCTGGAGTCTATCCCGGGAGCAATGGGATGCCAGTTGATCACAGGCCACCATGCACACACATTCAGACCTATGTGCTGCACTACCATGCCGCCTCAGATGCCAACACTCTGAACCTGTCTATTCTAGCCCATTTTTTCTAATCCACTTCTTTCTCCCTCCATCAGTCTTATTCACTGTTTTTTTTTACTAGTTTCTCTTCAAGTGTAACATGTATCTTGTTACTAATATACTGCTGAGGAATAAAAATTTTACAGAAAGATAGCAAGCGATCTGCAGTGCATGAAGGCTGCAGGTTAACATGTTTCTCAGCTCTGCAGCTCCTAATAGGAAATGACAGGTCCAGAGATGCCCTGAGTTAACTATTCCATCTAATCAGCAAAGTCTCTTCCTCTCTCTCTTCATATTCTCTCTATTTATCTCTCCCTCTTTCTATAATGAAAATTGACAGTAAAAGGAGACATCATGGAATGATATGAAGTGTGGTGACATAATCTCAAGTGTTATGTCTTCAGTTCCAGAGATGATACGCTAGCCCAGGGCAAGGTCTCATGTTCTCAAGTCATGGTAATCAGCACTGCCTTATCTTTCTGTGTGGAGATCACCTGAGGCCAGCAGACAATGTTATTCAGTGCTCTCTAGAATGCTGGTGAATAATAATAGCTATGGGCTTTCTCTGAGCATTTAGTTTAAGACACAGGTTTTAGTACTAACCTGGAGTTTTCAAAGTTAAAAACTTGAGAGGGAAAGTCAAAACCTGGAGATGGTCAGCATTTTCCCTGCCTCAAACATTCATTTATCTTCAGTCATTATTTAATCACTACTTTATCACCACCGCTGCTCGCTGTTCCAACCTGCTGCTCTGCCTCTAACATCTACACATCTACCCCCTAACGTATCTAATTTAATTTGATAAATAACTAATGAACTACCTCAGCCCACTCTTCCTGGAGTTCAGATTAAAACAGTCACAATACCACACTGTTTTCAGGGGAAAGGCCACATTTAGAGGCATTTAGATTGCCTAGAAGCAAGGCCACATCAGGTGCCACCCCAACTTTTTCCAAAAGTCGCATCTGAGAGGTTTTTTTTTTTTACTTGCTTACAATTCATAAAAGACTTAATGCAGGATTGTTTTTATCTGGCTAAAATTTAAATTTAGCCATGTAAAGTTGTAGTATCCTTGTAGTATTTTTGGAAACTATAGCGCATATGGCATGGTGGTGCAGTGGGCAGCATTGCCGACTTGCAGCTCCAGTTTGATCCTGAGCTTGAGTTACTGTCTGTGTGGTCTCTAGATGAGTATTAGCTGGATTAATTATATCAGTTTAAGATCTGAACGATCAAACAATTATATGTTGTGTTGATTTACATATTAGTTCAAGACAGATGATGATGATGAAATATTAGGATTGTCATGATGTATAGACATATTTTTTATTAAAAAATTGCAGGAGGCAAAAATGGTGATGGGCTAAAAACCTTTGTAAGATCAAATATAAACCAGGCCAATTTGCGCAGAAAGCAGTTCAAAGTATTTTTGGCAGAATAAGATGCACTTTTACAGCGTTTAAATTCACACCAGATTTTAAACTCTTGGTATGATGGATGCTTTGGAGGTTTTATAAAATTTTGTTGCTAGGTTTTATTGTGTTTTTACTGGGATTTCGTTAGAAGAGGGTGATCTTGCAGGCTAATTAAATCAGACATTAATGACAAGTACAGCTGTGTTCAAAGTCTCACACTTTATTTACATATACAGTATGTCACAATATCATGATTGTATTATTTCTTGGTCATATCCATGTTTCTCATGTGAAACGTAGGATAAGACACATTTTTTACACAGGAGACTTTTTATTACAGACAGTGATATTATTTTACTATTTGGATCAGTTTCTGCAACCAGTTCTATAAAAGATTTGTTATAAAGTGACAGGGACAAAACCAGGCATATCAAAAAGCATTCTCAATGTATGTCATCCCAATCCTATACACTATACCAAAAGTTTGATTTCAATACAGATGCCAGGTATAGTATTATGATTCTTGATGATGATGATGATGATGATGATGATTTTGCCTTTGATCACCCTGAATTTCACTTTCATTCTTTTTTCAAAATAAAGCTTTTCATATGAAAAATAAAACAAATAAGTAATAAAATAATGAAAACATGGTTTAATATAATACCACATAAGAATGATATACACTATCAGCCAATAAGGATTGACTATTGATGATTTTTTTGAGGCAAGTTTCTGTTTTCTGTATATAAATGTTATTTCCTCTTTTCAAAAGCATTCACAAAAGTTACCTATAGTTGTTATAGCTCAATGCTGTAAATCACCAAATATGACCGTTGTGAAGCTAAAAATAGTATGCTGTTCAACTACATCAATTCATAAAGTAAGGTTATGGTGTTCTGTTAGCTTCACATCTATCTCTGTTTTGAAAACCAATATTTGATCTTTCTCTTTTAAATTTATTCTACAAAAATATTAGCTATTAATAGGGATTTGTGGTGGCAATCCTGAGACACTACACAAAAGAAAAGTTAATCATATCTCTAAACATGTTTTTATATTTAAAACCTTTCTAGCATTTAGCCATCTAACCTGCTGAGAGGTCTAGAGGTCATGATGCTTTTTGGCTAGATGCTTAGCCAAGTTGCTTATGCATGCTGTTTTGCAGTAGAGGGATTTATAACCCATTTGCACATCTTCAACAAGGTTAGGAAAAGTCAGTCTTTTCTATAAGTTGAAATACCTTTGAGATACCTTTGAAACACTATTTTTAAAAAACAGTGCACTTACTGCTCACTTTCCAAGTCATATTATCACATGCAAATTGATTCGCCAGTAGGCAAGCACTGTCAGATTAGTGTTGGCTTATTTAAACGCAGCATTGAAAGTATTGAAAATGATAATCAGATCCTTTCCCACATGGTATTATTGAAACAAATTGAACATTTGATTCCTCTGCAGTATATGTTGATATATGTTGTCCTTTATCTGATTTCCAAAGTGAATAACCCCAGGCAGGCAACTGGTGTTGTATCAAATTCATGAACTCTCGCTCTCAGGAAAGTTCATGGACTGCTGAGTTATTGCTGTTAAGCTGTCTCTGAGTGATATGTCAAAGAGTATTATCCAAAGAACACATTGTATGACGCATAGATGAAACAGAAACCTTTCTCTGAGCCTTTCCCGCTGTGTAATAAATGTATATAATCTCACACACTTACATGCATACAACAAAAGTTCATAAATCCTATTGTAACATTCAGACAAGTTAAGAATGTGTCTGATAGGGTTTAGACTATTCACTATCTGAGAATATAAGGAAAGGAAAATAGGGAGCCTGCCAAGCATCCGTTACTGCACTGTAGTCTCTGCCTCCCTTTGTCTGGACATAATAAATAGTTAAGTTATTTAAATGCTCATAAATCTGTTGGCCCACTGGCAGCCCAGACTCTCAGAAGTGTGTTGTATGCTCCAGCTTTCCTAAACATCGTAAAGCAGCCGGGTTAACATCCTGAGAATGCAGCTTCTGTCTGTGGCGGTGAGCTTATTAGAGGAGAAATGTTATCAGCTCTCTAGAGAGAGGATTCATACAGGCCATCATCTGATAATGTGCTGAAAGGCATTGCCTTGTGTTTATAGGCAGCTGTAATGCAAATTGATGACCTTGTAGTGGTGACATGCTTTATTTTTTTATTTATTTTTTTTAATCTGAGCCACTGTATCAACAGTTACTGTTTGTCTTTAACTACAGGATTGCTCGACTGCAGGATAGCTTTATTCTCACACAGTGTTATCTTGTCACAACCAAGCCAACTGCAACAAGATGTAACCAATCCACAAAGTGGACAGGCTCAAAGAAAAAAACAAAAACAAACAAACAAACAAAAAAAAAACCAAGTCCTGCTGCTCTAGTGGCTAAAATAGACAGAATTGCCTCTCTGCATTGTCCAACCAGATGTGCCACACTCTCTCCTCCTCCAAGTCTACAGCCTCCTTAATATCCCTCTGAACTATGTCTGATTCACATCCAACATCAATGTTAGCCTATTTGAAATATGTTATTCTGGTTAGCCATTCCAAGAAACCTGATATTACAGAATAACACAGGGTTTGGAGCTGAGGCTGGAAAGAACTGGGCTGTCCGCTCGGCATGTTTGTAATAGTTCACATCTTGATTTCTACCCTACTTGGTCCGTGTGACTCGTGCCCACCAAGGGCTGAAATTTGGGTTATTTTCATTTCTTCCACCCCTATAATAATGCAGTAGGACGGCTGAATGTCCCGAGGCTGTTTTCAGAGTGCTTCTCTCTGGGTTTGGCCAGCTGTGGACCTCTGAGAGCTGAAAGTGGAGATAGGAAATAGAGAGTGTGTGAATTATATCTAAACTCTGACTCTGACTTTTACCCATGAAGACCAACACCAGGCAAATCTACAAAGGCTCTGCAGAGGCTGCTGCATACTTTATAACTCATACACACACACACACAGTTAAAAGGGGGCCTCTTTGTACCATCAGCTACATACTGTATATGGGAATGTCTATGAGAGACACTTTTGTGTGTGTGTGTGTGTGTGTGTGTGTGTGTGTGTGTGTGTGTGTGTGTGTGTGTGTGTGTGTGTG
>JAQQZR010000038.1:6088857-6123027 GCA_030068235.1 Notoglanidium macrostoma
ATGCCGAAACGGCGTTGTAAATTCGCTGACGATTTACAAACTAAATCCGCGTGCTTTCGTTTCAGTCGCGATGCACGGGAGGATGAGTGCCTGACATGCAAAGCAGGCACGTGCGTGTCAGTGGCTAATAAAGGTGCCACCGCCGACTGATGGAGATTTCACTGGTTGTAAGGCTCACCAGAAGTGTGAGCCCCCCCCGCGCGCTAATGTGTCCTCTTTTTTGAAAACCAAAATATGGTCACCTTAGCTAACACACACAAACAACCATTCACACTCACATTCACAACTATGGGCAATTCAGAGTAGCCAGTGGACCTAACCTGCATGTCTTTGGGAAGAAACCAGAGTGCCCGTAGGAAACCCATGGAGACATGGGGAGAACATGCAAACTCCATACAGAAAGGTTGCACATTCAGCCTCGAAGTTTGAACCCAGACCCTTACTGTGAGATGACAGTGCTAACCACTGCACCAGCGTGCGGCCGCACTTGTAGTCTAATCTAAATACATCTCCAAGGAAAAAAATCTTAGACGTAGAATTTTAGACCTTCAAAGTACTCATTAGAAATCTAAAAAGTCTCTTCTTCTCTCATCCAGCCTAAGACCGTATGCCCAAAAAGTTAAACGCATTTCAAATTAAAATACTCAGTATGTGCCCTTAGATTTTAGTTTTAGTGCCCTTAGTAGAGCTTAGTTTTTAACACAGCTCTGAACTGTTTGAAGACTTTCTCCATAAAAAACTGATCTGAGTCCAGTAGCTGCAAATGAACAAATAGTTCATTAGATTAGGAGTGCGTTACCTGAGAAGGCTTTGAATCATTAGTTATGACCACACAAAGCTCATGATGAGGTGTTACAGGAAAACGTGAGTCACGTAATGCCATTCTTGGGCCAGGATGTGTTACAAGACACCCGCGCCTGAAGGCATGTGCATGTTTTTGTGTATGAATTTTTTACTAATGCCATAGTTCTGGCAAGTATGGTCCAGGGATTCCAGGGAGTCTTTTCTAGCAAGTTCTTGTTAGAAGTTGTTGTTTTGCTCTAAAGCTCAAGAACTTCAGAGCAAGTAAGTAAATTATGACAGAAGAAATATAACTACAATTAAAAAAAAAAAGTGGGAACCCACTGTAATGCAACATTCACGCCCATTCACGCTCAAGGGAAGTGCAGCATAGCCAGTTCACCTCCTGGCATGGTTTTTTTGGGGAATTGGGAAGAAACTGGAGAACATGGTGCATGCGAAAATCCTCACAGACAGTAACCAGAGCTCAGGATTAAACTCAAGACCCTGGAGCTGTGAGGTAGCAATGCTATCTGCTACACCAACGTCCTGCTCTATATTATATATAAATGAATGCCTCTTTTAAATGAATATGACGGAACGTATTTGCCTAAAGGGGCATAAAGTAGTTGAATTGCAGTCCTATATATTTATAGTCTGAAAAGGGTTTGAGAGCACTTGTCCTAAAGTTTTCTCTTCTAGCAGGCATATGATTTTCAGACAAAGTGTGAGGGCAAGCTTGCAAAAGCATGGGCATGAAGTCAGACAGCAGAAAGCCTCAGAGAGTAGATCTCTGCCCTTTACATTACAGTTGTGCAGTGCTACAATCTCACTTCAACTGAGTTCTTTTTCCCTAAAGAGTTTTTTTACCACTGAAGTTGGAACTTTATCTACAAGGTACAGAGTCAAAAGTACACCATAAAGCACATCTAGAGAGTTTATTGTTTGCTGCTTTTTCTTCTGTATGATATTTTTTATTTATTCTCTTTGGGGTGCTCAACAGTGGAGGTGAACTACCTTGAACAGATTTGCCCTTGTTCACTCCTGTGTTGCTAATAGACCACATGTGGAACTGGTCTGTGTACTTGCTCTATCGACGGCTTACAAATGTGTTTTGTAAGAGGTGCTGCGTAGGAACTTATAATCTTTATTCAGCTCCACACTCACAATGCATGGCCAGCTGCTTCCCTAGAGCCGCGCCCGACCTTGGGAGAGGTAGGAGGAGGATGAAGCAGCTAGCTCTGGTGTCAGTGTATAGGGTAGAGATGACATTCTTGTTCACATAGTGCATGTAAAGCAGGCTCTCTCTCCTTAACACACACACACTGACATATACATACACACATACACCGTGATGCATGCTAGCATGCCTGAGTGAGTAGCTCATCAGATGACAGGATGATATAATGTCTCACTTCTGTGATCAATATTCCTGCAGATGCAAAGTGCAAAAATGCAATTGTTCACCATGCTGTTGAAATAATGAGTACAAGGATGAGAAACTTAGCATGACATTTATCCTACTTCAATGCCTTCTTTTTGTCTGTCCTTCAGTTTTTCTGTCTATCCTTCTCTCTTGTGTCTCAGCAGGTACCAGCAAGTCTCAGACTTAGCAAGAGCTTCTGGACCTTCTGAACATTATTATTTCTCTTTTTTGTCTCTCTTTCTGGCAACTTTATGATAGCATTTTAGGCAGCAGTGTACAAAAAAAGTAGGTATTAAGTTTGTTGTTCTGTGCCAGAATTTACAGGAAGTTACGGCAGTTGCCTCGGTGAACAGCATAAATCGATATCTGGTATTAGTTTTGTGCTCCTGCAGATACAATGGTGTGTGCGTGAACATGGAGCAGAGTCTGAAGCTGATTTTCTCTTGCAGCACTTAACTCTCAGTAGCAAATCTTATGTGCTGTTCTTTTAACAAGACGTGGTGGACTAGGGTTGGACAATATTATTATATAACATCGATCTTGGGATAAATTATGTTACAATACACTTTTCTGATAACACAACCATCTTAACTAGCTTGCATTAATTCATAAGCCCCCTTTACACAGCTTGTTCAAGGTGGGAATGTTGCACCTTTATTCTGTCTCGCCGTTCTGTGCAAAAGTTCAGAGTACGGAATGATGTGTGAAATGTACAGCCGCCATTTTGGGACAGGGTTGTGATGTTTCCAGGGGTGTCTACTGTGTCTAATGTTCGTGTGCCTTTTTGCCTCAACTCGCTTTACACTTCTCTTCAGTTTCTCCTCCAACATATTTCTGATCACACAAACATGATGCTCAGCAACTTTGCTTGAGTTTAACCCACCATTATTGTTTTGAAAGCAACGCCAGTGTGCTCTGAGTGTTCATATTTCCGACACGTAGTATGTTATATGTCACACTAGATGACAACTCTCTGTCGTGTTACACGTCACACCACTGTTTCCAGAACACCGGAATGCTATGTAAAAACACACACTTGGGTGGCTTCATGCCAGCTTTGTTTGGTTTAGCGTAAACAACCAAAGCTGGCATATTGAGGGGTCTTCTTTATGGCAGTATTGCAGGATCTTTGTGTAAAAAGGGCTAATGTGTTCTTTAGTGGAATTAATTTATTGGTAGAAGTGGTTCAATCAATGCCAATTGAGTTTGATGTGGTGGTATCATGATATGATATTTTTGTCCTTTTGCCAGTCCACCGCAATGCACCATTCTGACAGGTACAGGTTCAAAGACCACATGTAGAGTGTGTAATGATAGCAAAGCAGAGTTGGTCAAAAAACAGTGATTTAGTCTGTTATTTTCTCAGAGGGAGAAAAGAAACTGGCCAATCCAGATGAAAGTAAAATCACAGAGTAACACCTACAAGTGATGGAATGACCTGGTTCATATTTAAATGTAATCCTATTGAAAAAGGGCTAAAGGTGTATATTTAGGGCTAAAACAAGACAGCAGAAACTGGCAAAAAGTAAACTACACCTGTGTCTGTAGTCAGTTAATTGGCTCACCAGTGTGACACTGTAACCACTTATTCCACTTAACCACTTATATTTTACAAATACATCAGTGCAATTACATAATGGTTTCTATTTTTAAATCAGGTAGCTCATAAAAGATAAGAGTAGTTTATCAAATGTGTAAGAGACAAAATGTACATAGTTTGTACACATTTTATTAACGCAATGTACATCACCTGATGGATGTGCACAAAGAAACATTCATTCATTTTTCTTTTTTTAATAAGTTTTTTAAACTGCTTTTGAAAATTTGGAATCTCCATTACAGATGATGAATGTCGGATTCACTCTATAAAATGATTGAAAGATTTTTTTGTGGGGGTGAATTAATGCTTAAATACATTAAGCCTTGTATATTAGTATTTATACATTTTTCTTTAATCTTATTTTCTTGTTTTCTTCTTATTTTAATAGTTCATTTACTTTGAATTAGTTTGCACAATAACTAAAATTGCCAGTGTTTGAGAGGGGTGTTTTTGTCCGGGATGTTGTCATATGAGGTGACTTACATTATATTACCATAAATAGCAATATATACATCAGTAAGCAGTGCCTCAGACATTTATAGCATGCTCAGAAATCCATATAAATATCTCTTCTAGTAGCAAAAATGGTAGTCTGAGGGATTTATCACACAGTGTGGGTGAAAAAAAATGACATGGTTATGTTTTATTTATGAATTTGCATGATTTTGCTGATGCTCATTTTCTCTTCCCCTTCAGGATCCTCAGCAATAACAAAATCTCAACGGTGAAAAATGCCTCTTTCTTTGGCTTACGCTCTCTGGAGAGACTGTGAGTACATTTAACCTTTCCATGAGCATTAATAACGTGCTTCAAATGATTTTAGCACAGAAGTGTTAGCATATAGTCTGCACTGTACTGCTCACTGATAGCTCAAATGAGTCCCATTTGTAAGAAGTGATTGGTTCCAATAGCTGGATTATTATTCTTTTGAGTTGAAGTGTTTCTGCTCCATGTTTGAATCTCTGTCAAAGGATTAAACTGTCTGTGTTTTTATCTCTGTGTTGAAGTCCGTCTGAGTAATGCACTTGGTACTGATGATTCCAAAACGATGCGTATTTAATGTGTGTGTCAATCAATAAGATCAGGCTGCCTGCTCTACAGGCCATGTAATGTTTGCTGGCAGGCCATGGATGAATTTTTCACAAAAGATCAAGTAATGAGCAGCTAGCAGACCAGGAGCATGTGCAGTCCTATTGATTACTCCCCCTACCTTGATTTTAATTAAGCTCCATCACCCAGACGGCCAACCTGACATTCTAAAGCCTTTCACAGCAGCTATTCACGTTTTACTGACAGGCCACTTTGGTGCAGATTGCCACCAACTGTGGAACCCAACAGGAATAATGAGAATAGCACATGCAAAGGGCATCGTGTGATATTTTGGTCTGGTTTGAATGCCAAACACAAACATGAAGAAATGTGAGAGACTAGCATGATTCCAGCAAGAGAGTGTTTAGAGCGGGGGCTAATGAGGGATAGCGCATCAACGCTTCATATTGAGTGAAACACTTGGCTCCATTATTTTTCACACACACTTCACAGAAATCTTTGATAGTAGTTGCAGCAGAGTTTTCAAGCAGCAGCATACTTCTGATATCACTAACCATTCTCAAGAAAACTGTCCTGAGAAATCGGAAATCAAAGATCTCAGTTACTACCTGCTTACTCTGCACTTTACTACTAGTGCACTATTTAACTAGTTGTTAAACCGCATTTAGGCTAGTTGTACTAGCACTTGCATTCTTTTCAATGATAAAGTTAAGGCAAGACACTACAGGCAGATTACAGGCAGAATGACCTAACCCTAGGTCATTATTTAATACAATACATATTACAATCAATTTATCCCAGCTGATTACTGATCTTACCATTTCTCGTATTTGAACTTTAAAAAAAATAATAATTATTTATGCAAATGAGTCTGATTATGTATAATCATAATCATAAATCCATTAATAATCCCCACTAAAAGTACCATGTACCAAATGATTATGTTATAAATACTTTATAGATTTTTTTCTATGTCATAAGTATGTTGCATTACCATTGTTTGTCCCCTACCTCTCTATAGGACTGAATTACTTTGTGTTACTTTGTGAAGTTCATAATAACATTAAAAAACAAGACTCAATCATCCTCTGAAGGAGTTCCCCAGATTATTATTATTATTATTATTATTATTATTATTATTATTATTATTAGGTTGCATAGTGGTTATAGATGAATTGTTCTGTCAAATATCCTTAAATAGACTAAATACGGAAATACAGTAATGCTTTAGACATATGTAATATGAAACTTTGATGCTAAACTAACAATTATCTCTTCACATTCAGCATAGTATACTGTATATGAATTTATCATGACTAAATAAGATGGATTATAAATTATACACTTGTGCTGTCTCAAAATTCCATAATAATGATTTACCATGATATACATTTATACAACAAACCAGGACACACTCTATTGTAGATCATAACAGACATTCTTTAATTTTATTCCTGCTTGTCTGCTACTAAATTCTGCCACTTAGATAATTGTTTGCAAGGATTATAAGATAACATACGGTAACCAGAAAGAGAAAAAGGCAAGTTATAAAACTGTAGTATTTACAAAAATATGGTCTTGGTTTTTCAAACTCTTCTGCCTGTGTTATGCCTACAGACTATGGGCAGTACTTTTATCATGTCTCACTGTACTAAGAAAAGAACAGGAAATATTGGTAACACATAACCAATAATTCAGACCATTAGGCTTCCATTATAAATGTATTTCAAATGGCAGGGTTTGCTGTTGAACAGTTTCAAAATTATGTTCCTGCAGTCGAACAGAAGCAGTAAATAATGTAAATATAAAAAAAAGATTCTACAGCAGATCTTAGCACACCCCAACTGACTATTTATTAGTGTTGATTTTCAGTTTATATGGATATAAAAAGCCCATAAATTTTTTAGGCTGGAACATGCACAGCTCAGCTATGTGATTAAAACCACTGACCGATAAAGTGAATAACAATGATTATTTTGGCACCTGTCAAGGGGTGGGATATATAAGACAGCAAGTAAACAGTAAGTTCTCAAAGTTGATTTGTTGGAAGTAGGAAAAATGGGCAAGCATGAAGATCTTTCAGCAATTTTGGACAAAAATTGTGATGACTAGACGACAGCATCTCCACAGCAGGTCTTGTGGGGTGTTCCTGGTATGCAGTGATTAGTACCTAACAAAGGTAGTCCAAGAATGGACAACCTGTGATCCGGCAACAGGGTCATGGCTGCCCACGGCTCACTGGACCTGTTTACACTTGGTTTTAAAATGCGTATTGAGCATTCAGGTCACAAATGGACTGCCAAGACACATTGCTGTTTATACCTGTGTTTATCATGCGTCTCCAAGGTGTCCAGTTGACCACTTTTGTTTAAATTTCGTTACTGCCTACATCACTTCCGCTAGAAGTTCAAAGGTCCCCACGCAAAATTATATTAAAACGTAAGACCTGCAACATACCGTAATTATTTTCTTGCACTCCAACCAAGTACATCGGTGCTCCATGTTTTTCTATTATGTCGCGCTGTTACCAAAACAAATCCGCATCCAGCATTAATGATGTATTTTCCTGTTACGCCCGTGTTGCTGCCGCATCGGGACACATTAGCCGTTTACACTAGAGAAGGTATGTGGTTAAATGCATCCCAGACCACCTCGGCAAGTGGTTTGAGTGAATGCGTCTTCAATGCGTTTTGAAAGTCGTTTACACTTGTATTTAGTGCTGTAAGGTTGTGGTCATATCGCCCAAGACACATTTTAATACCAAGTGTAAACGGGGTCACTAATAAACGTGGGGATCAAAAGCTAGCCCTTCTGATCTGATCTCACAGAAGAGCTACTATAATGCAAATTGCTGAAAACCTTAATAGAAAGGTGTCAGAACACACAGTGCATCGCAGCTTGCTGTGTAATGGGCTGCAAGTTCAAGTTCAAGTTCAAGTTCAAGTGGCTTTTATTGTCATTTCTACCATATACATGTGGTACAGTGTATAGTGAAACAAGACAACATTTCTCCAGGACCAAGGTGCTACATATAAGGCCACACAGAAGTACAAAAGGTGCACGTGTGCAACAGAGAAACAGAAGACAACATAAAGTGCATGTGTGCAAACGTGCATAAATGGCAAAAAAAACAACATAAAGTACAAAGTGTGCAAACACTGCAAACAGTGCAGACATAACGAGGCAAAAAAAAGACAGAAAAGACAGTGCAGCGCTAATCCAAATGTAATGTGCAATGTGCAAAATTGTAGAGGTAGATGTGGGAAAATTATAGAGGTGCAAAATGTGCAGTATTTTAGAGGTAGATGAGTGAACATTTTTGTGTGTGTGTGTGTGTGTGTGTGTGTGTGTCAGTCCAGTCCCTGAGTGATCAGGAGTCTGATGGCTTGGGGGAAGAAACTATTACTAGGAGTCTGGCAGTGAGTGCTCGAATGCTTCAGTGCCTGGCAGGAGGGTGAAGAGTTTTTGTGAGGGGTGTGTGGGGTCGTCCACAATGCTGGTGGCTTTGCGGATGCAGCATGTATGGTGATATCAGTGATAGAGGGAAGAGAGACTTCGATGATCTTCTCAGCTGTTCTCATTATCCGCTGTAGGGTCTTGCGGTCCGATACGGTGCAGTTTCCATACAGACAGTGATGCAGCTGCTCAGAATGCTGTCAAACGTCCCTTTGTAGAAGGTGGTGAGGATGGGTGGTGGGAGATGGGCTTTCCTCAGCCTTCGGAGGAAGTAGAGGCGCTGCTGGGCTGTCTTGATGATGAAGCTGGTGTTGAGGGACCAGGAGAGGTTCTCCGCCGGGTGAACACCAAGGAATTTGGTGCTCTTGACGATCTCCGCGGAGGATTCGTCAATGATGAGTGGAGAGTGGTCGCTCCGTGCTCTTCTGAAGTCAACAATCATCTCTTTGGGTTTGTCCACGTTCAGAGACAGGTTGTTGACTTTGCACCAGTCCGTTAGCTGCTGCACCTCCTCTCTGTATGCTGACTCGTCATTCTTGCTGATAAGACCCACCACGGTCGTGTCATCGGCGAACTTGACGATGTGGTTTGAGCTGTGCATTGCTGCACAGTCGTGAGTCAGCAGAGTCAACAGTAGTCGACTGAGCACACAACCTTGGGGTCCCCCAGTGCTCAGTGTGGTGGTGCTGGAGATCCTGTTCCCAATCCGAACTGACTGAGGTCTCTCAGTCAGGAAGTCCAGGATCCAGTTGCAGAGAGAGGTGTGCACCTGGTCACTGTGAGAAGGGGTGGTCTTCCTCGCTGTTACATCGTTCTATGCATCAAACTGTGCAAAGAAGTTGTTAAGCGCATCTGGTAGGGAGACATCACTGTCACAAGCGGGTGTAGTTGTCCTGTAGTCAGTGATGGCCTGGATGCCCTGCCACATGTGCCGCGTGTCGCCACTGTCCTGAAAGTGGCTGTGGATTCTCTGGCCGTGTGCTCGCTTTGCTGCTCTGATGGCCTGAGACAGTTTGGCCCTCGCTGGTCTTGGAGGCAGTGACGTCATCTACGCACTTGCTGATGTAGCTGGTCACTGATTATGTGTACTCCTCCAAGTTGGTGTTGCCGTCTTCGGTTGCAGCCTCCCTGAACATATGCCGATCAGTGTGCTTACAACAATCCTGAAGAGCAGAGATGGCTCCTGCTGGCCAGGTTCTCACCTGCTTCAGAACTGTTTTAGTGCATCTGACAAGCGGTCTGTTTGCTGGCATTAGCATAACAGTGATGTGGTCTGAGTAGCCGAGGTGGGGGCGGGGCTCTGCGCGGTACGTGCTGGGAATGTTTGTGTAAACAAGATCGTTTGTCCCTCTCGTTGCAAAGTCCACATACTGATGGAATGGAGCACTGACTTGAAATTTGCATGGTTGAAATCTCCGGCGACAATAAACAGTCCATCAGGGTGTGCATTCTGCAGCTCACAAATAGCCTTGTACAGCTCACAGAGCGCATCCTTAGCTTTAGCGCTGGGGGGAATGTACACTCCGACGATCAGCACGGTAGTGAATTCCCAGGGTAAATAAAATGGTCTGCAGCTTACAGTCACAAACTCCACAAGCGATGAGCAGTAGCTAGATACTAGCACAGAGTTCTTGCACCATTCCGTGTTAATATAAACACACAAGCCACCACCGCGAGTCTTACCACACAGAGCTGCTTTCCTGTCAGCACGAAATGCAGTGAGCCTGGCTAGCTGAATGGCGGCATCCGGGACTCTGCCGCTGAGCCATGTCTCCGTGAACACAAAGACGCAGCAATCCCTAAACTCGCGCTGGGTAGTCAGCTGGAGTCGTATGTAGTACAATTTATTTTACAAAGAGCAGACATTGGAAAGTGTTATGGATGGGATGGCTGGCCGGCTAGGATTAGCTCTTAGCCTAGCACGGACCCCCGCCCGCTTGCCGTGCTTCTGCTTCTTCACACACCGCTTTCAGCAGACCCTCCCCCGGCCGCAGACTGGTCATGCTGAACCCTGTCCACTGCTGAAAAGTTACTTTGACATGTACCACCAACCTAAACATTGTTGCAAACCACGTACACCTCTTCATAGCAACAGTATTCCCTAATATCAGTGGCTACTTTCAGCAGGATAATGCACCCAGTCACATGCAACAATTGGTCAGGAATGGTTTGAGGAACATAACATAGAGTTGTAGGTGTTGACTTGGCCTCCTAGACCTTAATCTGATCAAGCATCTTTGAGTTGCGCTGGACAAACACGTCCAATTCATAGAGGCCCCACCTTTCTTCTTAAAGGACTTTCTTCTTACAGCAGTTATCTGCTGCTAACATCTTGATATTAGATACCTCGGTACTTTCAGAGGTTTTGTGGAGTCCATGGTCAGAGCCGTTTTGGTGGGATGGAGGTCTACACGATATATAGCATGTTTTTCTAATATTATGGCTGAAAGGTGTAGATGGTACTCTTATTTATTTTGGATCACTAAGAAACTGCATTAAAGACCCAGAATACACCATGTGTGTCTATGCCAAAACAGTGCAATATGCAGAATTTCAAATAGGCAGGTTTACATATAAGATTAACACAATTGGTTTATATTGATATTGTCAAATAAAATTATACTGTTTTGCAATATTATATTTTCACCTCTAACATGGCCCATTTTTTCCACATTCTGTATTTTTCTTATTAGCATCTGGCAGTGACAGAGTTCTCTATACCTTTTACCATCAAATCTCTCATAATCAAACATTTGATTTACAGCCAGATTGAAGTCTATTTAAAATACTGTAGCATGGCCTTCCTGCCCTGGCCACAATGCTGATGCCTTATGTACCAGCCGCCAGAGTCTGTTACTACACCAGCATCTGTTGCTCGTTGTAATTTGATTTTATTTTTAAGTTGATGTCTGATGGAGCCTTGTTTTACATTTTATCTTATGTGTTTGTTACACATCGAAGACATCGGTAAAGTGCTCAGATTTCTTTGAAAAATGGTCAATCCTGCTCTTTTTGAAATAACACACTTGATGGTTAAGTGAGTTTCCTCAGTTTTTTTGCACTTTTCGTTGCCAGTTGTGCCAACTATAGTACTTACTTCGTTGAGTCTTTAGATTAATTGGAAGAGCAAGTTGTTTTAAGTTCAAACATTTACTGGTTTAACTTGATCATTTGAGTTTTGCACACTCTAGTTGAGATTACTCAGAAAAGTGCTTGTAATAGATTGCCTTTCTTTTTTAAGTTAAACCAGTAGATTATTTTTTACAGTGTGGGAACTCTCCAGTTTGCATGCTTTAGTCACATCAATTAAGATAATGGTCTGTTAATTAAAGTTACATTTTTGTTCGCTGTACATTTTCCTCATTTTCTTTTTATGCTCAAAATGCGTTCTTGCTTTTAAAATGCCATCTGTCAATAACTAACAGATAGTTAATATTATTAAAGAGAACAATATTAATGCCAAGTTCTCATGTGGCTCCATATGAACCCACTTTACCACTTTACTGAAATTCACTGAACTTGAAATAATCAAATATTTAGTGAGTTTATAGAGTATATACACTCATCATGTACTTTATTAGGAACATCAGCACACCTGCGCAGGCATGCATTTATCCAGCCATATGATCCCCAGACCATGGTCAAAATCACTACGATCACATTTTCTCCCATTCTGATGTTTGATGTGAACTTTAACTGAAAATCTTGACATGTATCTGCTCGATTTTATGCAGTGTGTGGCTGCCAAATAATTGGCTGTTTCCATAATATTTGCATGAAGGAGCAGGTATACAGGTGTTTCCAATAAAATGGTTGGTGAGTTTAAATCTTGGGATTGATAAAGGTGTACTAAATGACTCCTCTTTAAATACATTGTCTTGGTGCTAACTAATGCTTATCAGTTATCAAATTTGAGTAATCACTGTCTTATTAATAGCATTCCGAATGCATTATTTAAAACGCACACGTCTCTGATATTGTCAGGATGCAGTAGATATAATGCTTTATCTTTAGAAAAGGCATTTCCTTCTGCTGTCTGTGATTGCTTGTGAAGGAAACAGTTGCACATAAGGACAAATGGATTGCAGCTTTGAGCTTTGACAGCTTGGCCTGTGACCGAAAGAAAGCCGAGAGGTCTCCGCTGGGATTTGGCTTCGGCTCTGTGTCTGATAAAGGGGATGTTTACCAAGCACACATCTAGAGACATGAACATGGAGCGCTACCAGTCTGGAGGTCAAAGACAGGGCTGTGATGGTGACACAAGTGTCTGCATGTTCAATGTGCAATGCTCTACTAAGCTGAGTTTCCAAGTAACACTCATGTATGTTGGTCATTTTTGGGTAAAATATCACAGTAAAGATATAAAAAGTCTGTTGTTGAATTAAAAGGCTGATTCTACAATATTTAGTTATATTATATTTACCATATTTAGCATAACAGATCAATATTTTCCCAGAATTTCACATTCCCACCTTTGTGTTGTCCAGCTTTCAGAGTTTTACATCCTCTTAGTCATCGGTCTTCTCTCCACTCTTACAGGAACCCTTCTGCGCCATCAGAATGTGTACATAATATTTCATCATTCATCTTTTGGAACTCTGAGGTATTTTGACCATTCAGGCCCTTGAATGTAAATTCCCCCACTCATGATAAGTGAAGTGCCATCTTGACTGAGTGGGCATCGCTCTGGGACTGTATCAGGATTCTTTGTTCTGTATCAGCCATTCTTCTCCGTCTTTTGGAGTCAGTCAATGAGACTTCCTCCTGAAGAGTTCCCTTGTTGTTTTGGCTGGAGTGGTGTCATTTATCTTTCCCTCTTATGGACTCAGTCTCCTTGAAACGCAATTGATGAATAGTTTGGCGAATTGTCTGGAGAGATTTCAGTGCTCTTTATGTAGGTGACAAAAATACACATAAAAAATGGGTTGTCTGGAAGTTCTTGGTCTATCTGATATATGATTGAAATATTACTCAGAGACTGTGCCACCTAAAAAAACACTTAAGCTGTTATGTGGGTCATAGGCTAATTTATATGTCCAAAACATCAGGAACAATATTTTTCACATGTAAGGTTATAGTATTTGACAGTATTTTATTTTCCAAAGCTTACACTGAAAAAAGTATGACCTAAAGACAGCAACACTCACTAGTTCTTAAATGGTCAAAGATTGCTTGTAGTTCCACTCTTTGCTGTAAAACTGGCCAAATAAATCCATTAGCTAGCCCACTGGGCAAGAAGAAGCTCCAGCATGCTGCGCAGTCCCATGTTTTAATTACCCAGAAATAAAATTAAAAGATTAAAAGTGGTATCTGATGTAATAACATATGGCGAGCTAGTTAGCTACACTATATGACCAAAAGTAGGTGGACACCTGACCATCACACCCATATGTGGTTCTTCCCCAAAATGTAACCACAAAGTTGGAAGCACACAATTGCATAGAATGTTTTTGTACGCCGTAGCATTACAATTTCTCTTCAATGGAACTAAAGATCCAAACATGTTCCAGCATCGCAATGCCCCTGTGCGCAAAGGGAGGTCCATGAAGACATGTTTTACCAAGGTATGAGTGAAAGAACCTGAGTGTCCTGCATAACCTCAGCCCAAAGGAACAACTTTGGGATGAACTGAAATTTTCATGATTGGAATGACTGTGTAGGCATAGTCATCATCTGAACAATTGGAAAATGTTTGGCTATGTGCTACTGTGTTATTTCCTCAAATTGCAAGTAAAATATTTGATCCTGGCTAGCATCTGTATTTCCTATCTATATTTTGAGCCTTATCTTGCTCAGTTTAGTATTAGCATTTTCATTTTGGGATTAGGGATCATCATTTTCATTGTGATTAGCATGAGCTATAGATAGCATCGCTTAAGGTAAAGTGCATTAGGTAAATGCAACTGGGAACCTTTGCTTTGCAAACCTCAGCAGTAAGCAGTTTTTTCTTTCACTAAACTAATGTTTAGCTTATTGTACTAATTGATAGATATAAGATTGTCTTTGCTTTGAAATGTCTCCACTAAGGTTAAAAAAAGATGGGGACAATCTTCCCCATGGGGAATCATTAGTAATAGTTCACTGACACGGCAAGGTTAAGGATGTTATTTTATAGGATGGTGTATGACTGGAAAAAGTAAGGAATGGCCTTCCCTATTTCTCACACTCCAGCTCTCTGCACATGTCTCTCAGGACAAATTCATCTCTCCTCTACTCCTCTGACCAAGAAAAAGAGAAACAAAAAAATAGAAAGCCTATCCCTTCACTTTCAGATCTTAAATCGTGGCATTTATATTTGTTTACCCTTATGGCCTGCATGACCTCATTCTTTTAAAATGCTTTTGTGCAGATTTCCATCCATTTTAACTGTATGCAGACAAAAGGATTCCAGCTTTATTATAAAAAGCACACAATAAATCAGCTAGTGGTAAGTGAATTCCTACAGAGTAAAAAAATTACATCTACACAGATGTTTTACTTGGGAGACGTTTTTAACTGTGATGTTTATGTAGTTTACGTAGTGCACAAATACTGCTTAATTGTTTGCAGGGGTGTGCTTAGGACTGGGCTATTGGGCTGATCATTTTTCTGTAGTCCTGAGCCTGTCCTGTCGGCCATGGTTACGTTCCCTTTTGAATGTTTTTTTCCAAATGCACATACACATGCGCACCTAACCCTGACTGTTCCCTGGTTTCTTTCCAGGTTTTTCAAATATTTATTATGACATGAGAGGTGAAACGTTTGTTGGCAGTATGGTTTCCCTGGTTAACCTAAGTACCATGTTATTTAACTGTGTTGTAGTTAATCCATATAAAATTTGAGATCACAATCATTATTTGCTATAAGGCGAATTAGCCTACTGACGGATAGCTGTGTTAGCTGGTTAATGTTAGAGCCAAATTTCCATTAAAATCCAATGATTTGAATACTTAAAACAGCATACTATATGTTTGCTGCTACCTTTGCTGTTTTGTGTATTCACTTCAATTTGGCTTATTTGTGCTAGCAAGATGTTGACGGCCATCAGAAGGTTTTTTGCTGCTGGTTGGAGTGCTGGAGCAGGAGCTGAGGGTGCAGTTCAACAGGAAACGGTTAGTAGTAGGCTACAGGAGAGCAGTACTATGTGGCAGCAGTGAAATCATTCAGATCCAGATCAAGAACTTCAGCTTATCATACATCTCAGAATCAGTTAATCAAACTTACACAGAATAGTGTGAGAAACTAAATAACATTGCCTGGCCTTTTTCCAAATGTATCTTTAACTAGTTTAGCCTACTGTAGACTCAGATTTCTGTTCTTGGCTGACAAGAGTGGAATCCGATGGGTTTTTTTTGTTGTTGTATCCCATCTGTCTCTAGGTTCAATGTACGGTGCGTCCTACAGCACTAATACTAAGAAAGATCTCCACTATTACTCCAACCTTACCTATACGTTAGCCAATATATTACTGGGTAAATATTTAATAATTAGGGCACTGTAAAAAGAAGGGTTGTTTATGTGCCATTCTGTGTAAACTCTAGAGACTGTTGTGTGTGAAAATCCCAGGAGATCTGCGGTTTCTGAAATACTCAAAGCAGCCCATCTGGTACCAACAACCATGCCACAGACAAAGTCACCGAAATCCCATTTTTCACCAATTATTTTGTTTCATGTGAACATTAACAGAAGCACTTGACTCATATCTGCATGATTTTTATACATTGCACTGCTGCCATATGATTGATTGGATCATTTAAATAAAATACAGGTGTTTCCTGTGTCCCAGATGTTCGTTTGCTTAGAGCTACTGTAATTGCAAAAGAAGTCTTTACTATAAAAGAATGTATCAGGTGATATTTTGAGTAGACTATTTAATAAAGACTGAATAGGGAGGTAGTATTATACAAACGGTGTCTTGACAAAAATGTAGAAGAATGCTGACCAAAACATGAAAGGACCTTAATGCTAATAAAAAAATTACAATATTACTATAACAGTAAAGTTATGATGTAATAATGTGAATAAAAAAAAAATTGATTTTTTTCTTATCTGTCTACAGGATACAGTAAATAAAAGCCCACAAATAAGGACTTTGAGTCACTGAGTTCAAAACGTAATGCTTGTTTTTGTGTGTGAGTTCCTGGTATCAGAGGCGGAGGTCACATTCTCAGTATAGGGCTGTACAAGATATAATTAATTAGCAGAAGGTACTGAGAAAATGTGAATGCACAATACCGAGTACAGCATTGTAATCCTTGAGTAAAATATTTAAAAAAATTGATATTCCCCATAATAATCAGACATGACAACAACTAATCAAATTTATTCTGCATAATTAGAGTTTGAAGCTCATAGCACATGGAATTGCTTCCTGTAATTATTTTACTTTTACTTTTCTTTTTAATAACCTGAACATGCAATTATTTCATCAAATATATTTCCATGCTAAAGACTATGGAACAAAAGGATAGGCCCACTGCTAGCCAGATGGACTATCCTCAGTGCCAACTGGCATAGTAGTGTATGCAGAACAGGTATGAGCATTTCAGATGCTGTAGTGTTGAGAAATGAAAAAAATATCCATCCAACACCAGTGTTGTGGTCAAAAGTGACACTGGATAATGCCTAGAGGATGATAAACACAAACTGAGCCTGGAAAGCAATGAGATGTATACCGTTAGAAGTAAGATGTGAAAAACACTCAGGGACAATACACACATACTGATTTTTCTTCTTTTTTCTCCCTATTGTCTCCTTAATTGAAATAATATCCCCATGAAGTTATGCAAACGTATTTCTTCTCTTTAACTCCATTTGTCATAAGTTTTGTAAATTTTACTCAAATTAATAAGTTTTCAAAAATTTTATTTTAAGTAATCCATTGTCTTGACTGCTTTACTTGTATAACTTTATTTTTGAGTTAAAACAAAGGTTCAAGTTATGTTTACTCACGTTTAAGTTAACCCACTTGAAAGTTCTTACAGTGCAAATCACACGACAGCTACTAACCAGGGCATGTGAAGGTTCAAGGGTCGACGTAACACACTCGGAGGAAGGCGGTATTCGCCAACTTTCACATGCATAAACTCATACACTGTAAATTCTAATTTGTAACCCTTACTTAAAAAAGCATGCAAACTAATAGGCTTAAAAAAGTAAAGTGGAAGAGGAATTGTATATTGTACTAAAAAATTCTTATTTGTTACATACAATTCCTATTCCACTTTGCCTAGTTTTTAAGGCAGTTGGTTTGCATGCTTTTTTAAGAAAGGTTAAAGTAGAATTCACAGTGTAGACGCCCATGATTGACATTTCTTTTTTTTTTTAACAAGTCATCTGATCAGTCCACTAATCAGACTAGACAGGGTAATAAAATATAAAAATCCATGTAAGTCTGTGAAAACTAAGGTTTCTAGCCCTCTGATGAATCTCTGGTCCAGTGTGCTGTGTTCAGCTAAATAATTTAAAGAAATCCATGTGATTCGATAAACCACAAAAGAGGAGCTGCTTCAGAGATCATGCTGGTTCATGTTTAGAAAACTAAACTTGCTGAAATGTTGCCAGGTTTTATACACAGTCATCAGTGCTAACACTATTTTTTAAGTACCAAGTTCCAATGAATACTTTTCCGGGTGTGCATTCCGTCAATCAACTGATGACCCTCGCCTTAAAGGTCGTATGTAGAACCCTATTCCAAATTATTTCCTATGAGAAAAAGCTTCAAATAGAACCCTTTTTGAAAGCTAAGAACCTAAGAATGTAGGCCCTTACTATACACTTGCATAATGGCTTAAAAAGATATGTCTAAAGGAATACACAGGGTTTAGCAGCCCCAACCGTACTGATCAACTATTTTTTAACATATTTTACTATGAATATGAAAGTGCTGAATGAAGTTGGACAGACGTTCTCATTTAACCACTTCAATGTTCAATTTCTTGTCTTCACCCCAAACCTCACAGATGTGGTCTTTCATAAAAATCAGTTCTCTTTAAATAAAGGCTGCTGTGAGATTTGGCAATCTTGGCATTGCATCTGTTTGTGGTTTCAGCTGACTGATTTTCTATATTTGTTCCTGCTTGTCTGCATTCATTCTCAAAAAGCATACATGACATCCTGGGTATTTTCATGTCTTATGCTCTATGTAAAAAAAACTTATCCTTCTCATATCGGCGATGTGGTTTGAATTGCAATTGTCAGAAAATGATTATGTGCCAAGTGCTTTTGGGATTAAGTGTGATGAATATAGCGTTCTACCCGTCACTGACGCTGCTCTTAGCTCTGAATTAGAGCATTTTGACATGTTGAATTGTGCTTTTATGGGTCAGTGGCTGTTGCTTGTGATCATAAATCGTAGTGTTTGTTGAGTGAGGTTTAAACCCTTAGCCTCAGTACATACTGAGAGCTCTTTGTAATGTCTGGCTCATGTCTAGGAAGGAAACAGGAAGGGGAAGCAGTATTTCAGACAGTGATGTCATCACAGACACCTAAGTGACATTGTTACACAGGCAGGTTTCCTCTGAGCTCAGAGTGATGGATGAAGTGAGTGTGTGATGACTCTGACTGGGTTTACATGGAGCCTAAAATTCCAATCACAATCAGTTCAAAAGCCCAAACTGAATAAAAATGCTTTTTTATAAACACCTTAATCAGAATAATAAGGCCCAAACTGATTCAATCGGTTACAGGGGAGCGGTTTAGACCAATCCAAAGAAAAATTGTACCATGTAAACGATTGAACCTGATTGCTTCCTTGCTGTGTTCGCTCTGTGCTTTCCCTCCATTGATATTTGGGTTCTTTGTTTGTAGTCTCACAGTAACAGCATGTACAACATCACATGCTGCTTCCAGAAATATTGAATGGTTGTGCCAAATACGTGCAAATAAAGTAAAAAAAATAATAATTATATTAAGCAGTAAAAAAGACAATTGTTCCAAGATAAATTTTCTAGTAATTCAGAATAGGCAGCAAAGATATGGCTCTGTACAAGATGCTATTTCAAAAGAAATTATCCTGTGCTTCTCCTGTTCAGCGCTATTATAAGGAGAAGGTTTCTTTCCAATTGTTGCTTAAATGAAATAGATAAAAGAAGTATAAGATTGGCTAAAATACATGCCAAATCCATCTTTTCAGAGCAGAGTAAGCCAGATATGTGGAACTGTGAGCATGTCAGAACTTCTGTTCTGACTGTATGCTTGGGACCTATAAACACACACATCTATCCGACTGCCTTCATGTAAACGGTACATTCGGAATTCCCAATCGGAATGAATTCATTCCTAATGTAAAAAATGTGTCCATGTAAATGTAGCTTCTGTTTGGGGATATATTCCATTCTCAGCTCGCCAAATTGTTCTGAACAGCAGTTCATCTTTGTTTTGTTCATTAGTGATGTGAAAACTTCTTCCTGTGTGTGTTTGTGTATGTTGGAGGGAATCTGACCTTATTTGATGGTTACCTCATTTAACTGGGTTGCCCAGATCAAGCATCATTACCAGTATACCGGCAACACTACACAATAAAAGCCCTGTTTGTTTTGAACCTGAATTGAACTCAAAAACATATTCAGAGAGAAACGAACAATAATAGTATTTTTCTTCAGATGCTCTCCAAGAGTCCCTTTTAATTCATTTATTTTTTTGTGCAGTTGCCTGAGCTACTGTATCTAACTGTTAATTAAGCCTCCAGTCTGAAGAGACTCTTCGCTTTATTTTGTTCTTGGATTTATGACTGTCAATGAAGTGTCCTTCCCACGAAGTGACAGTTTTTAGACAGTAATCGGATTAATCCTCAACCAATGTCCAAAAACTCCCTAATAGACAATTTGTTTCTATATCCATCTGTGGAATCTTTCCTGCATGACTTGCTGTTGACGCACAGCTATCGTGAGTTTATGAAAACAGTATTAGTTAACTGCTAATTAGAGAAGTCTTCTTCTGCCCTCTGTCATGCTCTCTAAGACCTTCAGCCTCCTACGGTGAAGACGTCTTTGTAGTGACCTCCTCTAGCAGGGTCTTCCAAAACTTTTCTTCAGTAGTAACACACACACACACACACACACACACATCCAATGTCTTTTACTTTCTCCACCTACACACATACTCTGTCTTTAGCATTTTTCACCAAGGCCCCTTTGTGTATGAGTGTGACCATTAGGCTATAAATCTCCACATTAACATCACAGTGGGAGCGATCAGTGTAGCAACTCGGCTGAATGAGCAAGCATGGGGAGTTATACACACACACACACACACACACACACACACACACACTGTGAGGGCGGAAGCTAATTGGGTGCAACTGCTGGTGAAATATTAACTGCAACTGTTAAAGTTTGTCAGGAGTTTAGCACCAGACATAGATACTGTATAGACTGCTGTGGAGAAAGTATAAATGTCAAACAGAGTTTAAGGGATGAAGCATTTCTGTTTCTGTTTAAATCTCATTTTGACTTAGACCAGCTGGATCTCTTGTTCTTCCCCTGCATGAGATGCTATAGTGTTTACAGCTGGCTTACCATTTTCCCAGACTGGAAAATGCTAAATTGTTCATTAGTAAGGAATACACATTTGCCTTTGTACAAATTTTCTGTAAAAGCTACGATATTTTTTTTGCTATGTTTACTATATATTGTTTTAAACCATTTTATTATATTTCAGATTATAAAGCAGATTATATAACATCTTGTTTCAGTATACGAACTGGAATTAGAGACTAAGGGCCAGATTTTCAAGAGCAAACCCTCGTTTGTCGTTAAAAAACTACTGTCGGGATTTACTAAAGATGTGTGTCATAGTTTTTGGCTGACTACTGTATATTTAATATGTGTATGTAGGAGTTTCCCTTTCATAACGCACAATTTGGGGGAGGAGAGTATTTAAATGAATCGTGCAACATAATTTACTGAGGTTTGTGGTAGTCAGTTTACTGCAAATCTGTTCATTAACTCCAAAAAGAACATGTCTTAATTTTGCACTTGACATGGCTTGGCAGGTTGACAGAGATGTTGAGAGGGCAAGAGAGACACTGTGACACTGAGCGATCTGCTAATGTGCAGGTAGAGATTGAGCACACACAGAAGAGATTTTGTTTGCTCAGATTAATATTTTCTCTTCAAAATATAATTTATGTGCTTGTGAAAGTCCCACTGTGCGCTCAGGCATGAGGCACAAACATAGTGTTATTAACTTGTGCTAATTTATTTTGCATATCAGAGGTAGACGTTATCAGATCACATCAATTGCCAAGGCATGTTATTCTGTACCTGTTTGTGACCCTATTCTAAGTTGTTCTGCTCTTGATAGATTCTGTTAGTCATTAATTAATTGAACTGACTGAGTTTGTGTTCATTCATTTGTGCTTTGTTATCACTCACACTAATTTCCCCTGCTTAGGGAAATCTGGCCCTTGGAGTCAACTTACATTTGAACTTGACTAACTTGACTTGAATTGCTCATAGATTCAGGAAATTCGTGAAATTCCAGCTTAGATGAAAACAATCAAAAGTTAGGGGTTAATCAAAAATTAATCAAATAGTTATTTTTCATGTACTAGCATCAGCTTGGCATGTTTATTAACGCTACAAAGAACCCTGATACAAAATAATCTGCTGTCCAGAGAGAATATCTCAATAACATTAAAAAGCTCTAGCACCCATGGTAACAGGTTTTTTTTTTTTTGTTTTTTTTACACATGTCTTGTCTGGAAACCATCTTCATTTTCACCCAACATTGTGTTACAATCTGAGGTAATGGTGCCCTTACTAGTGACTCTAGTAGTTGCAGTCGTACCTTCATATATGCTTCTACGTTTAGGGATTTCTTTCACTGTCGACAAGTGCCGAGAAACAACAATCCGCTGAGAAGTCATTTAAGCACACATGACACAAGTAAACACCCATTCCCCTCTAAAAACATGTTAGGTCGTACACATCTTTGGCTAACTATGGCTAACAAACTTGGTAGCTACTAAAACAAAAATAAAGTGTATGATGTGTGTGATGATATGATGTATAACTTTTCTCAGATAATTTAATAAACCACCATTAAGAATATACCATAGCTAGCATCAGCATGGGTTCTTTTTTACCTGATGCGTGAACCATTGTACAACGCAGGAATTCTGACCTTTCACCTGTGAAGCGGCGAGATAGGTGGAACAGAGAACAGTCTGCTGTGTGAAAAGCTTTGTAATAAATGTAGACTTTTGTTTCCCAAAAATAAATAATATGAAATCAGTGGTATGCAATACAGGGCAAAATCTGGTCTTGCATGCATGCTCATAAGTTTATAGTCTACTTTCATTTTTTTATAGAGGCAAAAGAGAAAAAAAAAGTTTCACTCTAGAACCCTGCTGTAAACATACAGTCTCATATCACTCAGAAACAACAGACCAGATAGCTGGCTGAGGTTAGCTTTTCACTGAATTACTCATTTCTGTTGAAGAATCTGTTCACATTTCCACCCCAGTAAAGAAATTAATATGGCGAAAATCTTTAGGAAGCCAACATTAATCCAGTTATTGAAATGTTGGCGATGGTCAATCATTCATTTTCTGATAAGGGCGGTTCATTCATTAAGTCTTTACACCATTATTAAACCTTTATTAAAACTATTATTCAATGTCAACTATTTAGGGGGATCTATTAGCAGAAATAGAATATAATATTTGTAAGTATGTTTTCATTAGTGTTTAATTACCTGTTCATATAAACCATTGTGTATTTGTAAGCTTAGAATGAACCCTATATCTATATATGGACTTTGCGATTTGAGATAATTAACACTATCAACTCAATGTGAAACAGTAGAAAAGAACAGATTTGTGATTTTGTTTAATGAAATCATTACATTTAATAGGAGCCATTATCCACAATATATATTTTCATTAGGTCAGGTATATTGCTTTTAATCTTTAAGTTCAACCTTGTTGAACATGGAGGAGGTTGTTTTAGGCCCAGGTTCAAAACATTTTGGCTAAAAACTTACATTTGACCCAAATGAACTTGTTAATGAAGACTTGGGTTCATCTAGGTTCTGAATTTCAAATGTAAAAGAAAAGACCCCTTTACAAGCCCTGGACTTTTTAATCCTATAAATGGCCATGCTTCAAATATAACCTTAATATAAAGCTCATCTGACAGAAAACTTTCTGTGCTATGACTGAAGAGCTATGTGTAATAAATGAAGCATCAGAATAAAGTACAAATAAGTGTTATATTCATAGTGTGTATAGTTTCTTATATTTAATAGGGATATTGTGGTGTACCCTGTACAATGGGCACAGCAGTGCTTTCATTATAAATATCATTACAATTTTTTTTCGTATTATGTGTGATAAAACGCCTACAGTCACATCTAAACGTTCATGACTTTAAACTTGATTTAAACATCCGTGGTTTACAATTTTTTTCCTCTTTTTTTCCTATAATATTCTCTGGTAAACCTAATTATAAGAGGTACTCTTGTAAGTCAAAGTGCGCATTAACCGCATGTTCTGTATGTGTCAAAATGAACTATTTGAATTTTTTATACAAAAAATTAGATCAATACTATGGCTTTATGTACTTTAACTTCCTTAGAGAATAAAAAAGGTTCTAGGTCTATACCTTGTAAGACAAGTAATAAGGTGAAAAAGGGGTCATAATTTAGTAACGATGTGAATTTAATCTCTATCACACACCCACCATCAGAAGGAACAGGAATGCGATCATGTAATTTTGCCTGTCTGTTTACATATTGCTTATAAATGAGATATATTGAGTGTTTTATAATAAATGTTACACTGTGTGTTGCCACCTCACAGCTCTTTGTTTTGTTCTTGAGGATTTTGTCATTATTACTGGATCCACTGAAGCCTTGACTAGGATAAAGTAATTCTTGAAGGTGTAAGAAAGGATTTTATTACTAAATAAATTATCCATTGTTAAGTAGTGAACTGACCAATGATGATAAAAATAAATATCTTAGCTGACATATTGTGACCTTGGCATTATAAGATTTTATCTGGGTTAAGAATGAATGGTAGACAGAGACTTACCTTATAATATTAAGGCAGTGGTTTTTCAGGCTTTTCCAGCACATGACTTTGGAAGGCAAAATATGATCTACCACACTATATGTTGCCAAATGAAACGCACCAAGAGCACCTATAGTAAACAAAAAAAAGGACAGCTGACCCTCCACATCATCTAAGCCTAATAATAAACTGATTGAAAATGGGGTTTTTAACAAAGTAATTCTTATAATCAATGAAAAAGGTTTTTTGGAAGACCTGTCAGTTGTAAGATCTCTCAGTCACGGTACCACGTTTTGTTTTCTTGGTAAAATGACAAGTTGCGATGTGCGTGAAGAATGAAAAAGGAAACAGAAAGTGGTACCGGTTAGACGGTCTGTCGAGTGTTATTCTTTACTTAACATAACATACATAATTAGAGTGTACATTTCAAATTATACAGTTTTCATATTTTGACTTATTTAATCAATGTGATGGTTGTACCTGAACTCTCTCAGTCGGTGCAGTGTAATTTGGAGTGTAGATGAAAACTGCCAGTCTAATACAGTCGCTCAGGTGTCAGATGTGTGCACTACTTAGTCTTGATGCTTTCTATTTGTGAAAAAGCATGTGAAAATCCTTGAGAATCTGATCAGAAGTGTCCTCGGATAACAACTCTACTCTTCTCGTTACAGCTGCTGGACCAAGCAGCACACTCTTAATTGCTGCTTATGTGTTTTCTTCTTTGTTAAACAACAATCTGTTTATTATTAGTCTTAGATTATGTTACAAAACTCTCCATGAGTTTTATGAAAAATGATTGCTGTGCTGTTAAAACCAATGTTAACCCTTGAATTCCTTTCTCTTGTATTTGCTCTTGGGTGGCAATGGATCCATGAATTTTGTATGATAAGTGGTGTTATGGCACTCCTAATTACCTCTTTTCAAAAATGCTAAAGCCTGGTAGCATATCAAGCAGACAGTCCTTTATTTCACCACTGTAAAAGCAAGTCCGTTTCCCCATCAGGCATGAAAATTATATATTTTTGCCTTCTTTGGTCTCTTGGCCATGGTTTCCTAAAACCACCGTGCGCTCACTGACAGTACTCCGCTACATAGCATAACAGCGCGTTTATGTGAAGCAGTAATCTGAAAAAAGCAAGTTATCTGAAAAGGTAACCTAATTACTCCCCACTCATAAGCAGACGGTATTTGAATCTAGCCGACCAGAGGATATTTTGCCATTGCGTATGTTTTTCTTATTTTAAAATGTGTTTCAATCATTGATGGTACATGGATGGTTGCGATCTAATAAAAATGCCTCGGTGATTGATTGCTAGATCGCGAACAGATTGATGAACGCTGTATTAAGGTATTATAATTACACATAGACAGGTTAAGCATTAACTGCTGAACATATGCCACACAAAGATAAGCAGTGAAAGAGCTTGATAGATGGAAGGACGGGGGGAAAAATGGTGCTTAATGGCTAAGTTCCTTAATTGTAGACACACCCCATTAAAAGCAGACAGCAGACATTTTTCAGCGTTTAATGACCCTCTCACTCAGGTGCTCAACGCTGAATTAAGTAAAACCTGCTGTGGATTTGCAATCAGAAATATCGTCATGTAAAAAAGTTGGACCTCATAAGCTTCACACACTAAGATCATATCCAAGGTTGTATTAGCAATTTTGAACCACTAGGGAAAAAAAACAAAGGGCAGTAGAGAGAACTATTAATAAAATATTTTGAATTAATTGTGCAGATTAGACAAAAAAAATCTATGCACAAAGGTAATTCCAATGATTTAAAAATAGCTACATAAAAAAAGTAAGCAAACTCTTTGACTCTGCTGTCTGCTACATAACAACCATTGTTAGCGGATGTATTTGAGAAATTTCCGGATTAATTTTTCCACTTAATTTACTGTGTGTGTTCTGCGATTTGGCTTTTATGGCCATCTTTCAGCCAACACTCTAATCAGCAGGTGTCAGAATGATCAAGCACATATGTGGCAGCTATGTCTCCACACACACAGATCTCCTTCAGGATCCTGTCACTCCCCTCAGACAGACGCAGGAAATATGAGGACACAATTTTAGGAAGTTTGCTTTGGCCCTGGAGGAACACACGGAGTTCTGAAATCACTGAATATATTTTTAGCGCACTGGCCGTGCGGAGGCCGGGAGGGCGGGCTAAAGGGAGGGGCTGATTGCTAATGTTCTGAGATGGTGAGACTCTGATCTGATCACTGGGTAGCTTTCTACTTCTTTAAACCAGTGCTTTAGTTGAAAGTGAAGGCCCTATTTATGGAATGTGGGCACAGAGATGGCACTCAAGCCCAGTGGAGGCTGATTCCTTTAGATTTGTCTGTGCCTCTGAACATACAGTGTGCATAAAGAGAATGGGAGTGTAATGAGGATGAGAATGTCCTCTGTGGCTTGCATTAGTTTAACGAGTGAGTGTGTGTGTGTGTGTGTGTGTGTCTGGGATTACTGACCATCTGCTTTGAAGGGCAAACCATTATGTGGAGAAGTAATTGGTCCCCTCGTGCAGCTCTAAAACCCACAGTGATGTGAGGATTAAAGTCCATACAGACATTAAAGTGAGCAACTATGCGTGTTTGCATCTGCAAAGAGCTTCAACATACAATGACTTGCATAAGTATTTGCTCCCTTGGTTGGAAACTTGGTTGTATCTCTGACAAATCTCCTCATTACTCAGTCACTCACTTTTGGTGGACTGCCTCCTCTAGTCAGAGTCATGTTTGGGCTGTATACTTTACAGTGTTAATAATGGATATAAAGGTTGGGCGGCACACTGGTGCAGTAGGTAACATTGCTGCATCACAGGTCCTTGGTTTGATTCTGAACTCAGGTTACTGTCTATGTGGAGCTTCACATGTTCTCTCTGTGTTCACGCTGGTTTTCTCCCAATGTCCAAAAACATAGAGGTAGGTGGATTGTCTATGCTAAATTTTGTCTGTATGTGAGTGAATGCAGTCAAAATTTTATTAAATTAAAGTTTGAGATTTTTTCAATTCAACAAACTCTGATCAGTAGTTTTCCATAACTTCGTCCAGGACTGCATAACCTGTTTGTTCACATATGTTCTCTAACAAACTCTGGGATCTTCTAGATACAGATTTTGTACAGTATACTGACATGACATTAATTGGTGGATTCGTTCAGTTAATTGTATGACTTCTGATTCAAACTCATTTAGGGTTTATGGTTTCATAGCATCTATACTGACTACAATAAAATCCATATTTCCCCCAGTTCAGCACTATGGGTCATCTTGTGTACCATCATGACAAACAATTCTACTTATGTCTTTTTCACTTCCAGGTTGTAAAAGTACAAACTGTGGAAATGGTTCTAGGGGTTTGGGAGGACAGCAGTTTGTTAAATATCGTAAAATAATTTGTCTCTTTCTCTCTGTAGAGACCTGAGGAGTAATTTGATTAGTACAGTGGAGCCTGGAGCATTTCGTGGATTGGCTATGCTGAAGAGGCTGTGAGTATGATAATGTATGCTAATGTATCATCTTTGATCTGTACAACTTGATTAGAAAACAGGCTCCACTTCCCTTAGGCATGTGTATTCATACTTGTAGTTATAAATCTAAAATCTGACATAATAGTTTATGTGACACCTAGTGCAAATTTTTGAAAGTGCATTGAATGTGGACAGGACAGCTTTATCACTGTGCCTTATAGAGCAACACTACATGAACAAATACCAGTTTCACACATGTCTTTGTTTTGTAACTTGCTAATATCTCATTGTTCTAGTGAAGTTGGTTTCCAGCTAGCTAACATGCTGGAACTAGCTATTTGTCAGACACTACTAACTCAAAGTGAAATGTAATGTTAATGTAAAGGGTTATGCAATGCACTACTTATGCATATGTTTGTTAATGATAAATGAGATAAATGAGTCTACTCCTTTAAAATAAAGCATGTGCTACATGATTGGAAGTACGGGCTTTTTTTTCCAGCTAATGTTAGTTAGCAAACTTGTAAACAGTGGTTTCAGAAAGTATTCATACCCCCTTTACTTTTTTCAGTTTTGTTATGTTGCAGCCTGATGCTACAATCGCTTACTTTTTTTTTTCATTAATCTACACTCAGTACCCCATAATGACAAAGTGAAAACAGGATTTTAGACATTTTTGTAAATTTATTAAAAAGAAAAAACTGAAATATCACATTTACATAAGTATTCAGACCTTTTGCAACAACACTTGAAATTTAGCTCAAGTGCCTCCCATTTCTGTTGATCGCTGCTGAGATCTTTCTACACCTTGATTGGAGTCCACCTGTGGTAAATTAAATTGACTGGACATGACTTGGATAGGAACGCACCTCTGTAGCAGGCCTCATAGCTGACAATGCATATCAGAGCAAATACCAAGCCATGAGGTCAAAGGGCCGGCCTGCGGAGCTCAGAGACAGGATTGTTGCAAGGCACAGATCTGGGGAAGGCTACAAAAAAAATTCTACTGCACTGAAGCGTCCTAAGAGCACAGTGGCCTCCATAATTCTCAAATGGAAGAAGTTTGACACAACCAGGACCATTTCAAGAGCTGATTGCCTGGCCAAGCTGAGCAATCGAGGGAGAAGGGCCCTAGTGAGAGAGGTGACCAAGAACCCGATGGTCATTCTGACTGAGCTCCAGAGATCCTGTGTGGAGATGGGACAAAGTTCCAGAAGGACAACCATAACTGCAGCTCTCAACCGATCTAGGCTTCATGGCAGAGTGGCTAGACGGAACCCTCTCCTCAGTGCAAAACACATGAAAGCCCACTTGGAGTTTGCAAAAAAGCACCAAAGGACTCTCAGACTGTGAGGAACAAGATTCTGTGGTCTGATGAAACCAAAATTGAACTGTTTGGCATCAATTCTAAACGTTATGTCTGGGGGAAACCAGGCGCCGCTCATCACCTGCCCAATACCATCCCAACAGTAAAGCATGGTGGTGGCAGCGTCGTGCTGTGCGGGGGGTTTTCCGCAGCAGGGACTGGGAGACTGTTTAGGGTTGAGGGAAATATGAATGGAGTAAAGTACATATCCTGAATGAAACCTGTTCTGCAGTGCTCCGGACCTCAGACTGGGCTGAAGGTTCACCTTCCAACATGACAATGACCCAAAGCAAACAGCGAAGAAAACACAGGAGTGACTTAGGGACAACACTGTGAATGTACTAGAGTGGCCCAGCCAGATCCCTGACTTGACCCCTATCGAACACCTCTGGAGAGACCTGAAAATGGCTGTCCACCAACGGTCCCCATCCAACCTGACCAAGCTTGAGAGGATTTGCAATGAAGAATGGCAGAAAATCCCCCAATCCAGCTGTTAAAAGCTTGTTGCATCATACTCAAAAAGACTCAAGGCTGTAATTGCTTCCAAAGGTTCTTCAACTGAGTACTAAGTAAAGGGTCTGAATACTTATGTAAATGTGATATTTCAGTTTTTTATTTTTAATAAATGTACAAATTTGTCTAAAATTTTGTTTTCAATTTGTCATTATGGGGTACTGAGTGTAGATTAATGAGAAAAAAAAATTAAACGATTGTAGCATCAGGCTGCAACATAACAAAATTGAAAAAAGTGAAGTAGGTCTGAATATTTTCTGAAGTCACTGTATATAAGTCATTCAAAACGTATGGGAAAATTGATTTTTCGAGATGGAAGGGAAGCATGTAGGTGCAGCAGTTCTGTTGTACCTAGGGAATCATGACACATGAAATATATATCAGTTATTGAATAACAGTGTGGGAAGTGAAAAAGTGAGTGTGGAGGTGAGAGTGTGTGCTAAATGGAAAAGGAAAGTAATGCATTGTAGTGTCAATTTGGAGCAGCGTCTGAAGGCCCACACTTTGGAGGATCCAGTGCATGGAGAAATGTGAAACACCTCACTGCCTGATGTATTTGTGATGCCACACCAGTGTCTGTAATCAGACAAGAGATGTCCTTTGAGGCCATTACTGCTGCTTAAGATCTGTGTGTTCAGAGCACAATTGCATACTCACACAGATCGAGTCTTATTGAAATGTAAAGAGAGTGCATGCATGCCACTTGATGTTTGGATATGAGCTAATTTAAAACATTCACAGCTCACTCGCACATAATTACAAACATGATCACACTCCTTCTGTCTTTCTCACTCATTTAGGTTTATTTTTTCAACTGCAATATATTTTATTACCATGACTGCTTGATATTAATCATATAACAAGCTATTAGAAAATTCCAGCCAATTTATTTTGAATACTATACTAGGTAGGAGCCACTTTGCTCCAGAGCAGCTTTAATCGTTCATGGCGTGAATTGCACAAGGTGTTGGAAACATTCCTTTGAGATTCTTATGCATGTTGAAATGATTGCATCATTGATTGCATCAAGATTAATCAGATCAGGAAACATTTTTCCAATTCTTCAACTGTCCAGTTTTGCTGAGCCTGTGCCTGCCTGTAGTCTCAGCCATTTCTTGTCTTGGATCCCAATGTGATCTCATTCTGTTGTAGCCTATCTGCTTCAGGTTTCAACATGTGTGCTCTGAGGTGCTTTTCTGCATAGCACTGTTGTAAAGAGTGGTTATTTGTGTTACCATACACTTCCATAAGACTCATAAGAATCTGACTATTCTGATCTGACTTCTCTCATTAGCAAGGCATTTCCTGATGGCCGGTCACTGGATGTTTTTTTCCTCACTATTTTGTGTAAAGGCTAGAAAATCCCAGTGGATCAGCAGCTTATGTAATACTCAAACCAGTTTGTCTGACACAACCATGGCACCTTCAAAGTCACTGAGCTCACATTTTGCCCCCTGTCCTGATGTTTGATGTAAACATTAACTAAAGCTCTTGACCTGTATATGTATGCATTGCACTCCTGTCACATGATTGAATGACTGACTGATTGATTGGATAATTTCATGAATGAGCAGGAGTACATGTGTGTCCTAATAACTATGAATGTATAAAGAACAAGATTTTTGTTTACCATGCATACATATGGAAAAAGTAGCAATCAAATCAAACACAAATAAAAGTCCCCTAACAAATAAGCAAATTTACTTTAATAAAAATGGACACTTGAGCCAAAAGACAACCAAACAGTCAAAAAAAACCAAGGAAACGCTTTGGTAGTTCTGCAAAAAAGGAAAAATGGTGGAACTGGTATTTGTAGAATAATGGTCAGGCTTGTTTTCTTACAATATATGCTGTTACTTTAATTATACTTTCAGCATATAATGTACAGAGAAAAAAGCAGAAAATGTCTTTACTCAAAACTCAAGGTGTTCATGCGTATTCACCTGTTTGCAATTCACACAAAAAGAATTTACTTCTTTCTTTGAAACATAGCTGAAACATAGTTGTAGAAATGTTTCATTCATTGGTTAGTGAGGGAAAAAAGTAAATAAAGTTTTGCCCATAGAAATCACAAAATATCACCAGAGCATGGAGAACAGAAAGTGTGCTAATTAATGCTTAAAAGGTTATACAAATATCAAGTTACCTCCGCCAAAGAGGTTATGTTTTCAGTGTGGCTTGTTTGTCTGTCTGTAAGCAGAATTGTGCAAAACCTGCAGAGCTGATTTCCATGAAATTGGTGGCAGGGTGTAGCATGGGCTGAAGAAGAACCCATTACATTTTTGAGCGTATCCACAATTTTAGTTTTAATTTCATTAACCTACAGCAATGCAGCATTTGGCCAATGCCAGTAAAGTTCAACAGTGTCGAAACATAGCCGATGTAGAAATATGATGACTCCATTGGAAATATACTGTATGCAGATTTATAAAGTGCTTGCAGCTGCAGATTTGTACATCTTAGAGGAGTCAACTGTTGTCCTTGGTGGAGGTCTGCACTCTCCAAGTGCCCGGTGTTTATGTAGCACATCCAGCATTTATTTTCTTTTTGTTGCTGCAAGCAAAATTACATGGTATATTTGGTTCACTTCCTACAATTGGCTCAAATTAGAGTTGAATCTCTTTCTCACTACAGTTGAACCGCTAGAATTTGCTAGGAACTGGAGTGAGACCACCACACTTAGATGCTCTCAGAAATGTTGCATATGTGAATGCATTCTAAGGGTGTTTTCACATTTGGCAAAAATACTTGAGGACTGATTCTGGGCTTGTATACAAGAAGGGCTCATCATTTCTGTTTTTTTTTTTATATATTCCTGGTGTATAAAAGCGGTGAAGAACAGTGCTTTTTGGATGCATAAAAGGACTACCTAACAACAAGGAGCCATTCATTTTGGAGAGCTTCCAATGTGGACTGCACCATGGTTGAACCATGCCATTTTCAAGATGACCAGGGAATGTTTCTCTGGATCGCTCCCGGGAACTAACACAGCTTTCACACTTCACTGAGCACACTGAACCCTCTGGGCAAACGTCCTGAGTCCAGACAAAAATTCAAGTGTGAAAATGACCTTCATGCCAAAGCAGCATGTTGTCCTTTTCTCAGTACAGGACAACGTGTAAAACCGTCTGTGGTCATCATCCATGTGCTGTAACTAGAGTAGAGAGTAAATAGGTTGGAAAATATTAAAATAAGTTCAAAAAGGCAAACAAGATTCTTAACTTTCCCTCCAAAATCGGCCCATTTTTACCCAAAGATAATAGTTAGGTGAAAATCTGGTGTGATTGTTGGATTTTGAAAACAGAAACAAATCTCCCTTCAATAAAATAGGCCCAGAACTGCCAATGAAGCAATAGAAAGAAATATCTCTGCTAAACTATAGTTTATTGTAATGTAACTGCAGGGAATTTTAACTTGCTTTTATTCTACATCTTTTCAGACAGAATGAAGGAGAAAGTGCACCTTTGTCACAATGTCTCTGCCTTTTCTAAACACCTTCTCTCATTGTTTCTCATGCTCTCACTTTCTTACTTCTGCATACACATTGACACACACACATACACACACACACACACACAGATGGCAGTGAATAAATAGTAAGTGTGTGTGCTTGTTTTAATGCAGTCGTGATTACTTTTAGGCTGCTAATTGTAGAAGCGTGTGCCAGGTCCTGGCCGCTGTGCTGCGCTAATGTGTGAGCCAGTGTGAGCCATAATGGTGTGTAGAGCTAATTTAAGAGCTCCCAACTGGTGATTACAGCTGAGGGCTGAGCCACTCCCTCTGCTCAGCTTCTGCACATATCTTTAATTACATATAGCAAAGGTTCCGCACCATAGCCACAGCACATACACTTGGTCATCACCAAAAAGGTCACTGCTCTTAAGCTCTAAAACAGCTGGCCATTCCAACACTCAACGCACAGTGTATGATTTGTCCTGAGAGGTCTGTTTTATCTGGACTGCATAATAATGTGTAGGTTTATGCCTGTATTGCTGTGTATTGATGAGTGGGATGATCTCTCTTTGTTTTGTGCTTTGGTCAGCATTCCTATTGAGCCATAGATGAGAGTTCGGAAAAAGCCAGGCTGTCTAAGTGAAGATATTATATTCTATATTTAAACACTGATAAAATCACAGTACACTCCAATATGGCATTTTCACACTTGGCTCGAACACACAAGTCTTCTCCAGGATTGATTCTGGGTTTGCAAAATGCATCTATGATTTTGGATTACAGAATGCATTTTCATTAGCCAATGATGAATTACTTTTCAACCATGGATAGATTGTCAAATTCTGCATGTCAATTTTGATTTTATTAACATTAAGTTAATTGACAAATGATGAATTATTTATTAAATGAATTGGTATTTCTTTACATTCCAGTGTTTCAAAGCTGCCGACTTGCATAGAAATATCATTTTGCATTTTTCTCCCTTGCAGTCAATTAAATGGCTTCTTTGCTCATTAAATGTATGGTGGCCTAGTAAAACCCAACACAATTCA
>JAQQZR010000038.1:6129406-6149304 GCA_030068235.1 Notoglanidium macrostoma
CTACGTGATGCAGTAAAACCAAAACTATATTTGTGCGTACCCAATAGGTACCTGTCACAATCAGCAAAAACTTTTCATGAAGCAAGACTTTTCAAAAAAATTGTTGTTCAGCGTTATTATAGTCAGATAGCCTCATAGTCTTTTTGGTCTGCCTCCTGCTTGTCTAAAGCCAGATTGTGTCCACTCTGCCACTGTGCTTATGAAAAAGAAGAGCGAGATGGAAGGACACAAGAGGTCAGTATTCAGGGGCTTATTTGGATGTGCACTTAATGGTGATGTCTCTTTCTGCATTCCCATCTGCTTTGGGAAAAACAGGTGAGGGGAGAAGCACTTCAGCTGCATTGTTTGGCTTCAAAACTGCCCATCTTCATTTTTATTTCCCCCACTTTTTAATCCTATCTCTGACGTCCAGGCACATCCATCTTAAATGAGCGTTCATTCATTCTTCAGTCTGAATTAAAAAGAGAGCAGTTGAAAGGTTCTTGGCTCCAGGTCTATTCTAGCACAGCGCGGCACGGCACGGAGAGGCCGGAGCGGATGCAGTGCACTGCGGTTATGGCAGCTGGAGAGAAAGTGCCTGTTATTTTTGGCGTGTGGTTTTGAAGCAGCTGGAGCTGTGAGTGCAGTAGCATCGCTTCCATGCTGCACAACGTCACCATGTGCTCCTGAACCACCAGGCTCTCGCTGGCTCATACAGAACAGAGCAATCCCTCCTAAAAGCTGTTGCTTCTCCTGGTTGATCAGTGACACATCTCAGCATAATTAATCAATGTCCAGTGGTCTGTATTATGGTTGAGGACAGCAGGAAAGTACAATCATGTGCCATCTTTAAGCGGTGTCAGGAGATCTCAGGATGATTCATGGGCATGCTTTTGACATTTCCACAAAACCTATTCCCTTTTTGAGACAACATGAAGGGAGACAAGCGACTTTAAAATTTTCATAAATCATGCTCTGATTTAGCTTACAGGATGCATGCAGCTTTTCTTTATGTTAAGAATATGCAAGTGAATAGCAACTGAAGGACTTACACACAGCTGACTCTGAAATTCACAAAGCTGTTTTACAAAATATTTCCATGGAAAGCGATAATGCATTCATTATTTTACGAAGAGCACTTTTGCTGAACAGTGTGCATGCTTATGCTTGTGTGTTTTTGTGTGTGTGTGTGTGTTTAGGATTATTGGATAGAACAGAAGCTTGCGGAGAGGCTTTAATCATTTTTTTTTCTGTAAACATTTGAATTCCCTCTCTTGCTGTGACTAACTGTTTGAATGTCAACCGTCCCAAGCATGTGACGGGTTTTTTTTTTTGTATTAGCATTTAAAAGAGAAAACAACTCTTACTGACTCTGCTTCCTTCACAGCTCCTCTAAAGATGCAGAATTTATTACTGTACAGAATTTCAGAGTTATAGTCCATTAACGGGGTTTAATTTAGACAAATATGGATTAATAGCTTTTTGCCTGATAACTTCTTTAAAACAGATTATTTAGTGTCTAGTTTTCAGTTAATTTATTTTGTAAGGATGGCTGTATCTTGATTATGAGCAGGGAAATGCTGAACAAAATGCGGCTGTTGACCCAGCGGTGTATATGGCTGGCCTTAGAGTCGAACCCTTCATCTAATAATGCCATCTAAAAACAGCTGAAATGTTATTGAGGACACACTTTCACCTCGGAGAATAAAGCTGTTTGCGATTTTCCAGCAGATCACAAATGGTCGTAAAATCTCAAGATAAGATCTGGAGCCAATATCTACAGAAGATTTGTATTATGAGAAAGGCTCTTTACTTTCCAAACTAGAAAGCCTGATCACAGTTTGCTTGTGTAAGTAGTACTGCCAAAAGTGTTGCCCAGAAATCTGCTTTCCTTTGCATCTCAACCATAAACAGCCAAATGCATGTTTCCAAATGTTTTACAAATTTTAAGTGTGCTGGTGAAAAAAAAAAGGTCTAAAAGTGTCTTGGTCTCAGTTTGGTTAAAATTACTCTAGTGTGGATCATGTACAATGAGAATGTGATTAGACTCTAAATCAACCCAATTCTGGAAATGAAACCAAACATGCCATGTGTTTTGCGTTGCCACATTTTTTGTGATTTTGTGAGCTGCTAAACTGACCTGCGAGGTACAAGCTGAGCTAAGGGACAGAGCTGAAATGTGATATGTTCTGGTTATTTGGACAAACCAAATGAGAAAAAACACCTAATGTGATACAAAATATGTTTTAATAGTTATTTATATAGTTATCTTTTTTTTATTTAGGTCAATCTCCATGTTCTCCATTTTTCTCGTTTTTTGTGATTTTTTTTGTTTTTTGACCAATGAATGAATGTATTTCATTAGTACATTTTCAGTGGTACATGCAGAATTTTTTTTTTCTCTTTTCTGCTTGGGCAATTGACCAAAGCAAAAACCACACCAAATAGCAACAAATCCATCCTTCCATTATCTATACCGCTTACCTGGCAAGCTGGAGTCAATCCCAGTTGACTTCAGGCAAGGGTACACTGGGCAGGCTGCCAATCTATCAGTGTGCTAACACAGAGAGACCAACAACCATTCACACTCACATCTATGGGCAATTTATAGCAGCCAGTTATCCTAATTTAGGCTGTGGGAGGTAAGTGAGAGAACATGCAAACTCCAGCACAGTGAAATTCTTTTCTTTGCATATCCTAGCCTAGCTTGTTAGGAAGCTGGGGTCAGAGTTCATGGTCAGCCATGATATGGCACCCCTGGAGCAGAGGGGGTTAAAGGCCTTGCTTAAGGGCCCAGCTTGGCAGTGCTAGGGCTTGAACCCCCAACCTTCTGATCAATAACCCAGAGTTTTAACCACTACTTGAGCCACCACTGCCCTGCAACAAATCCAAAACTATCAATTTAGATTTGGCAAATGGACTAATAGTTATGAACTTAGCCTAAGTGAACTTCCAGAAGGTCTGTAGAACAGAATATAAGTATGCTGTACTTCTGTCATCTGCTCTATGTATATTGTATATATTCTGAAGAGACTGCAAGAAGATGATAAAAACACACCAGACAAATACAGCAATGGAGTGATCTGAACATTACTTGCTTTGTTTGAAAAATCAGTTGTTTTGAATTTAATACATCTTGAATTTTTGATACTCCAACCTTTCTGTCTCCAAGTGCAAAAAAAAATTTTTCTTTCTAAATTTCCATTCACATTTTCTTGTATGTGTAGTGCGGTGAAAACCGGTGAAAACCGCACTACAGGACCAGAATGACTCATGAGTCAGCTGCGCTTTACTACAGATACACTTGACTGTAGTACAATGGTTTGTTGTTGGTGGTTTCAGAACAATGTCATACTTTTATTCTGTGAAATAAGTGAAACTATGGGCTATGATATCAGTGTGATATCAAATATATATTGAACCCTCATGGATGTAATAAACAATTTAGCGTGATGAAGGTGAATTCGATTGAATGCGTTTGTGGACTTACAAAAGCCTCCCTTCTCTCCCTCTTCTTCCCCCTTTCCATTTTCTCAGTGAACTAATCCTCTCCAACGTGGATGCTGATGTTTCCGGTAATTGGCAGTGCCACGTGACCAGTTCCCGTGGCAACAGCTCCATTGGCATGGAGATTGTGGTTTTGGAAACGTCTGCGCTGTACTGTTCTGCAGAGAGGGTGACCGGCAACAAAGGTGACTTCAGGTGTGTGAAGGATAAGAAACACAAACCCGTTCTTTCACAATCCACAACACACACACACACACAATATTCATGCATCTGCATCTTTTTCTTTTAGCCCAAGATGCATTATATCCATAAGGTTAATCAAAAGCATATACAACGGCAATCTTCGCAAGCAACAAATCTTCTGTGGCATCACAATTCAAATTCTGCAGAAACCAGCAAATTATACACACCTCTCATTTTTTATGATCATTAACCATGTCTATGGCTGGCAGGGCACCACTCAGTAGTTAATGAGACGAAGCCGACTGCCTCGCTCTGGCTGAATGTCTCAGCATTGCTGCTTCTGTTGTACTGTGTGCTCTTTTTAAATTTATTTTTATTTCCTGTGCTTTAGTTTCCTAAACCTTCCAGTAACTGCACTCCAATGCCACAGTTTCTGCATGATATTGATGTAAAGGAAAATCAGCTCATTGTTATGGAGAATAAAATAGCGTTGCACATTTCTTATGACAAGCAATGACAGGCCATTTCTGGGCTGATGTCTATTTATTTGACATAAATGTATTGCCCTTTAGCATTAATTGCCCTGTTTTTTTCTACAGCCCAAACTGGACATCAGTTAATATTTTTAATGTTAATTAGTATGCATAGAGTGTACTTTAGAATGGTATTTTGAAATGCCATTGGACCACTGGACAATATTTGCATTATCTTGGCACCAGTGCAATGATCCAATTATATTTCTCCAGCACGATTTCCCAGCAATATAAGTAAAATACATATGCATACACTAATTAAGTATTTATATGATGAAAGCTCTTTCTAATAGGAACAATAGGAATAATTATAAGCAACTGAATAAATATTAGTATAGACACATATACCTATTCTGCAACTCTACAGCAATGCACTCGTTCTCTAAAGTATTTTATTTTCACCGGATATAGGGTTCCAGATCTGACACTGCTCTTATGTCCTACAGGTGGCCTAAAACCCAGGCTGGTTTAATGGCCTTTCTCCCCTGTGCTTCAGCCTCCTACAGCTCTCACGATAAGAGGGCGTGGCGTAGGTGTGGTAAGCAGGGCCGCTGGGCAGAGGACGACTACAATCAGTGCCCTTACTCTAGCAAGTTCACCCGCATGCTGCATGAACTTACACAGGTGGGCTAATATGATTAACATCATTTGTTTGTTCACCTGGTCATGCTGGGAAAAACAACAGTTGGGCAGAGACTACATTTATTATGATAATAGTCCAGAACACCTGTTGAGTCCTGCTAAAACTCACCTATATGTTTTGACGGTTGAAAGATTACATTTATCTAGAAAGAGTTTCTATTAATTCTGTCCTGCAGATAATGTGATGTGGTATATGTATGCAAGTGTTTAGGTAATAGAACTAAAGTGCAAGGAGTGCATGAGGACACCAAGGTAGCATGGATGATGTCTCCAAAATGGATATTAATGAAATAGGCACAAGAAAGTTTTTTTTTTTTTTTTAACCCTGACCCTAACCCTAACCCCAAGGTTTTTTTCATGTCTTTTTCAAAAGACAACCTTTCCCAAATGTTTGCACACTCAGAAAGAGTCAGGAGCTTTATTGACTCTACACTTATCTCATGTTATCTCCTTCTCCACTGCATCCTGATACTGCCACGGTTTCTCTCATCTTCATATTCCATGGTGTTTGCTTTGATTTTGTTTCTCGTCTTGTCAGCACCCAAGTCCCGTCATGGGCTTGTTGCCCAGTTGTGTTCACCCGCCCTGTGTTTAGTCCTAATTAGTTTGCCTATTCATACCCTGCTGTGTCAATGTATCATTGCAAAGTCTGGCCATTCATTACTATCATTAAGCCTTTTTTCTATGTATCTAAGTATATTTTTTTTATTCTGGAATGTGTGTTTTTTCATACTTCCTGGTTTTAACCCTAGTTCTTGTTCCTCGCTTTCTAATTATGGATTATCCCTGTTTACCGGCTTGTGTTTTGACTCACACTATGAACTTGGATTATGATTCTTGGATTTGCCCCAGTAAAACATATACTTGTTTACACACTTGCATCCTGCCTCTCATTACACATTACAAATAGCTACATTGGTGTATGTGTCAGGTCACGTAGCCTGCCTGATTTGTCAGATGAACAAGCAGTTGATTCTATACATAGATGATATATTTGTGTTTTGAATGGGACTTTTTGCCCCATATCACTAATTAAAGAAATACTCTATTAGTAAAACTTAGATTTGCAGAAAGTGCTTTCTGTAAATCTAATAAACAGCTTTATTGAGATTGCAATAATTATTGACAGGGCCTGGAAAATGGCATTATGCATACTATTTAATTGAAACAATTAAAAAAAAATTATTGTTAGATTTAACTTGGATATACTAAGTGAAATTTCTCTTACTGCATTTCAGTAATGCCGAGATTCATTGTCTTGCATAACCTAACATCGTGCATTGTACAAAATTCTTAGTCCTAGGTGATATTTTGGTGGATCATGTGATCGTTACTGTCTTCTCTACACCATTTGGACAGATCGCATTACTCCACCTCTGCCCCTGGTGGAGTTATTTTATGTTTCTTGTCCCATAGCATGTTTTGTGTTCTTAAATGTGCAGCCCTGGTTTAGTTTGTCATTTACATTTTACATGGTGATTTTGTACAACAGCATTTTATAGATGTTAAAGTGAGACATTTGGTTGAATATTTTGTTGTTTTTAAGCTCAAATAAAGTTTTCCATCCCAAATTTTGACACTGATGCTGATGCTGCTAGACTAGTAACACTTTCCACATATGAACGATTTACTTACTAATGTAGTTTCAGTATAATGGCCCTTTTCCACACTGGTGTTTGTGTTATTATATCATGAAAATGCTCACATTTATCACAAAGCTCTCAAAAGGGTTACTATGTCACATTCTGAAATGGTTATAGATTAGAAGAGGTGCATGTTAGTATTCTCAGGCATTAGAACTTTAGATGATGTCCCTCTAAAACAAGCAATTTTGACTACATGTATAAATGATTAAAGCCTATATGAACAAATTAACATTATGAGCTTATATTTGTAGAAATAATCCTTTTTTTTATTATGCACATTACAGAGATTAAGTGTTTTCTCTATCTCTCTCCCACACACACAGATACCAGTGAACACCTCCAACGCACTGCTCCTGGCCCAACAGCTCTCATCCATCAGCAGCAATGCAGCGATGTTTGGAGACATGATGGACGTCATCTTTGTCACACATCTTGTTGAGAGAATCACACGTCTTGTGGATCGCCTCCGAGAAGTAAGGGCTTTCCCCAGCCTGCTCTAGAAAACCATGATTCATTTGAGCCATTTAATCATTTTAACTTATTTGGATTCATTTCAATTGCTGAAAAAGGTAAGTAAACAGTACAATTGAAAAAAAGGAAATATTTCTATTTTTTTTTTTTTTTTTTTACTTTTCGTGTAACTTTAGGAAGAATCATTAATTTGGAAAAGATTGTTAAAGCGCCAGGCTTAAAGCTGCTGTTTTATTAGACTTTGCTAAATTTCTCCGGACTTAAAGTCCCAGGCATTCCACCAAACCTCTTCCCAAAGCCTAAAAACCTTAAAACCTTAAAAAAAAAAAGATATGCATGCACACAGTACAATGGCATGAATAAAGTATAACAAGAAACCAGCAGTGCTTTTAGATTCATGCAGGCAGTTACACACCTGATTTCAGATCCAGAAATCTGCTCTGCTTACACTAATTAAATTTGTAGCTATAACCTTGCGTGTCTCGGCATAGTTGGATCAAACGTCTGCACTCACAATGGTGCTTTTGTAAGCTCCTTCCAAGCAAACAGCATTCACACGTCATGTAAATGACTGGAGGAAAGCATATATGCCTGTCTAGAGTATAACTGTACAGCTAATTATGTCATGTACATTACAATCTTACAATTTGGGGTGATAACAAATTGCACCAGAGGCTGTTAAGCAAAATTACAAGCTAGTGAGTAGAAACATCTGTTTTCAGGCTTTTTAATGCTCTCAGGTTTCTCCAGAACTGAAAAGCCACACTGATGTTTGCGTTTGTTGCTCCTATTGCTTGATCCCACTTCTTTTTGGGTGATTTGTGTTTTTTTTTGTTTTTTTTTTCACCTTTGTTCATTTACAGCCGCACCTTGTATGAGCGTCTTCTGAGCATGCAAAATGTTCAGCATGCAATAAATAACCTTGTAGAGAACCTTAATGGTTACTTTAATGGTTAACATTCGATTTTTAGTTGTTAATGACAGCAGGAAATTTTTTTCGTGGATATCTGGGTGGTTCCATGGCCAAATAACTTCCATAACATTTTATAGGAGACGTTTATGCTACACAAACAATGCTAATGCAACAATATCCAAAGATCTGTGCAAAGTGAAGTGTGATCTGCTTTGTCAAGTTGGACAATATGAATCCAAATGGCACATACATAATGCTGGAACCCTCCATCGACATTACAATATAATAGTCTGTAATGAAGAATCATTTTAAAGTTGGGAAAGCACAAAGTCAGAGCATTGGATTTAGAAATAATGATTATTTACAGTATTATAGTCAGAATTACAGTAGCACGCATGTACCAGTGCAAGCTTATTAGAATGTTTTTTCTTTAGTTTCTTTGTCTTAGAGAGTGATGTAATAAGCTGTTTGTGCCCGTTTTCTCATTTCTCTTCCTAATTTTGGAATAATTGAGCAAAATTAAGAAATAATAGGTGGGAAATGGAGAAGTGGGAGGAGCTTTTTGTATATTCAGATCACAGTACTAAACTCTGGGCAGTTATCCATGACCAGTTTAGCATGTTATTTTGTCCACATCCCAAAACTGCATACTGAAAAAATGTAATATAGAATGGGCAGCTCACTAATTTAGCATGGAGTTTGATTTTATTCAGGGCTTTGAAAATACATAATCAAATTGTCCTGGATGCACAAAAACAAACTGAAATTGTGTTAATGTAACACAAATTAGTCATGTGGGACTGATATACACATTTGAAGTAAGTAAATGTAATGAGCTTTTTTTTTTTTTTTTTAAGTGTAGTAGCTATAGTTTCATCTCAGTTTCTCTGAACAGTATAGATGCTGTATAGTTGTTGCCATCTTTGGAACCTTTTGAGCTTTTGTACTGCCTGTTATTTTTGTTGTTGTTGTTGTTTATTCTCATATATATTCTTTATTTATTAGAAAATGCATTAGTACAAGACCATTTCTTAACCATGGTGAAATATCTATTTAGGGAAACGATTGTTTTCACGATAATATTAGGTGTTTCAATACTGCTTGTCGATTGACTGCTTTTATACTACATAAAACCTTGAATGTCACCTCATGAGCGATGATATCTGAATTGCTTTAAAGCCTCAGTGGAGGTAGCTGTGTGTGAACATGTTCGTTCATTGTGAATTGGCTTTCTTATCAAAGCCTCTACTGTTTTAATGCTTTGTAATGTGTGTGTGTGTGTGTGTGTGTGTGTGTGTGTGTTCGGTGGTTTCATTAAGCAAATTTTAAAAGCTTTCTAATTTGTGGTTGACTTCACTATAATGAAACTTGAACTTGCTCATTCAATTAAGTTCTAACATTTGAAAACATTAGCTCCGTAATGAAATCATTGTAAATTCCTCAGACACTGAATACACTGTATGGCTCAGTAATATGAATTTCCTTAAAAACCCTAGATTTTTTTTTTATGAAAAGAAGAAATGACCACCTTGGTTTCACTACTAAAGCACCGCACCCTGGGAGCTCGTCTAGCATCTGGCTCAGGAATCTATAGCTACCATGCAGTTTACAGACATGCTACATGTTATTAACTTTTGTTTATAGCCTTTAGAGTTACTTATGTTGAAAATGTATGCTTGTGGTGTTGTTAGCATTTCAAAAGTAGCAAATGGCAGGATTCTAAAGACGGGAAGTCTGGTTAGGCTTTGGCCTTCCTGGAGGAAACCGTAGGGTTGTGGCTGTCTGAATGAGTTCAGAAACATAGTTGGCTAGCTGTAGGGAAGTTTACTTTAGGCTTACAAGTAAAAGTTCTTACCTTGCACAGTGCCACTACCGCTTAAAGGGAGAAAGATTCTCCCCTTAAGCTGTAGTAGCACTGTGCACAGTAAGAACTTTTTGTTGTGTGCCTAAATAAACATCCCTACAGCTAGCTAATATATAGTAACATATTGACATATGCTTACATCCCTGGAGGAATGTATTTGTGTATAATTATACCCTGTTGCATTAATTATTAAACAGATATGCAGACATACCGGTAGGTATTTGCCACGCTAGCATTTCTGTTTTCATATGCTTCAGTTGGAACATGTTGACTTGCATCTCAATATAGATCTTTTCTGAAAACATTCTCAAACTCAAAATAAACAGCTATTCCTACTTTTTATGCATGCAGTGTATTTCGGATGAGTATAGATCGAAATCTTTTTTCTGGAAAGCAGTTCGTTTTAAAAGACAGGAAAATATTTCCATTCATAGCCTTTTATAACACATTAACAGCACCTGCTATGCTCCTGCCCGAGTTATTTAATATTTAGATTTTATAAGAAAAAGCATGAATTAATTCAAGATATGCAGATTTTGTTAGCTGTCTTGTAGGACACAATACATCCAGAATCTGATATTCTTTACATATTTCTGTAAAATAAGCATGATGTTTATAATCAGCCTCTGTTTTACTTGGAATATTAGGTGAATTTATTAGAATATTTATCACAAAAGGATCATTTGGTTTAATGGTGGATGGTTTATAGCACCTGAGTTCTGTTTAAAGAAGATTTTACAGATGGCGTGATTGAATTTTGCTTTTTGGGTTAGTTGATCAAATCTATTCTACACTTATTGTAGTCTTCCGTCTCTTTCAATCTCTGTGTCAGCGAGTGAATTTTGAGTTAAACTTTCTATAAGTTTTGCTCGATTTGGGCATGTAAAATCAATATGAGCCACCATGTTGCGCTGCTACAGTAGCCCAGAACGGACAAACCTCTAGAGACCGCCTTCAGCATTTTACATTTTTACAAGTGGCAATTTTGAAAAATGGAGGATCATACTTATTATTTAGCACAAGGAAAAGCAAGGGAGTGTGAATGGAAGTACATGTAAGTACGTTACCGGCACCTGACAGCCACCGTATGTTTGAAAGCAGCCCTGACACTTGCACAACAGAGGTGGCAAAAGGATACCCGAATTGTTGTGTGCCAATGAGAGAACTGCTCATGAAGTGTGATTGGAGCTTCATGTGGCTTCGTATCAAGTGAGTGCGTGCATGGTAGGAGTTTGAAATATTCAAAAATTTTGGCACAACAAAAGCTTTATGTCAGTGGCACAACTTATGTGCAACCTGTTTGCAACAATTGCGCATCACTGAGTGTTACTGCTTGCCCTTGCATGATTTTTTAAATTATGTAGACATCTGTGGAATGCATTGGCATGTATTGGCATGCATATGTTGCACATACATTGCGCATAGTTTCCGCATGGCAAGCAGTAGCCCGCCTCTTTGGTTTCCTTTTTCTGCCAAGACTCTTTCTTCTTTCTTCCTTCTCTCCTCCTCTAATTTCCGCTGATGATCAACAATCATAATGCCTGCAGCCACCACATATAAACACTTTTGCATCTGTTCTGAATCTTGTGATTTCAACATGTCTCTTCTATCACTGAACAATGACTGTGTGGAGCTTTTTGAATCATAGCGTTCCAGGGCGTTCCAAATTCCTGCACAATGACTTCACGTATGCGTAACTGTAGCATGCCAATGAATGACCATTCATGTCACTGAGTGCACAGACGTGCCCAGGAGTGACATCATCAGAACTTATATATAAATAGTGTGTGCCCTTGGTGCAACTTTTAGCACAATAATGATTGACATGGCATGCCATTGTGTGTCTTAGATGTGTCACATGTTTGTGGCAGTTAGTTCGTAACTTATGCATGACAGATGGCATGACATGACACAGACTATGCTTGATTTTGTCGTGATGACAGGTTTTGTGCCCCCTTTTTGTCGCTTATTGGCACGCCACAATGCAGACTTGTTCATGACCAAAATTCGTGCAAGTGTCAGGGCTGCTTAATACACACTTGGCAAGGGAGGGGTAAGGGAGGGACATTCAGTTGGTTAAATTATAATTATCTGAATTTAAATAAAAATAGATGGATATTTATATATACTGGGGATTTAACCAAATGAACCAATCCACCACATGAACAGTAGGTGGAGTAGTTTTTGTTGTTGTTGTTTTTTGGTTTGTTTGTGTTTTTTTTTTAGAAAGTTTGCCAACTTCAGACCAGGTAAATGAATCAGGCCTAGGGTGCTGCATGACAAAACAATAACATGAGATTTGTCTTTTAATGTGCAGCTTTAAAGGACAGCTTGGCAAAGCTCATGGGGAGGAGTGCCAGGTGTCTACAAAATTCCCAGCCTGCTTTATAGTATATTCTGATAGCATGGACAGACCTTATCTGATCATTGTGCATGGTAACATACCCCAAAAGTAAAGTAAGTCTGATAAAATATTATTAAATGACTATTGTTGCCGACTCTGAATAACAGATTCTTGATTTTGGAAAAGCATCATTGCTTAGAAACATAGTTGGCTCACTTACATTTGATTGATGATAGAAAGCTTGCCAGAAAGTTCCTACAGGGCTAATAAAATAATACAGTTGAATAAAATAAAAAAGTTGTTATAATTTCTGAATGAAAAATGACTTAGTTTTCCAAGAGCTTCAGTGTTTTCCAGTGCTTCCAGGGCATAGTGGTAGGATTCATATTTTAAACAAAAATAATAAATAAGTAAATAAATAAATAAAACCTTTTTCCAGTCAACACTACACCCACTTTTGGTTTAAATCCAGATATGAAAACAGATATGAATATTTTGAGCATTAAACAGATACAGATAATGGCATTATGTTATTGTTCTACTGAATAGCAAGAGGTTTCTTCTATCTGTTGGAAGCTGGGCATTAACTTATAAATACATTCACAGAATAATTTGGACTAAAAATAATAGTATGCATGAAACAAATAGGGCGGCACGGTGGTGCGGTGGTTAGCACTGTCGCCTCACAGCAAGAAGGTCCTAGGTTCGATCCCTGGGTCACCCAGGGTGCCTTTCTATGCGGAGTTTGCATGTTCTCCCCGTGCATGCGTGGGTTTCCTTCGGGTGCTCCGGTTTCCTCCCATGCAGATTAGGTCAACTGGCTACTTAGGTGTGAATGCGAGCGTGTGTGGTTGTTTGTCTGTGTTGGCCCTGTGGTGGACTGGCGACCTGCCCAGGTCAGCGAAGATGCTGGGATTGGCTCCAGCTTCCCCGTGACCCAGATGGATAAAGCAGTATAGATAATGGATGGATGGATGGATGGATGAAACAAATATTCCTAAAATCTTCCCATTGGCTACTCTAAATTACGCCTCAGTGTAAATGACCATGCATGTGTGTATGATGCGTTGTAATGGACTTGCATCCCATTCAGTGTGTATTTTCTCTTCACGCCCAGTGTTCTTGCGATAGGCTACGGCTCTACAACAACCTTGACCATGATAAAGCGGTTACTGAAGAATATATGAATGCACGTTTTGCATAATCATCCTGGAATTTATTCATTCATTCATTCAGCCAGTCACTTATCTAACATCAGCATGACTAAAAATCTCACATCAGACACAATCTTATCTAAGGATTTTTTTTTAATCAAATCTGATTGCAAGAGGTCTTATCCCTGTATTATATTTAATCTTGCTTATTATTAATCAGGAATGTATTGTTTATCTTGCTCTACCCTCCAGCTAGGGGACTACGTGTCCGACATTGCAAGCAACATGATGCAGGTGGAGGAGCACATCCTGTGGATGGCTCAGAACGAAGCTCGAGCCTGCACACGCATCGTACAGTGTGTTGAGCGCATTTCAGACCTCACCTTCAAGACGCACACGCAGAACATCTCAAAGGTAATGCGGTAATACAGCCCCTTGTACAAAATCAGATTTACTCTCACAGAACTTCTCAAGGGTAATACATGAATACATTACACCTTTGCACATTTCCACATTCACTCACAGACGGGGCATCTCATAGGCAATGCAATAATGTTCACTCAAAATCCTAGTCTTTCATAGCAAGGACAGCTCAAGTGTAATCCATGCACATCTACATGAGAATATACAATACATCATAATAAACATAAACGTGTGACTTTTGCCTGTATGTTATTCACTTGCTGCTGTTTGTGCTACATTTACAATTAATTTGAGTTTGTATGGGAATTGAGTAGAGAATAAAACACTTTGGGACATGCTCTTATGGGAAAAGGATCAACAACAGGAGGGTGTAGTAGTTACTGTTGAAATTGATTATTTTCCAATATCAGCATGTCCTCTTTTTCTTTTTCTGTCTTAGACTACAGCAATTGGACAATGATTAATTCTTTTCAATGTTTTTTTTATGTTACATCATTTATGTTATAGCATCTAGAAACAGCTCTAAATAGTCATTCCCTCACCTGCCTCTCAGTATTTCCCCTCTCTCTTGAAGTTAATGAGACCAAAAAAAAACCCACTATTGCCCAGAAGAATCTCCAAGAGCATTAATATGAACATGAAGTTTGAATTTCAACCAGCACTTCTGTCATAGCTGTCATAGCCGCTGGTATAATTAATCAACACCTTCTGATCAATCAGATTTGAGAATTCAGCAGCGCTGTGGTATAAATATTTATAAATCATCAAGTATGGACACTGTCCTTCATTCAACCTACTTTCATACTTGCTTGCAAGTTTTCTTTGCCCCTGCTACCCAGACTCATCAATTTGCACATTGTTTATGTAGGTTACAGTTTGCCCAGTGTTTAATGTGTTGTTTACTCATTGCATATTTCTGTAATCAGAGAAATCCTTGCGTCATTCAGCACAAATGAGTGACAAACGACTAAGAAGAAACTAGGCCATCAGACACCCTCCTTTTCTCTACATCCCTTGTTTTGTCTCTCCTCTCTCTCTTTCACACTCTGTCTCTTTTTCTTTGTTTATGCAGGTCTCTCCTAACATAGCTCTGGTGGCCTTCGCGCTCAGGCCTTCGAGTGTAATGGGTTTGTTGTGTACGGTGGTGGCAAATCCAGGTCAGAATACTGGCACTGGGGTTTCTGGGGCTTCGAGATCGCTGGAGGAAACTCTCCTCAACTTCAAATGTCATGCAGCCAATGTCACGGGATCACCCAGCGGCCAACTCAGTCAGGTAGGGGTTAACACCCATAGTTAGCTGCTCTATTTGCATAAAATAGAGCCAGCTGGTGAATGTCACATTACTAACGTTGCCACTTAAAACTGTTTGACCAAAGTTACTTCCTGCTATAGTCAAATTCACTGAACATGCTGTTTGTTTCACATGGACTTGATTCCACTTTTTCATTGAGTAGAGTCGTCTTTCATGATTATACCTCCACAACCTAGATTTTTCAGGTTATTTATGCATTCATCCAAGATTCTTGTCAGCACAATATGTCAAGAAGGTATGGTTGAATGTTTGTAGGATTTAAATGGTATTATCGTTGTAACCAGCATATGAGCTGATTATATTTTGGAATTGATCCAAACAAGGTCAAGGTCACAGCAAAGTCAAATGTCTGAAATTGTTTTTTTTTCAATAACCTCCTTCCTGTTTGTCACATAGAGGAGTTAATTACAAGTGCATGTTTTTCTGTTTTTCAATGCCTACATTCTATAAATTAGTGGTAGTTTAATAATAATAGTAGTAAGGTTTTTTTTTTTTGCTTTCCCTCTGGGAAATGCTTAAAGGGTCAATGTAGTTTTTCCTTTGAAAAAAGTTGGCAGTGGTTCATATACGTTGTGCTAACTGAGAGCTCGTCTATAACCCTTAGACGTTGTTGATATTTCTGTCTCCTTTATAAGTTACATGTGTGAGTTGCATATTTTGGACAGTATAAATCAGCGTTCCCTGTTATTTTCCATGTTGTTCAGCAACCACTGCTGAGATTTTGTTCTAAACAATGGAACCTTATTAGGCTTGATTTGACCAAAAGCAAATAAATAAATAATCATCCACAGAAGAAAATAGCTTGTGGTATGCTAATACCATGCATCATCAGCTTTACTTTACCTCGGCACCTAGTGTATAAAAATAAAAATAGAATTAATAGCAAATATAATCATTTTATTTATTAAGTAAAGTTCACATTGTAATAATTCCATGGTGCAGGAGCACAACGTAGTGACACTGTTTATCTAAGAATAGTAGCTTTCGACATCAGTCTAATCAAATATTACAGGGTGATCCAGACCAAGTTGTCTTACTGTACAATGTGCCTTTCTCAGATGTTGGTGTTGTGTTATTAAAGTAAGATAAGGTTAAAATCACTTATTACTATGTGATATGTCACATTTCAGCCCAGACTGAATGATGGAATAAAGCTATTAAACAACTGAGTTCCTTTTTTTCCCCACATAGTGGTTCAATTTCCAAATGTGTGATATGTAATTGTCAACCAAAGTCAATAGTTTAATTATCCAGTAATTTATTCTATGTATATCCTGGGATCAATATACAAATAGGATAGCATGGTGGTGTAGCAGGGAGCACACCACTATAATGGGTGGCACTGTGTCCCCGGTTTGACTCTGAGCTCGGGTTACTGTCCACTTGGAGGTTCTTTGCATGTGGATTTTCTTCCAAGTTCTCCAGTTTCCTCCCATCTCCCAAAAATACTATATGACAGTATGTTGATTGTCTAATCAAAAAAATCCGAAGCATAAACGAATGTGTGTAGTGTCCCATCCAGTGTGAATTGTCTCTCTTCCTACTCAGTGCTCCTAGGATAGGCTTTTGATCCACTGCAACCCTGTCCAAGTAGTTACTGATGAATGAATAAATTTAGAATAAATCAAACAATCATGTTTCTCTCTAGTTAGGCCAAAGAACACCCGCATGCAGTTTTAGAAACAGCTTTATTAGAAGTAATATATTCCTGCTAGTCCTCCCTCATGCCCAGTGTTCCTGGGATAGACTCCAAATCCACCGCAACCCTGACTAGCATTAATAAACTACAGATGGTTCAAGCTTCTGGAAAATACTTTTGACTGGCATAAGTCACACACTTGACTAAAGATTTGGACTTCATCTGTTATTTCAAAATTTTTAATGGCCTATTTGCCCATGTAAGAAAACAGTATTAAAAACTTTGTGTTCATACTATTATGAACCTTCAGTATTATGCACCTTCAGTGCTAAAATGAAAGGCTTACACTCACTGAACACTTTATTAGGAACACTATACTAATACTTGCTAAGGTCTCCTTTTGCTCTCAAAACAGCCTTCAATTCTTTGTGGCATGGATTCCACAAGATTCAGGTCCCTGTTGACATGATCATGCGTCATGCACTTCCTGCAAGTTTTTCAAATGCACTTCCATGTTGGAATGGAATCTCCCTTTCTACCACATCCCAAAAATATTCTTTTGGATTCAGAACCGGTGACAGGGAAGGCCACTGTAGAACACTGAACTCATTGTCATGTTTATGAAACCAGTTTAAGACTCAGATAATCCAGAAAAGCATCTCAGATAGCACAACACATCAAACCACAACACATCAAAAGCTTCTTTTCTCTTACGTCGGTATTTCCAAGCTTTGGCAGTTTTGTGTGTTGTGTAAGTGTAAACCTGTGTATGTGTGTTTTTGTCTGTTTGTGGTCATAATCTGTAGTCAGGAAATGTTGACCATTCCCCCTGATGGATGCTGGATCCTTGTGTCCCCGTCACTTTCAATCAGTACCTTCCAACCTGCCCTCCTGGGGGCCTGTCCCAAATGACAAATCCTCCTTCTCACTACCCCTACATGTGCACACTACTGTGAGACAGCTAGCCACCTGGTGTGATGTTTTAATATTTAAACCTGGTTTGCATGTGTGTGGATGTATTATTTACCTGTTTTAGGAGTATGTCCTGATGGCATGTTATATAATTAACTAAGCAGGAGGCATTGGTGCGGTGCTTTCGATTGTGCGCACTCATTGAGTCAGAGATAAAAAACAATTCTCACGCAGCTAACAGCCTGCCAGCGGCAAGAAAGACTTTTCTGCAGAGGAAACAAGCCAGGTGGCACTGTGATGCAGCAGAATATTACAGCAAGACCAGGATAAATAAGAGGTTAGCGTTTTAGACGAGCCAGAAGGGAGCTAGCGGCTAATGACTTGTAGCTGTGTTAAGCTAGGCAGGTGGGGAATGCAGAGTGAGATGAGGGAGTTAATGCTATCATTTAACGTGCAATCTGAAAGCACTGATTTGGAAGCGTTGAAAGGTTAAAGTGAGGATACAACCAGCGCCAAGCATCCCTGTCCTCCTCCCGACCCGCCGTCTGATCAGTAGCCCAGTCAAACAGCAGGGAGAGAGGGAATGAGCAAGACAGAAAGAGAGTTACAGAGAAACAGAGCGAACGGCAATAGGAGTGCAGAGGAAAGCTGAACTAATAACACCTTTCCAGTTCCCATTAATCTGGCACACGGACTCGTTTCTGAATCAACATGGCAGAATGTTTGAGGCTCCTTTATACAGCAGTGATCGGTCAACTGTTGCAGGCTTCACTTTTGCACAGTATATATATGTATATATAAAACGTAATATCGTAATATGTATATATATAAATATAACATAAATCAGAATGCATAAAAGTCATGATCTGTGATTTTATGACCGAATACTTAATATTACGTGTCCTTTTATTGCACCAGCTACCAATAAAATGAAATTTTATTCATGCAGTGTTAGAGGTTGTCACAAAGAAGCTTTACAAAAATACAGATGAAGGTTTAGACCCCTAATGAGCAAGCCAGGGATGATAGTAAGCGCTTTCGGACCAAGCGGTTCTAGGGACTTATGAGAGGGACGACCCCCTGGAGAGCTCCCCTGAGAACTACACACCTTCAAGGGCCTTTTTCTGTTTGCATTCACAGCACCAGTAGGAATGGTAAAGAGCTGTAATAATTGCAAGAATTATTGTATGAATTGCACTGCATTGCATAAAGGTTAACTTTTATATGTATTTAAGGCTGTACCCAACTCAGAATTTTTCCAAATGTATTGGATTCGGCTGTTCAATTCGAAGATTTTCTATATAGACTAGGTCTGGAAATTAGAAAATCCACTTGTAATTTTTTTCAGTGATTTTGACCAAGAAGTCATGTATTCCCCCCTCTCACTCTGCATCTTTCAGAGGAAGTGCACACGCTGAGAGTTGTGGTTTGTTTTATTTGTTCGGCTGTTCCATACGAAGACATGAAGATTTTTCATATAGTCTATCGGGTAATTGGTGATGATTTTTTCAGTGATTTTAGTGATGATTTCGGGCATATCATGTATTCTCCCCTCGCGCTTTATCTTTACGTTTCAACCATATGGACTTGTCAGAACAATGAGACAGGCAGCACACACACTCAAACTCTTATAACTTATTTTTTTTAGTTTCACTTCTCTCATCTGTTAATCAGTGCATGCTGCCAAGTTTTGTTTGTTTTTTTGTTTAAGTTTCTATCTGTTATCCTCTTACTGTAATGCTCACTGACTGAGAAAAAAAATAACTAGGCGACTCACTGGAATCTCACAACACTTATGTCTGGACCATTCACCGTACCGTATGCCTTTCATGGCTCCTATTGTGCTGGGAAAATACCTACCCTGAAGTAGGAGCTTTAAAAGTCCCTAAACAACAGAGTTCTAAGAGCTATAATTGTTCCCTGTTCCTGCGGTGCAAACACACAAAAAAGCGGGCTACTTCCTCCAACAGTTCTAAGAACTATGAAAAACTCCTCCTCAGAATTTTAGGATACCACAAGGAGACATTTCTGCTTTCTTGGCTGTCATTTCAGAAAGTTTCTCTTACACAAGTTGAGACTTTGGATTTGTAAGATTCTATATATGTTTTTTTAAGATAATTTTCTAAAAATAGTACCCAAACATATAAAGCAAAATAGTACCCAAACATAAAATATATAATATGTTTATAGACAAATTTGTCTAATATTTCTTATGAGATGAATACAAATCAAGTATATCATTATTCAACATGTTTAGATGCTTTTACACATGTTGAGTTTTATATTATATTATTGCCATTTATCAACAGACGTCACAAAGCAGATTCACAGAAGTATATAGAATCTGAATATAAATTTATGAATCTATAAATTTAT
>JAQQZR010000038.1:6149404-6183605 GCA_030068235.1 Notoglanidium macrostoma
CAATTAAAGTTGATAGTTCAGGGAGATCATTGATAAAACTCTGTGCAGTAGCTGACGTGAATGTTCATTTGTCACGACAGCGTGGCAAGGTGCATATATTATAACTAAGACACATTTTAAAAGAGAGGAGATAATGATCTGAGAGAGTTTCAGATAATTCATAGACATATAGACAAATTATTGTGATTAAAATAAAAAAAAGTGATCTGCCCATAAAGTAAGACTTGCAGGGTTGAAATTAGTAAACATATTTAAAAATTGGTTTAATAATTTTGTATTTGGTGTATTATAATCTTGTAATAGGATATACTAAATAAATGTTACTATATTTAAGATATTTGAGTCACTTGCTAAAATGTAATTTTTTGCAGTGCAATATGTTAAATTCCTTGAACCTTGTAATTATAAGGTTCTGACAATTCTGGGATTTAAGTGTATTAGCTTAGCATGGGGTGGCACGGTGGTGCAGTGGTTAGCAGCATTGCCTCACAGCAATAACGTTTTGTGTTTGAACCTGTCGGCTGACTCGCACATGTGGAGTTTTCATGTTCTCCCCGTACCTGTATGGGGTGCTCTGGGTGCTCCAGTGTCCTCCCACAATCCAAAGACATACAGGTTAGGTCAACAGGATGCTCTAAACTGTCCATAGGTGTGAATGTGAGTGTGAATGGTTGAACATCTTTGTGTTAGCCCTGCGATTGATTGGCGACCTGCACAGGGTCTACCCCACCTAACCCTGACGTATAGACACTGGATGGATGGATGGATGGATGGATGGATGGATTTCCTAGCATGCATACATGTGTTTTGTGGCAGTGGCTTTGGAGGGAAGAGAAAGGTGTATTTGGGGTTAATTTGCATTTCAGATCAACTACCTTCATTAATTCTGTCCATAATTAATGCTTAAATTTACTAGAGATGTGACCATCTGTTGTTATCTTAAGTAGCATGAATCTGGATGATCTTCCAGGACTGTACAGCAGTGTAGCTGGGAAGATATGAGTCAGTCTATGATGTAATGTGGTGTGATTATGAAACTAGTCCTAACGAGTTTCCTCTATAAACTTTGCAGCTATATTTACATGCAAAGACAAATTTCCCAATAAGTTCATGATGACTGCAGATTCATAATGAACTGTTTATATGTACTCCAAAGTCAGCACTCATTAGACATAACAAAAACACTGTATGATACATAAAGTCCAAAGCACGTGTGTATGCATGCAAGGAGCAACATTTCATGTTTCTATCAACAGGAAAAAGCTTAGGGGTGTAAAAATGTTCTAAAGCTGGTTTAGCATCTAACCCATGCTTTCAGTCTTCTTGATTATGTTTTTAACAAGTGTGAGATTTTATGAGTCTTAATAAAACATACTGCAGATGTCGTTATTAAACAGAAGGTGATTTTTTTTTTTTGTCTGTATTCTGCTTCAAAATAACAACTCGGACCCTGAGGTAGTGGCGACTCTGCAGTGAAATGCAACATTGTGAGTTCAAATCCCAGTGCTGCCAGAGAACCACTGATGGGTCCTTGAGCTGGATCGTTAATATTGATTTACATGGTGTTTGTCAGATTCACATTCTAATGAATCGTCTATTTAACAGATTATGTGAAGGATTATCTTCCTTATTCAATTTGGTAAAAATTTTGATTTACAGTACCAGTCAAAACTTTAGACACACCTACTCATTCATAGGTTTTTCCTTATTTTGTCTATTTCCTACATTGTAGAACAATACTCAAGACATCAACACTATGGAATAACACGAATGGAATTGTGTGGTGAACAAAGAAAGTGCTTAAAAAAAATGTTTCATATTTAAGATTTTTCAAAGTAGCCACTGTTTACACTGATGACAGCTTTGGCATGATCTTCACCAGTTTCATGAGGTAGTCACCTGGAATGCTTTTCAATTAACAGGTGTGTCTTGTCAAAAGTTAATTAGTGGAATGTCATGCCTTCTTAATGCGTTTGAGACAGATCAGTTGTGTTGTCTGGAGGTAGTGTTAGTATACAGTAAACAGCCCTATTCTAACTGTAGAAATCCATGTCAAGAACCGCTCAGCTGAGTAAAGTGAAACAACACTCCATCATTACATTAAGACATTTACATTTGCATTTATATTTGAGACACAGCCATTTTAAGTAATAAAAATGAAAAAACATAGATGTTGAAGGTGTGTCCAAACTTTTGACTGGTACTGACCAATTTCAAATGAGTTTCCTCTGGGATATCTGGTTTCCTCCCAACTCCCAAAAGCATGGCATGAACAGCTGTTAAATTATCTATGGTATGCGGCAAACTGCTAGTACAGATTTCCTATTTCCCATAATGGTATTTGAAAGATTTTCTAAACGTGTACTTTGCCACTGGCTGTGATTTTAAATGATGACAACTCCTCAAGGCATCACAAAATAATCTGGTTAAAACAGGTCCCTCCTGACTTCTGTGTCTGGGCACATCCACATCAGACTCTCAGGGGAGAATGAGTGGGAGTGCTGCACTGATGATGGGCTTTGTATGCGTCTCAGACTAAAACGCAGAAAAAAGGCACCCTTCAGTCTGCATCAGCAAAATCAGATGTACTCTGGGCTTAAGTGTTGTTTCTGATTGAGGCGTATTGAACCGTTGCTGTTATGTCGGCTATCAGTAAGATTGCTTTAAGCTTACATCTTTAGTAAATACATGCTGGTGACCATGTTAAGTACTGTCAAATTTCAGGATGAGTTCTTGCATGGGTTTGGTGTGTGTGTGTGTGTGTGTGTGTGTGTGTGTGTATGTGTGTGTGTTTGTGTGTGTGTGTGTGTGTGTGAGCATGTGTGTTTGGTGGGAGAGAGTTTCATTTAAGACAGAATGACAGAAGTGAGAGAGAAGGCACTTTCACTTATCAGTTTGTCTCTCTAACTGTTCATCTGCTAGTTTGGTTGTGTGTGTGTGTGTGTGTGTGTGTGTGTGCGTGTGCGTGTGTGTGTTTGTGTGTGATTGCTTGCATATGCATCCATGCACCGGATATTTGTGTTCTGCAGAGGGATATTAAAAATACATCTCCCTCCCTCTCTCTTTTGCGCTCATTTTAGTGCTGAGACGAAACAGGGCTATGAGGGTGCAGAGAGAACGTCAGGATTCTGAAGGCTGGGAAAGCAGACTGTTTCTCTCAGACGATGTGTGTGTGTTTGGTGTGTGTATGAGAGAGAGAGAGGATGGAGAGAGGAGAAAAAAAACTGAAAGAGATGCGAAACAAAGGCCACTACTCTGTAGACTGATGGAACCCCCTGGGTGTTCTCTCCATTTGTGTCAGACCAAAAAAAAGATATGTGTGAGGGGGTGGTGTGTGTGTGTGTGTATGTGTGTCTGTTGTGTGCACTAACATTTCACTTTCTAAAAATTCCGCTTGTTCAAGCCTTCTTCTTCCCTGCTTTGTTTCATCTGTTGCTTTCTTTATCCTTCCTTCTCTCTGTCTTTCTGATCCAGTTTTCTCCATTACACCCTAGCTGACACTAACTGTGTGCTACACGAGTCTGCAGATTGTTCTCGTTCTCTCGCTCTTTCTCTCCGTTGCTCTCTTGCTCTCCAGCTCTTCATGCGACCCTCAGGCCTGTGCTTGTCGTCATCGACGTTGCGGTTGATGAGCTGATTGTGGATATGCGGCGTGTTTCTGTGAGGATGCGAGCTGATGCCGCTGGCAGATAGCCTGTCACGAGGCAGCAGTATGGCATAGCGAAAACTGCTGTCACAGCTCTTTCATACACACTCTCTGATTTAAAGACAGCCGTGCGTGCTGCAGTGTTTACTTCAGGTCATATAACCATAGTACACATTCATCAACAGTCCACATTTATTTAATTATTCGCGTATTTTAAAGTCCTCCGTCGTAACATTTTAACTATATGGCCTGCAGGGGGATAAAAATCCCTCCTGTGTATAGATTATCACTGTTTGTCTCAGTCATCAATCTACTGAGTCAGTTTGTGGAACAAATAGGCAATTTGTCCTGCTGTCTGCTGCATTGCTCACTCTGTGAATCTGTATACAGATATGCATTTTATCTATTCCTGATGAAATATGGAGTGAAGCTTTAAATGCGTGTTTCAATCTTTTGGCTCTGTTAGGCTACACCACAGCTCCTCAGAGAGTCTAGAGCACACGCCAAACCCAAGGCCTTCTGGCCAACTACAGCATGCTGTCTCGTTCCATGTGGCCTCTGCAAACTTTTTCACACTATATAATATTCATAGCAGATCTGCAACATCCTGACTGCTACTGTACAGCCTGCAGCTGCTCAAAGTTCTGAAACACCGGTTAATATCAATATCATACTTACAGCAAAAATGATTTAGAAACATGCTGGAGGTTGACAGTGAAGTAACCAGGAACTAATTTTGTTGGATGAAGAAATACACAAAATAAATTAGTTTTTTTTCTGAACTATACAATTAAATTGAGAAGTGTGGTACGCTCATGGGACAATAATAGGACCAGTGTTATTTAATAATTTAATGCACAATCTACCATCAACCAGTCTTGCCATATTAATAACATTGCCATAAAATACCTTTATGACAGTTCCAACTGACTGAAAATGATTCAAACAAGGTTAATAGCCAGGGGAGATTACATCTTATCTTATAAAATACTGATCTTGATTTTATCTTATAAAAAACATTTCTTTTCATCTCTCTCATTGCAGTAAATCTCCAGCAGGCTATTTCATCAGGTTTCATCTCGATATCTCTGTGCTTATATTGGATCTGGCTAGCAGCTTTCAAACAAAAGGGCAACTAGTTGATTCTGTTTCTCATCACAGCAACTGGTAGTAGATAAAATGTACTTAAACAAAGCAATGATTTCATCCATCCATCCATCCATTATCTATACCGCTTTATCCGTCTGGGTCGCGGGGAAGCTGGAGCCAATCCCAGCATCTTCGGGCGAGAGGCGGGGTACACCCTGGGCAGGTTGCCAGCCCACCACAGGGCCAATGATTCATTAAACAATATTAATCCACATAGTAAATGTTATCCCTATTAGCACATGCACTTAACTAGTTTCTGTTAGCTGTTCTTATCCTAGAAATGTCATTATTTCAGAGCTGGCTATTTGCATTAATCAGTAGACTAAATAAAGTTAAAATAGTGTTAGTTTCATAATAAGTTTTTTTTTTGTAAACAAATTAATAGATTGTGACCTTTGGATTATTTTATAGGGTCTCACAAAAATCCAGAATTTTAGTTTGACATCCCTGCTCTAGAGTAAAGATAATACAGCTTTACCTATTAACATCCATATGAGTGTTTATTAAGCAAAAGTTCTCATTTGGAAAAGGGAAATATATTTTTTAAATGGAGTAAAAGGTGCTAATATATTTTGAAGCTCCGAACACAATCAGCTTGGTCAAATGATGAGGAGTATTAATATACGTGAAATTACTCACATGTTTATTTTTTTCTAGACTACAAGCAACACTGATGGCTGTTATGAAAGCTTAAGTATCATACTGAACCTTCTTCATTTGCCAGTAAATTGGGCTTTTATAAGCCAGTATTTAGAAATCTGTTACAATCAAACACAAAAGCATCACAGAACACTGTTGTAGAACAGTCAACACGCTGAAAGCAGTCTTGTTAGGATGGTTTTGACTTCAGCATGTGTTTGAGAACCTGGCCATTGCCCAGTTATTTATTTATATACTACACAATAGCTAGCAAAATTATTTTCTGTTTGCCTTCAGCTATGCCATGACTTTTTGAGCAGGTAGCACTAATACCAGAAATGTTTCAAATGCACAGATTCAAATATTGTAGCACTAATACATAAAAAAAACCATCATCAGTTTAAAGCAGTAATCCATTTTAAATGCATCGATAAAATCAATTTCTGGAGTTTGTTACTTCCTTTCACAGTGTGCTGAGAAGTTCTCATCCTGACACCATGAGCAAAACAGCACCTTTTAGTCTTATTCCTAAATTAGTCTGGGTCAATCCTTTAGCTATCCTGACATCCAGAATTATATCTGTTAGTTTGAATACTAAAGACAGTTATTGATCTGGTTTGATCTTTTTTTATTTTCAAGACCTCATACCTTGACCCTCAATAACAGAAAATAATGTCTTATTTTTTATCATTACCAGCACTGACAGAAAAGCTAGATTTGATTTCATACTTTTTTTACATTTTGTGTTGCTACATTTAAGATGACAGGCCATGTAGTCAGAATAATAACACTAGTTACATAATTGCCTACATCTCTGTAGGTGTGTAATGGAGATATGTATGACACACACACATATTTTTTGTGCATCTTTTGCAGCGGATATGTCTCCCACTATGTGCGTTTTTCCAGTCTATTTCTAGACATCCTGGCAGGCAGGAACACATCTTAAAAGTTTATCTGCTCAGTAATGCAATCACAGAAATATAGCTGCTCTTTCGTCAGTCAGTAGCATTTTATTTGAGGGAGCAGAATGAATAAGTGTGTTGTAAACTCTAAAATCTAGGCAGACTTCCAACATGATTATTGGTTCATATGGGGGTCTCTGTTTTTATCATTTATCTCCCTCTAGTCCTAAAGTGCTCTGTATCCTTTCCTTCTTTTTACAAACCAGCTGTTTTTTTATTCCCACTCTCTCTCTCTCTCACTCTGTCTTTCACTGTCCCCTCTCTCTTTCCCCCCCACCTCACTCTCTCACACTCTCTCTCTCTCTCTCTCTAATGCTGTATCTTAGCCCTTTGTGCCACTTTTTCAGTGCTGTCTGCTTTTATCTTCTACCTTTTGCCTTATACATCACACATTACAGCTTTACTGACGCTTTGCTGTCTGTTTCTCTCTCTCTCACTCTCTCCTGTTTTACTGCCTCTCTCTCACTCTTCTTATATATGTATATAAATCCTCCTCTCACCTCCTCTAATTGGGGAGTAGTTTATGTGTATGCCTTCCTCAACCTCGGCTCCTCTACCAGAGGCCTGGGAGTTTGAGGGTTCTGCGCAGTATCTTAGCTGTTTCTAGAACTGCACATTTCTCGACAGAGACCTCATTTGTTGTGCCTGGAATCTGTTGGAGCCTTGTAATCTCTTTGGGAGTCACAGCCCCTAATGCTCCTATTACCACTGGGATCACTTTGGACTTCACCTTCCACATCTGTTCCAGTTGTTCCTTCAGGTCTTGGTACTTCTGTTACTGTCAGCTGGGATTGCCACATCTATCACTACTGCTGTTTTCTGCTCCTTATCAGGCAACCACTATGTCTGGTTAGTAGGCCAGCAGCTGCTTATCTGTTTGGAACTTGAAGTCCAACATGATCTTAGCTCTGTTGTTCTCAACAACTTTGGGTGGTTTATCCCACCGGGGCTTGGGAACATCTAGCCCATACTTGGTGCAGATGTTTCTGTACACTATCCATGCGACTTGGTTATGCCTTTCAGTATACAACATCCCAGCTTGCATCTTGCACCCAGTTACTATGTGGCGTCTCAGGGGCGTCTTTGCACAGCCTGCACCAACTCCGGTAGACCCTGCCTCTACAGACCTGGTGCTTATGGTCTGTTCTTGTCCTGCCATGCTCAAAACCTCTGCTGTCTCTGCTATCCTTCAGGTCTGTTTTTTCTAACCACTAGTAGCATTTCTTGATGTCAGCCACTTCCTCTATCTGCCTATATATTCAGATTTATTTATTTATTTTTTCTGTATATTTTGTATGACTGTCATTTACATGCATAACATACACACTAAGCTTTCTTTGCCTGATTTGTTTTACTCGATTTTATGGATATGATTCTCATAGGTGCTGTAAACCTAATTTAAGTATGCCCATAAAGACCTACTGTGTCCCAGCACTGCTAATGAATGCACCAGCCCCTCTCCACCCCCACACCAACTGGGCTTTAGTCTTTAATTACTTTGGGCAAGTAACCCAATTACAGCATTCACTTGCTCCAGTTTTCTTCAAAATCTGTAAATTAAAATTCCTTGACATCTGTCTTTCCTTGCTTGTCTCTGTTAGCACTCACAATAATAGAAGTGGAGAAAAAGAGGGGAAGCCATGCAGCTCCTAAGATGAGGAAAGGACATTTCTTAATTGCTCTGCCATGTGTGTGCATGTAGGCCATCTGCAATCTTCAATTAAAATTCTCAGATAAACGCGATCAGAATGTCACAGCATTCAGGCTCCCCAATATGACTTTGGGCCTTCTCTGCCACAATTTCAGTACCAGGTTACTTTTTAACAAAAAATTTTTTATAGCTGACAATAATGATAATTTCCTGTTACTGTCTTTAATTCATGCCAGGAAATATTGGTGTATGATTTGATTGTTAATCAATGTGTCAGAATATGATTAAACTGGTGGCATGTGACTCTAAGACAGATGTGTATAATCCATTAACCCACACCAGTTTATCTTAATGAGTTTATGGGCTTATCTTTTATAGTGCCATATGTGAGAGTGCCAAATACGCAGATGCAGGAAGATTCTCACTTGGATATGAGTGACTCCAGAAAAGAGCAGCACCGTAGAAGATGTTTATAATGACACCTACATAAGCTCTTCAGGACATCTGGTGTAAATTTACATAAACATTTAAAAACGCATATTCCAGCAGACATCAGTTGTCAGATTGCTTCTGTTTATTTTTATGCGAAGTTAACATAACATCGGAGTAACAGATTTTCTGACATGTGGTTGTGTTATGACACTTTTTGGGCTGATTGAATTCATGGGATGTCATGGCAATTGACTGGTATGGCCGTCTGTACATCAGACGCAATGGTGATGATTAAATGTGCTATTCGAAGTGAGGGTAAAAGAAATCAATTAATTAATTTATATTTTTATGAACAAGTATGGCAATCCCATGACACTTTAATGACAAATGTTGTATGTTTTTTAAATTATGTATATTTGTATGGATTTTTAAGGTTTTGAAGTTTTACATTATTACATTATCAAGTCTTATGAACGCATAAGCAGCATACAGATATAGTCAGCTTAGAAGGTATCATGACACAACCTATGTCACGCGACTTACCTATGTAAATTTGGCATAAAAACCTTCTTCATGACAGCTGGCATCTTTTGGAAAGATTCTTACAAATGTTTATGCCAGTTGCCAGGAAGAACTTATGTAACTAGCATATGGCCTAATCAACAATTCCCTTAAGTGAAATGTTGCAAAAAATTTGTTTTATTAAAAATATATGCTCATTTTGAATTTGATGCCAGCAACATGTTTAAAAAAGTTGGGGTAGGGGCAACAAAAGACAGAATGCTGAAAAAAAAAATTCCTGGTGGAACATCGCTCAACTATTTATGTTAATTGGCAGCTGGTCAGTAACATGAGAGAGGCAAAGTTAACCCAAATCTGAATCATTTAAAACTCAGGCCATGATAGATACTGCTCTTAAAATCATGTGCAAATTAGCATGTGCTGCCTGTTTTTGCATGTTTGCCTTAAAGTATAAGCATCTTGTAGGTTTTCAATTACATAATACCTGAGGATATCTATGCAACTAGATCAATATTCCTCCCTCAATATGATTTAATAAATTTGAACGTCCTTCTGGGAAAGGCGATTTTAGCCATTCATTCATTTTTAGTAACAGCTTACAGTGTCACAGTGGATCCAGAACTAATCCCAGTTACACTGGGTACATGGTGGGAGAATTCACAGCAGATGGGAGGCCAGTCCACTGCGGGGCCCCCATGCTCCCACATTCACACACTCATTCACACCTAGGGTAATTTAGCATAGCCAGTCTGCCTCATTGCATGGTTTTGAACAGTTGGAGAAAACCAGAGAAGCCAGATGAAACCTACAAGAACATGGGGACAGTATGCAACCTTATACACAGACAGTAACCCAAGCAATGCAATCCACTGTGCCAGCATGCCACCATATTCCACCAATTGAAGAAAAAATTACATCTTTCACTCGATTTATTAGTGAGAAAATTTATCACGATTACACCTCAGCGTCCCCAAATGATCAGAAAGTTTCTTAAAATGGTGACTAAATATTACTGCAGCAAAGTTGGCTTCATATTAGATATTCACTGCATGTTCATGCCTCCAGTGCTGACAGCATTTAAAAGGAGCCTGGAAAAAGCTTTTTATGTTCTGGTCCCTCATGAACAAAATATGCATCCTTTTATTTTGCATTCATCTTGTATGCTGAACAAATTATTTCGATGCATCCAACATAGACATTTTTTAATTTCAGTTTGATTTCTGTCATGGAGAACTCTTAGAGAATCTTTAGAGAACTTGGTTAAGAAGAACAAATAGAAATGTTGGGTAAGCAGGCAGGCAGCAGAAGAAAGTGAAGGGAAACTTTATTTAAAGCAGGCAAACCAAATCCGAATCATGAGGCAAAGGCAAGGTCAAAAACAGGCAATGGTCAAAAACACTTGGCTATGGCTATAAAAAACAGAAGGTTGGCATTAACTAAGAATTAGTCTACTGCTTCGCCATGAACTAAAGAAACCAAGGAACTTAAATAGTGTGACTGATTAACACTAACTCAAAGTGTGTACAAACACTTAAGGACATGTGAGATGCAGGGGCTCATGGGAAGAGTAGTGTGGGGATCATCAAATGAGTCCCAAGAGCGCTCTCTGGCGCTGATGTGACAGAACCCCCTGAGCACCCCACAAAAGGAATGGCTCCTGACACCACTGATCCCATCAAACCAAGTTTGAGGCCAAGCACCAGAACAGCACTCTCCGTGGAGAGGGGGGAATGATGTCTACTGCACAGCAGGAGGAGAGAGCAACATACCCAGCAAGGCAAGAAGGAGGAGCGAGGTCCACCACATAGCCAGGAGCTGGAGTGACATCCGTGGCAAGGAAGCAGAGAGACGTCCAAGGTCGAGCAGGGTGGTGCAGCAATGTCCGAGGCGATGACAGGAGTCAGGGCAATGACTGGCGTCAAGAAGGGGAGTGCAAGTGACATCTGATGTGGAGACAGGATCCAGAGCAATGTCCGAGGCCAGAGAGGGAGGTGGCTCAAAGTCCAAAGTGATGCAGGATGTCAACCCCACTCATGGCTGTAAATTCTCCTGCAAGGATACCCCAGAAGGACGTGCATGGACTCGAGCCACTCCTCTGTGCCTTGGATGTAGCTCTCACTCTGAAACAGGCGACCCTTCTCCAGAATCGCTTCCTTAACCAGAAAAAAAAATGTTACTACATCCCTGGGTTTTGTGAAGTACAGGAAGCTTTGGAGCGGGGGCTCCTTACACCTGGACGGATCACCCTCATACTTGTCAAGATGAGTGACACAAGGACTGGAGACTGTGGCAGCGGCTGCCTGAGCTGCGAGCATAAGAGCAGTGGCATTGGCAAGTTGGCTGAGGCGTTCTTCGAGCACCTGGATGTGTTGTTGGTGCTCCCTGAGGAGCCATCCATGGCAGGCTGTGGCAGAAAGCTTGCCAGATTCCCCTGCTACATCCATTGTGAACGGCAAAGCATTCTGTCAGTTAAGCAAGCAGGCAGCGGATGTAAGTCCAGGGAAACTTCGTTTAAAGCAGGCAAACAAAGTCCAAATCATGAGGCAAAGTCAAGGTCAAAAACAGGAAATGGTCAAAAACACTTGAGTATGGGTATAGCTAAAAAAACCAGAGGCTTGGCATTACCTAAGAATTATGCTAATGCTTCGCCATGAACTAAAGAAAGCAGGGAACTTACAGTAAATAGCATGACTGATTAACTCAATGCAGGTGCAAACACTTGTGAGGTGCAGGGGCTGATGGGGAGTGTAGTTCCGGTGATCAATGAAGCAAGCAAGTCCCAAGAGCGCTCTCTGGCGCTGACGTGACAAAACACACACAGAAAACTCATATGCATATTGTTTCCTGACAACACTTTTCATGTGACTTAATTCATGAGGTTATTCTTTGTAAATAATCCATAACACATCTACTTTTGGCACAGGCAGCTTATCCCATTTAATGCAGATGCAAATTAACACACATTCGAGATCTTAATAAACCACTACCAAGCTACACTGTTGTATTTATTAAATAGTGAGTATAGATATTCTGTATATTATGGGTAAATACTATAGCTTATAGCTTCAGTCAGATTCCATTCAGAGAAACAGCATGTTGCATGTACAAGTTGTCCATATGGCCTGGCTACCAGCCTGTTCTGTGCAGCTTGGACTGTGGCTTGTGATGGATTTATAATCTCTACACTCTCCGGGGAGACTCCCACAATCTGCACACGTGCATGTACATGCTTCATGTGTGCGCTCACCCACATTCACACCCAGACACACACAGTAGCCTCCAACTGGATATCAAGTTGTCAGAGACTCTAGGGACATGACCTCCATGTTTTTATAATGTAGCACACAAACAGCTTCATTACACACTCACACATACTCGTACCCGTGCGCGCACACACACACCTTTTCACAGTTTCTCTCATTAGTAGTCCATATGGACAGAACAGTGTGAATTCTCCCTTAGGATTTGGTGTTAAACTGCATGGTGACCTCTGAGCTGATTACATGCTGATATTCAGTTACATGTTTTAACATGTTGACTGCAAGTGTTGTAAAGTGGTTGGTCTTTCTTTGTCACATGGTTTTACTTTCATCCCAGCAGAAACTTAATATGCTGGCTAACACCAGGGTTTTGGTTGGGCACAAAACAAGGTTTTTTTGCATTTGCTCTGGTGCTATTTTTCTGGCTGATGTGGGTGGACATGGGGGTGTGACATTTAAAATCTGGCAACACAGTAGGACTTTCAAACCCATTTTGATCCAAAAATGCACTAGTGCCTCCTGAGACCCTCTCTGAACACAGAATTTTGCCGAGCGCTTCACTATTTATATCACTACAGTTCAACATAAATAGGCTGCTACTTAAAAAATATTAACTGTAACCAATAAGAGCAAACTGTGGATGCCTCATAGCTCCAGGGTTTGATCGTGAGCTTGGTTTACTGTCTGTGTGGAGTTTTGCATGTTCTTTGTGTCTGTGTGGGTTTCCTCCTACCTCCCACTTCTCAGAAATATTCATGTAGGTGGATTGGCAACTCTAAATTGTCCATAGGTGTGAATGAGTGTGCGAATGGAATGTGTGTGTGTGTGTGTGTGTGATGCCCTGGCATGTGTTCCTGCTTCACGCCCAGTGTTCCCAGCATACACTACAGATCCAACATGGTCCTGATCATGATACAGCATTTACAGAAAATGAATGAATAAATGAACTCATTTCTCATAGAATGCCATCAGCCAGCTGTGAGATATTTCTGTTAACCAGCTGTAAGACCCGGTGGAGTTTACAAGTCCATAAATCATGCCAAATCCATTAAAACAACCAATTTATTCACATAATAGTCAACATTATCAATGATGTTGGGATGACCTCTTTTTGACCACTGATTTTGTAATTTGTTGCAGACTTTTTTCCTTTTCAAGAAATCCCAGCACTCTTCTATTTTTGAATCTATGCTTTTTCTGTCCCCTTCAGCTGAAATAGTAGTCCACTTTCCATTAAAACTTCTAATAGCATTTCCTAAGCCGTAAGGCTTTCCTTCAAATAGAGCACACAATATCTGCTGCACAGGGAGAAATAAAGAAAGGCTAAAGTGTGAATGTGCGTGTTTGTGAATCATCACTGGTTTTGTGTTGTTCTTAGCTATAGGAAGTGATGCAGAGTCTCTCTAAGCAAAAAAAAAGACTAGTACTTTATTGTACGTTTCTTATGCTATCATGTGAATAAGGCATAGACTGCTACAGAAATTTCAAAGCACTCCACAAACACATGAATGAACATTCCAGGGTGGATATGATCATATTATAAACATACTCCTTTTATCCAGTAGTACTGAGTCCCACAACACTTTGTGCTGGATATGTGCAAAATGTCCAGCAAAAATGACAGCAATTTGGAGAAATACTGTTAAGTGAATAAGTTAAGACTAGGTGATATCTCCTTGGCCAATAACATTTTATGTATTTGAATACATGATTAGATATATGTTATGAATCACTAATCAAAAACTACACCTGATGTTAAAAAGGGAGTATCAGAGGGACTAACAGAGGCGTAGTGTTAAAGAAAGAGGTGGGAAAACTGTGAATTCTGTAATCAAGGTAAGGCGGACCGCGACATACTGTTAAAAATGATATTCAGAATATTTGTTTATTTATCTGTACATTTGTTTATTTATCTGTCTGTTTGTTTATTTATTTATCTGTACATTTCTTTGAGAAAATGTGAAGCGGGTCAGCAGCTACACCGAGGTTATCACCCAGTGCTTGGGTCCAAGCAATACAGCTCTTGTATAACAATACGGGTTGCTTTAGGCTACCATTAAGTGGTTCCTAGGCAGTTGTCTTGCATCACTGGGTCTTCTCTGCGGCCTAACTATGTGATTCCTACACATAGTTCAAAGGAAGGAATACTAAAGAAGGAATAAACATAGCTAAAGCCTATGAAGTTTATTAATCACCACAAAGAGGGTATTAGAGTATGAAAGCTTAAAGATTATAAATCACATCGCTTAGATATTTAAATGTGAGTGACACTAGAAGAAGCTGAACATTTTGATGTAACAAATGTCTACATAATATAAATTGGTGTGAGGAGTTTACAAAATGTGTGAGTATTAAAAAAATAACTGCCACAAGACTAAGAGCTGAATATTCCCCAATGCATTTTAGTGAGCGAAAAAATACTGTTAAAAGTCAAGTCATAGAAAAAGTATAAATCAAATCCCTACCTAGTTATCCTTCCTCTTCTCTGTGTTCCTCTCTTTCCTTTTCTCTTCTCTCTGTTTTCTCTGTACCTCCTGCATCACTGCCTGCTTCAGCGCAAAACAATAAAACAATAGGACATTTTAACTCTAGAAAATTTTTAAGTTGTGTAAACTCTATTTAGAAGTCCATAAACTGTATTTACAGGTGCGTAAATGCTATTTCAGAAATGTCGGTAGTGTTTTAATGCCGTTTACATGTATTTAGCCTCCACTACAGTTCTGGTCACTACCACTATAACTGCATGGTGCATGATTTTTTTCATGTTATGAAATTTTTATGAAAAATTATGGGTTTTTATTTTTTGTTTGTTTGTTTGTTTTGTTTTTATTTTTTTAGTTTCAAACAGTCATGTAATGATTTGTGATATAATGAGTGATTTGTTCTTAATTAGAAGATTAGATCCCCCTTCTTGTAGTCTAATGCAAGAGCATGACTATTTTTTGGGGTACTTGATGTAAAGAAGTAGGGGGCACCAGGATACAAATGCACAAAGGCTTTTAATATTAAACGGACATTTTCAATGAACTTTATACTAGGAGTAGCAGCAATAGAAAAAAGATGGCGAAAGGCAAATACATCCAATCACTCACCGTCCACTTCATTACGAACACCTGCACATGTGGTTAACCAACCATTACCAACAGCCAATCATGTGTCAGCAGTGCAATTCATAAAATCATGCAGATACAGGTCAAGAGTTTCAGTTAATGTTCACATCAAACATCAGAATGGGCACAGGCTCACTGACATTGGACAGCTGAAAACTGGAAAAAGACCAGGTGGTTTTTTTTCTGATCTTTTCTTATCTCCACCTACATAACTGTCACTCACTCAATATATACATTCTGTGTAAAATTTAGAGACTGTGTGTGAAAATCCTAGCATCCGCAGTTTCGGAAATACTCAAACCAGCTCATCTTGCACCAACAGCCATGCTGTGGTTAAAGTCACAGATATAACAGATTTTCCCCATTCTGATGTTTGATGTGAACACTGTGCTGCTGCCACATGGCATGGTGTTCTTAATAAAGTGAATGATAAGCGTAAATCGGAACTATATACGCGACATGTTTAACTCAAAACAAGACACAGGTGTCATAGATAGCAGAACACATGAGAACCAAAGAACTATGATGAGAGAAAAACAACCAACAACAACATTAAAAGCATGTGGAGAGCCAAAAACAAAACACAACATGAAAACAGTGCTCATCACAATGGGAACCATAACGCACACCGTGAGGGGAAATTTTTGATGGGTGGAGAGATAAAATGTTTAAAGTAGAATAAAAAATTTGGCAAATATTTCTTGGGTGCAGTACAAAGAGCAAAAACGGTAAAATCCTTTATTTTTTTAATTGGAAGTCAAGAGTAAAGACTCCTAGGTGCAGTGGGATGCAGCGTTAATTAGTGCACAATAAATGTGTGAAAACAAACCTCGCAGGATTTTTGCTCTACGCAGGGCAGCTAACCATAAAGGATCTCATGAGATATAAACAAGTTAAGCACTTTCTTAAGCAGTTTATGATCATAAAATTCATATTTTATCCACATGAACTGCACCATTCCAGCCCTCACAGACATTTTAAGGAAAACAAAAGAAACTATTAAACACTGCAGCTAACTCCCAAATGCTTCCAATTACAAATAACTTTATTACCGGATTCCAACTGGAGTTTTTCAGATATTTTAGATCTTCTGAATTGTAAGGTCAACACGAGGTGACGATAATGGTTCTCACAGTCCGTGTGGAGAAGAGACATGGTGCAGTAACATGCACTCCAGCATTTATATACTAGAAAAGCTTTTGAATTTATATAATCAGGCAGTTAGAAGCAAGTTGTCAGTCACCATCTTCCTTTCACATCTGTAGCTGCTGTGCTTAACATGTACTCCAGCTGTAATCAGAGCAGTAACCAGAGGTGGTTAGAGTCTAGTCAGCCCTACATTGTCGGTGACTTGTGAGCACTCAACACTCGACTCAGATCCATCCCTGCAGAGGAGTACAAGAAAAATGGGCCTGCCTCACCATCCTTACCATTCTTTAGAGGACTGAAACCAAAAGCAGCCACCTTCTTTTCAAGTAATCACAACTCCTTATGATCTGATCATTTCTGAAGAGGAGTCAAAGCTCTGACAGCATTATTCATAAGGAACAAATGAAAGAGGAGGAGAATGAAAGAAAAAGCAAAGAATGATTTAGAATGAGAATGAAGAGCTTGCACTATGCATGTGGGAAACAGCTGAAGCGGTAAGACCACCTGATGCTGCACTCCTGCTACCTGAAAGTGAAGACAGCCCTGAATAGATGATTTCAAATAAAAACCATAGGAACAGAAATGTCAGAACCATGTAGAGCTTTTATTCTCTCTTATTTTGAGGGAAACTTTAATAATTCAGAAGCTGTAAAACAGCAACTCATTAATGAGAACATTTTGACCAGGTTTGTGGGATATTCTCTTAACAGTAAGAGGAATGAATTGTGACTGCTAGAATTAAAGAACTAAAATTCTTAGACAAAGCCAAAAATTAGTGCGCATGGTAATGGAAGAACTGTGCTAGCCCGTTCCAGTAGGACAGAACTCTAAAGTGACATTCTATAAAATCAATAAAATCATTCAAAAACTCAAAAAATATTCTATAAAATCAATAATATCAAAGAATAAATGATAAGATTATAGTAACTTGAAACTTGCAGTAACATCTATTATGTCCCATTTTTCATATATAACAGTCAAAGAAAAATGATTTGCTAGGCTTAAACAGCTATAACTGTAACTAAATGTGTTACTACACAAGATTATCTGCTATAGCTTGAATTTTTAAGGCAATTTTTTTTCCACGATTTCACACGTTTTGACTGAAAACGCTTTGTTTAATTCTTAGTTTTGACAATGAACTATTTTACCTTCAATATAATACATTCCTTTCTATTCTTTTGGTTAGTCTACATTTCCTTTACTGAGGCAAAATAAAGTGAGGAATTTTGAATTCTTTAATGTGGAATAAAATCTATCGTTGAATGTTTGACTTATGTTAGAGAACATTAGGCAGGTACATATTTAATATCATTTACATTTTTTTTAGGGATTCCACAGAAAAATTTCAGCATAGAAATTCAGTATTTTAGCAAATTTCAGCATTTTAATCCACCTAAAAGATTAAACAGACCTACAGGCCTGTCCTGTGTTTAAAAAAATGTCGGCCCTATGGACAACTGATTTGTAAAAGGATTATATCGAAAGTGTACTATTAGTTTTTTATACTGTTTACTGTGCATTGCTGCAGAATGATGTACAAATCCATTTATTATAATATATATATTTTTTATGATATTACTATTTTAAAACACCCTTTCCTGCTCTCTTTAAACCTGAACATTAGCTCTGTATGATTAAATCATTTATTATGATTTTCCATCCATCCATTATCTGTACTGCTTATCACTCAGGGTCGCGAGAAAGCTGGAGCCAATTCCAGCTGACTTTGGGTGAGAGGCGGGGTACACTCTGGGAAGGTTGCTAATCTATCACAGGGTTCATACAGAGACAAACAACCGTTCACAATCACTTCAACACATATGAGCAATTTAGAGAAACCATTTGACCTAATCTTCATGTCCTTGGACTGTTGGAGGAAACCAGAGCACCCAGAGGAAACCCTCCACACAGAAAGGCAGGTTTGCACCCAGAACCTTCTTGCTGTGAGGCGACAGGGCTAAACGCTTTAAAGTGATAAATTGAGAGCAGGGAAAAATGTATTAAGTAGGTTATTAAGAAATACATCTCACCGTCTTTCTGACATACACATATACACTTTTGCATTTCCATATTTTTTCTCTATCCCCCCATGGCACAGAGTCATTTTCAGGTTATTTTTGGAAAGGACAGAATGAATGAATAACAGCAAGGAGAAGTAAAATTAAAATCAAATGATGTATCTTATTCCGTGCTCAGGTTGTAAAAGTTGAAAATGTCTGCAAATCATAGACATGAGTTTCTATTGAAATTCTGATGCTATAACTAGTCTTTTTTTAACATAAAAAAAATACTTGGCTTAATTCAGGAGCATGTTGGACATGTTAATTAGCATTTACTGTAATACATTGTTATTTTAAAAGGTTGTTCTTTGTCAGTTCACGTTATCCCTGTAGCTATTGAGTTTTAATTCTTTTTCATCTGACCTCCATTGGATTTGAAATTTATTTCAAGGATATTTCCTGACATTTCCTTTTGCATGACATGGCAGGCTGTTGGAGTTCTGGTGCAGAGATAGAGGATGTGATTATAAGGCAGGGCTGTGTGTACAAATGCGCTGTAATTCCCTGTCATCATTATGCTGTCAGTTGTGGCTGCCCCGTGGCGCTCATGCCGTTAGCGGTTAATGGTGGCAGATAAACAAACGCAATAAATGCAGCTTGGCAGCATGCTCGAACGATCCAGTGCAAATTTGTTTTCTCCTGCTGCGCCACAATCACTGGTCATCCCAGTCTGCCACAGCCATTCTCATCAGGCGTTCGGGCTTCAACACTTCAATGACACCATCATGATCAATCTATGGATTTGTTTTTAAAGAGTCGCGGCTTTGCTCAGATCAGGGTGGCTTTTCAGTTAAGAGGCTTGGCTCCGGATCATCACAGACTAACTTGTTGAGTATTGATTAGCTGGCCATGAATAAGTCTGTATAGGATTTGTTTCCCATGTGTTCTGTGTTTCATATTTAGCCTGCAAGCTGGAATCAGTTCTGTGTAGGATGGAGATTGGGTTTATTTGGAGAAAGCAGTTAAAATGAGAAAGCATTCATCTTCTCTGAGATTGGTTAGCATGTTTCAGATATGAGATCACAGAACATTGCACTCTGGTGACAGAAATTGAGGACACTAGAGCCAGGCATGTAAGAGAGAGTGGGAAGATGGATTTATTATTATTATTATTAGTAGTAGTAGTGCTGGTAGTAGTGGCAGTTGTGTTAGTGGTAGTGGTATTAGTAGTAGTAGTAGTAATTCTTCCTAAAATCTATTACCAGCCAAGGTAATTGCTTCACAGTAAATTGAAAAATGAAAGGCTACTGAACTCCATGAGACACACTTGACACATGGCTTAGCAGAACACTGTCAGCATTATTGTGCTGCTATGCACCAGCTCTCTCTGACTGGTGTTGAGCTGCTCACTATAAGACACACAGGACTTATATTAGGATCACATTAATCACACACAGGTGTAGCCACTCTCTCGTTACCTGCTCACTCTCCGAAACTCCTTACTCATCCAACAACTTAGTCTCGACCATGTCCCCACTGCCACAGTGACAAACTCAAATCCCTAAAACGGTATAAGGATATTATTTTGTATGGTCCATTAAATATACCAAATGACAATGACCTCACAACATAACGAGAACATCTTCCTGCCATTATTTTACAGTATCGACAACCAATACAATACCATACACTGTACGTACACTGTATGCGGTGTACTACAGTGCTATCTGTATTTTTATCTGTTTAGTGGTTCAAATATTCAATATTCCTGTCACTGTGCCCTCAGAAACACCGTAAAACACAGGAAAAGCTTAGTAATGACAGTACTTCAACCTTATATCGCTTGAGAAATGTGCATGAGATATTTTGTACTCCGGATCAGACGGTTGTTTTTGTTTATACCTCCCTGTGATATTTTCTAATAAATTTAGTTGGTTCGATTTTCCAGAATATAAACAAACTAGTAGCCTAATTTACTACCACAACCCAGACCAGGAAGTTGCTTTAAGTACTGCTGAGTTATGTTAAGGTCTTAATTTGAGCTTCATATCTACCAACACACATGTACTCACATGAAATCCTCCCACTCATGTGACCTTTTGATGCGTTCTGCAGGTCCCAATGCACTCATCTTGTCTGAACCAGATGCCCTGTGAACCTGTCTGGGAAGCATTCTAAATAAATAAATAAAAAAACTGTATAGTGCTCCTTCTATTTGTATCTGTATTTATATTCATTTAGAACACATTATTTGTTCAGTATAAATAATGAATTTGTATTTGGTTCCATCCCTGGTACACTGTCATTCTGTGTTGATGTGGTGATTGAAGCATCGTTTCAAAACCTGTAAAGGACATGTCTTTAATATTGACAGAGTTACCGTATATTCTGTTTCCACATAATATTACCCAGCAGAATAAAATTAGACATATGCTAATGCTACTGAAACATCCCACATTAACTGGTATATGGGACAAAGTACACAACTCCATTACTGGAGTCAAAGTATAAATACTCCTGGTGAAATATTACTTCAATACAAGTGAAAGTTGTTCAGTCAAATTTTTACTTGAGTTAAAGTGCTGGAGTACTTGCTTTTAAAAATACTTAAGTATTCTAATGTTTTTAATGTTTTCTTTTTAATCTCAACATATTGTCAGGTTGTTTATTTAACAAGATGAAAAGATATATTTATGAGCAAACTTTAGTCAGTAACATTAATTCGGCATTTTCACTAGCTAACTATCAGTATACGTCAGCAGTGGATTCACAAAGGACCCGGTCCCAGTACGGCAACTTGGTGGGCAAATCCATAAAAATCCATAAAAAGTCATAACATGACATAATATCCATAAGATAAAAACCGCAAGTACTGCAAGCACAAACAACACTGTTTAAAATTGTTTAAACATGGAAATTAAACAAAAGTTTACATACCTAAGCATACATTTTTCACGCTGGACTGCAAATTTTTGTATTCAGTGATGAAGATTCTGAAAAAATAAATAAATAAATAAATGTGTACTTAAGTACTGCACTCAACTGTCCACCCCTGGTCACTATATAGATAGCCTAGAAATAAATCTGCCTGATTACAAATTTAGAGGATGAACTTGAGGCTGAGAGATTTTTGCAGACTGTAGTAAAAAGGATATGCATAGTAAACCAAGCAGACATCAAATCAGGGAGAAGTATGCATTATTAAAGCAACGAAAGTAGCACACTTTCAAAACAGAGCAGCACTCCTAACCTATTAATACCAGGATGATATACTAGAGTAGGTCTAGGATGCACTGTTAGCAAAGACCACACAAAGAAGAACAATATAGTGATTGAATATATACATACATACATTATATATATATGAAGATTTTGACATCAATTTGCCGTACAAATACCCTATTTCTAAATTTTTTTAAATTGAAGATGTTTAAGCTTCTCTTGAAATTGTACCATCTGCTAAATGACAGTAATTATTATTTTTACCACCATGGAGTGAAAAGCATAAACTGAAAAGGCTTGCAGATGTTTGTCTGCTTTAATTAACTGAAGTGAAGTGAAGTGTTTCTGATGATGAGAGTCACTGATCTTTAGAAGCTAAAAAAGAGCTTTTCATGTATGTGTATAAATAAATTAGATATCTCGTAATTAGGGATGGGTTCGTTTACTACTTTCTGCTTTAGTCGCTACTCTGTGTTACTTTGTCAGAGAAGCATTTCCTTAAGAACTCAGGAAGCAGCTGGGAATCACTAAACGGGGTGAAGACTTATAAAATCAATATTGTCACATAAACATCTTATATTTGCAGTATGAAATGCCAAATGCAAACCTCCTCCGAGTCAAAATGAGTTTTAAAACCCTGTTTAACACCCCGATTGTTTGAGTATCAGGGTTATATTCAGACAGGGATTATCTCCTCACACATATTTTAGATTTTTACCTTGCAGTGTTAAGCACTGACACAGCGGTTTGCATTTGAATCATTTTCTAGTGCTGAATCAAATAACTATGATACATGCTGAGATGGGGCTACTGCCTTCCTCCTGCTTTCAGGGAGACACGTTTAGAGCACATCACAACTATTTCAATATAAATATATTTAATATGTTTCAGGGTGGAGGATTTGTTTAAAGACAGCAAGCCAAGCCATATGTGTGCTCGCATGTTCCTGCGTGTGTGTGTGTGTGTGTGGGTGTGAGTGTGTGTGTGTGTGTGAAAAGATTAAAAATGCATTTGTGTACATCTGGTTTGTCTTTCTGTATCCAGCTGGCTGCGTGACAAAGACATTGTAAGAATGCACGGGATACATGAATGATCCCAAGCTAAAATTGAACCTTAATGAATCCGTCAATGGGACGATGGAGATATTTGTGTAGCTCCCTTGTATCAATCAGACACGTTCCCTCCAGGGAGATCGGTCGTCTCTGGCTATTTTACGAGTTCTGGGGTTGCCTGCACTTTCTCGGGCCTTGTTTGCCCTGAAAGTGGAATAGTGATGAGTGTCTGAGAGCGAGAAAGAGATATGGGAGAAAGGGAAGGGGGGGAATTTTGGGTGTGGCATTGAGGCGCATGGAGAAGACCATTTTGATGTAAAAGTGTTTATGAGATTGTTATGAGATGAAGGGAGATGAAAGAAATGTAGTGCACTATATTTCTTAAGAATCCTGATGGGAGGAAATGCTGACATTTCTGATTTAAAAGCCTTTATAATTTAATTCAAGGCTTGGCAATCTAGGGAGAGATTTAAAACTCATCTCTGCAACGAGTTTGGCTAAACATGTCGAACAAAACATGCAAAAATGTTGCCTTATTCAGCGTGTCAGGAGAAAGTAGAGCGGGTGTCTCATGTGATTAGATGATTGACAGAGTTTTGCAGCTGCTGTCATCACTTGTCACTTAGAGGGATTGATTGGAAAGAAGTTGAGCTATATTGCCATGGAGAAGTAAATCAGCTTTATGCATATGCATTGATTACACAAAAATTAAAGCTGCTATCAGTGTGTCTCTGATTACCAGGGGAACAGAGGACCAAGAAAATGTCAATGCTTTGTGATTCTTGTCAGTAGAGTGAAGCACTGTAAATCTTCAAATCATATACATCATATAGGGGGCAGAATATGAGTTTCAGAAGCCCATGGGACTCGAGGTGTTTTGTTTGTATGTAGAGAGAGGTGTGAAGCAACATGATCTTGAGGATAGAAGGATAACAAAATAAGGTCATTGAGATAAGCTGCAATAGTGTGATGCTCAGTAGATATGATGCACTACAATTACTGCCACATGAGTGAAAAACACTTATATCAACTGCTTCTGGGACGCATGCGTACTTTCACATGACACCAATACACTTACCGGACTTTTTATTAGGAGCACCTGTACACCTGCTTATTCTTGAAATATGTATTCAGAAAATTATGTGGCAGAAGTGCAATGTGCATATTGTTAACCAAGCAGTGACAATGAGGTGTTTAATAATCGTGGGAACACTGCAGTTTGCCCCTGAGTAGTTAGTTCCATAGAGTAAAATTTGCATTAAGAGTTACAGTACAAAATGGGATTACAGAGGCAACTTATTGGCTAGCTCTAAGATTCAGGGTTCTGGGTTCAATACTGAACTTATGTTACTGCATGTGTGGAGTTTTGCATGGTTTCCCTGTGTTCGACTGTGTTACCTCCCAATTCTCCAATTTCCCTGCACTGTCTAAAAGCATGCAGGTAGGTGGATTGGCTTGACTGAATTTACCTAGATATGAATAAATATGTGAATGCATGGTGACTGGGGTCCCAATCATTCTTACATCCACTATGACCCTGACAAAGATAAAGCACTTACTGAAAGTGAGTAAGTAAATGACAGGAATTCTTTAATCTGTCGAGTAGATTATAGTATTTCCTCTAAGTTGGTATTTCATCAGCTCTGATGCTGTAGTCATAAGCTATTTGTTTCAACCATGTGTAATTTTAAAATGTATGGCTTGTTTACAGTTTAGGACAAACTGGAATTTGTATTTTGTTATAGCTGTCAAGCTGAGAAAATAATTCTTGATGCCTAGTGTTGGAGACAAATGAGTAATATTGCTAAAAGTAGCATTGGGATTATGTTATGTTAAAAAATTGTCTTAAAAAATATTTAAGATAAGGTGAGGATAAAGGAAATATGAAATGTACAATTATGGCAGTTTAATCTTTTGCCTGTTCTCCCCTATCACATGGCAGCTACCAATTATGGACAGTGAAAGCTAACACTTGCTTCCTCTGAGACATGAAAAGCCACATCTTTTCACACTGCTGCTTTTTCAACTTCATGTGGCATCTGAATGAACTTTGATGAATGTGTTAACCCCCATTTAATTATGGATGCCTGCAATTATTGCATGTTACTCTAATTGACAGGTAAGATTAAAAAATTTATCTCTTCTGCCATGAGAGCAGGGCCAGTGTTTCCTCTTTTGTAACCTGGCCACAGATGGCTATAGCATCACTGGGTTTCATATTTGTGAACATAGGCTTATACTGTAGCACTGTTCCTATAATTATTTATCTTCTTTCCGAAGACTCCTATTGATGCATTTTCCCAGACTAGGTTACCAAATTCAAAGCTTTCGTTGAACTAGCGTGTCTCCTGATCATGTGACCCATATCCCCCTCGGAATCTCTTTGTCCCTTTTGCTGTCTGTTTCCTGCCTTAAAAATGGAAATGACTTGCAAAAACAGAAATGCTGCATGTGCTGTTTTGTTAACTGCATCACCTCGACAATGACTCTTGTCTGGAGATGCTAAGTGCTTCAGTCTCTGGGTTGATGCCACCAGTGTTTATCCATTAATACAGATCTGTAAGTTCAACTAGCTTTCCAGTGGTCTCTGTTGCTTCGCTGATGAACAAGGTACTCAAACTGCCTTGGCTCTGCCATGGCATTATAGTATTTCCATAATGCTTCTGTGGCATTTTACATGATAAGAATTTTAAAGTCAGTCCATGCAAATAGGCAGTGAAGCATATCTAGGACATTCTATTTGAAAAATGGAAACATTTCTGTTTAGCTGATCTTCACATGCTTAGCAAAGGGTGCTTATAGCAAGGACCATCCACACTCCACACCCTCGCTCTTGTAATTTTTTTTTCTTATCTGTTAAAGCATATTCTACTGAGCACATGCTTATTCCACTGGGAGAGCTCTCTCTCTCTCTCTTGCCATTTTTGCACTCTACATATCTACCTTTGTGCTGTCTCTCTTTCTGGGTTTCTTTCCCCGTATGCTAATAACACAGTTAGGAACAAGTACTAATGGGCCCCATTGTCTTCAGTAATAAAGAATGAGAGCAGCTCCAGAAGCTACATATCAAAGCTTCTCATTGTGGAGGTTACATTGAACCAAAGCATTCAGCACCCCGAAGACTCTCTGGAAGGACTGGAATTGTTAAATGGAACTTTTCTTCCGGTTTTATTCATTTCTATGTTTCATTCCATTAGAGCTATTCTGTGAGCAGCAGCAGCTTGCGACCATAGTTTTTGGAGGGGCAGGCTGACATTAATAACAACATAGCCTCAAACAATATGAAGCCAAAAGGCTGTCACTCTTGACTTATGCTAAATACTAGTGAATTTTTAGTGTAACCTCATAAATGGCTGTTGGGAGTTGACAATTTACAGTCATCCAGCATACATGGTAGCAGCTCGATTTGAGCAGTTTTAGATGTAAGTTTGCTCAACTGTGTTTGAGGTAATATATCATTACCCTGCATTGACAGGTTTATACAAAATTTCCAGCCCAACTAGACTGCAAAATGCACAAAAAATACTTTAAACCAGTCCAAAAGTTTGGGCATTGGAGACAGTTCTTTTTCTCTGCCTGGGAAACAAGTATTTTGCAAGTATTTGTGATATATGGACATCATTCTCTCCATAATGCCTATTTCCCTCACTCAATCTTTGCAGTACTGAATGCCTTACAATAGAAATGATTCTGATCATCATAAACACACAGTTCAGATTATTTGCTATAAAACAAGATTATGCTAGCCACAGAGTGTTTTACACTTGCCCAATCTGGCAACAATGTCATTAACTGTCCTGCTGCCTGCATGCTCATTTGGATGTCTGTTAGCGATTGTTTCAGCTACTATTATTAACCACTAGCTGCAATAGTAATTCTAATGAAGAGGTTGTGCAACTTCTAGAAACACAAGCAAATCAGTGGACAAATTAGCTTATATCTGTCAAATAACAACCTTATTAAATTCATTCATGACTCGAAAGATGTAATCAACGGAATTAAAAATGTGAATGTAATCCTGACTCTCTGCACCACTCTGAAGGTGGCCCCGTATCACAGCCTAAAGATGCACATAGAAACCATGAAGATGGCCTGGATTGCAGTTGTTACAAACAGTAGCATCAAAAGGTGCTAAAGTGCATACAGAGTGACTTAAATGGCATGCCAACCGTAGAGGGTGTAAACAAAAGCAAAAATATTTAATGAAAGAATATAAAAATAACATAGAATGAGAATTACATTTCCAAAATAACTTAGTTTGCAAGAAATAAGAAACATGAAAGAAGAAATGCCAGGAGATTATTTACTTGTAATCTCATTAGTAAATATAATAACTTTGATAATGCTGAGCTGTGATTGCTGTCACTATAACAAAATTTAATAAGCTGATCCATTGACTTTGGCTTAAAAGAGAAAAGTGGCTACAACCTTTGGAAAGGAAATGCATAAGTTTAATGTTTAATCTGATTGCACTATAATTTTAGTTGTTCAGAAATAAAAACAATGCAGACTACGCAATGAAATGATCAGTTATGCTACCCATCAGATAAAATAGTTCCCATGTTTTCATTCTAATTGATGTAAAGGAACAGCGCATCTGCCTTCCTACAAAAAAAGGATTTTCAGTAAATTTGCTACTACCCAACAGTGTCTCTGGTATACAAGTTTGAAATGAGGGTATGAAACATGCAGAGTAGAAGTTCCTGCCAGTTTCTGGCCGTATTCATTCCCATGCTGTTACTGGATAATCACCGTTGAGGTGATGAAAGTAAAGAGGAGCCTGTTTGATCGAAATCTTAAAAGTTCCCTATGTATGAGTGAACCAACTGAATGCCCCTCCCTTACCCCTCCCTTTCCAAGCATGTATTAGAATATAAGGTGGCCATCAGGTTCCCAGAGCACACTTCCAAGTACTTACATTCACACTCCCTTGCTTTTTCCGTGCTAAATAATAAGTATGATTCTCTATTTTTAGCTGTTAGCTAGCACCAGCAAACACTGATTCCTCTTCTTTCTTCTTCCTTGTCCTTCTTCTTCTTTGTGGTCCTTCTCATGCTTTCTTCTGGATTAATGCTGCTGGAATCTGCATGCTTGTTCGTTCTGTCTTACTGTAGCGGCGCAACATGGTGGCTCCGTGGAAGAGGACCCGTCTCTATGTAGAGAAAAAGGGCTCATTCCAAGCTTAAAAAACACAACGAATCGTAGTTACAGGTAATTATACACTGATGAAAACACTTATAAATACTATATTCCATTTCTGCTAATAGATCCTCCTAAATCCTACATTGTGGACCTTTAAATCCAAAAAATGCTAAGTAAAACACTGTTAAATACTATATTCCATTTCTGCTAATAGATCCTCCTAAATCCTACATTGTGGACCTTTAAATCCGTTAAATAATAGGAAATCAATTATTAGTATATGGGACTATAATAGGTCAGTGGTTCACAGTGTTATAATGTGTTATATTCCCTTTCTGTGCTCAGCTGCCCTTGTCCTTGCTATTGAGCTGCTTTCTCCGCGTACCCTGTTCACAGATGCATGATTCTGTATGTGACACAGGAACACACAGATCTGCATTCTGCCCCAGGCATGTGATGTTTTGTAACTTTGGTGTGAGATGCAGGGAATGCTGGTTCCACTCAGCCAGAACGAAACTGAGCTTTTTGACAGTTTGACAGTAAATAAAGGTGTAACGGTTTCCACCATATCATTACATCCCACTCTGTTTGTGGTTTAATGGCTACTTTGTGACTTGTTTTAAGTTCATTTTCTTCACTCTCGCTCCAAGATCCTGGAGGTCTCTTACAGACACTATTTTAATTAAGTCGAGCACAGCAGTGCCAAAAACAGTTATAAAGATAAAGCATTTAAACAAGACTGTCTTGGGAACAGTGAACTCTGAACATGAGCTGGGTGTACACCTAGCAGGCCAACGTGCACACATCTTCACTCCTAGGGGCAGTTTATCTTAGTCCACATGGCCGCATGTTTTTGAGAGGAAACTGGAGAACCGGGAGAAGACCCACATGGACACAGAGGGAACATGTGAAATCAGGATCGAACCTGAGACCATGGTGCTATTAGGCAGCAACACTACCTACTGCAGCATCCTGCATACTTTTTTTTACTACTACTACTAATAATAATAATAATAATAATAATAATAATAATATAATAATAATAAAATTAGTAGTAGTGTTAGTAGTAGTAATAATAATTGAGTGAGTGTCTTGTTTCGTCTTTTTCTCCTTCTCTCTCTCTTTAATTTGTCTCTGATGGCTCCACTCTCTTATCCCCCAGTCTGGCTCAAGAGCAACTCATCTCAATTGTGTCAACCTCAACAGTGTGTACATTGGCATAAGCTCTTTTCACACAGAAAACACTTGCATTTATCTTTCTCAACAAGGACTAAATGCCTATGAGGGGTAATGTATGGCCTGTAACTATGAGTAAAATGAGGAATAGTTGAACACTGCTGGTAGGATCCCTATAATTTTAATGTGTAGTCTACAGGTCCTGATTCCAAGGAAATAAATAAATAAATAAAATAGGCACAGGACTTTATTAAGACTGAGGATATTTTGTTGAGATTTTTCAGTCTAGAAATAGCATCGAGTACTCTCCTGGGTTTCAGTTTAAATTTAAACCTCTTGAGCTAGTGTGGCTTGCTCAGCTTGTCCTAGGCTGTGGTGAATCTAGAAAAGATAAAAAACGTGAAAACCTGGGATTTCAAATTCGACTAAAAATGAAGTCACTATTCAACATCTGCATTATTTCCTCTTTTATGGAAGTACTTGCATAACATTGCATTCTTGAAGATTAGTGTGTAGTTCTTCTGTTATACAACAGATGTGCTATACATCATATCAGTATACTTCATATCTTCTATCCAAAGAAGATTATTTCAACACTATCCAGGCTTGGAGCTGGGCATTTAAGGGTCACGTTTTCTTAAAGGGCACGCGGTGTTTTTTGTCTACTTCGGAGATTTAAACTCACAACCACGGAACCTTAAGCACTGAACTCCCACCACACTAATGCAGATTTGAATCCACGACTTGAAGTGTATCAAATGCACATACCATTATACTCCAGTAGCAAAAATAACGAATGCAACACAATGTTCCCATATAACTGGGAAACATTCTGTTCAGATAAGGCTCACTAATAAAACTTCAAAAGCACTAAAACTATTTTACTGTACGGAGGCACTCTCTATACAGACATGCCACTCAGAACCATCCCCTAGAATGGAATAAAAGTAATAAATCGTTGAGCAGAGACAGAAAATAAAATACTAATGGAGAGGACAGGATTCTATGTGGTAGGTATGTCTACTGACATTTTTAAAGCATTTCTCTTCTGTGTAGACATAGTGCATACTATGAGAATGAAAAGAAGAATTAATCAATGTTTCTCAAATCCAGCTCTATAAATTGTATGTGAACTTAGTAATTTAGAGCAAATCAGAGTTGGCAACTTAAGTCCAAAATTTACATCAGTATTTATGGAGGGGGCGCATGGTGGTTCGAACTGTCGCCTCATGGCAAGGTTTTGGGTTTGAACCTGCCAGCTGACTGGAGGGCGTTTCCATGTGGAGTCTGGATGTTCTCCCTGTACCTGACTGGGTTTCCTCTGGGCGCCCCGGTTTCCTCCCACAGTCCAAAGACATGCAGATTAGGTCAACCAGCTACATTAAATTGCCCAAATGTGACTGTGAATGGCAGTTCGTCTCTGTGTTAGCCTTGCAATAGATAGACTTCCCAGGGTGTACCTCACCTCTGACCTGAAGTCAGCTGGGATTGATGGACAAGCGGTATAGATAATGGACGGATGGATTTATGGAGGGAAACTTTTTTAGAAGCTTTTTAAAAAATAGCACTTGATCAAGCACATCCTAGTATTTTTACTTTTGTTCTGCCCCAACAGTTAATTGTGTGACAAATTAATAAAGCTACAGCACAATTTATCAAGGACATGGAATTGTTTGCACAGTGTGCAGTGTATATTATCACGATTTTAATTAGCTATTTTGATTTTCCAACTTATTAAAATAATGCTAATGGTTGTGTTCATTTCAATATACCCTCCTATAAAGAAAACATTGGATGAATAAACTGACCTGCACTCATTTGCTACACTTACATCTCAGTTTTAGTGTGCATAATTTAATCCATAAAAAAATCCCTTGTCATGTGAAGATGTGTCTTCTCTTGGAATTTAAAGAGACAATACTATGGATAGTGTCAAGTTTATATATTTTAGCATAATATATTGTGATTATATGAAAATATTAATGTAAGGGTGTGCAATTTTGGAATTATCCTTACTAAGTGTTTGTAACTCAGCTCAACAATACTGTAGACATTTATTATTTAAACATAGAAGATTTGTACATTTATAATTATTTGCCATTTGTTGGTACTCCTGTCCTACATGTTCAAATTGCCATGATTCAGTGGTCACTTTCAATATTCATTTCACATGCTTATTATATTTAAGTTGGGTAAATGAGCCATTTGAAATAAATCATGCTACAACATGAAATAATTTTAATATGCATATGCACTGCATTTTAGAGAGAGAGAGATAGAACTTTATTAATCCCTCGGGAAGGTTCCTCCGGGAAATGCAGTATTTTAAAAATGGGCTCAAAGATTAAATGTAAATCTCTGAATAAATTAAGACAACCTACACTGCCTGTGTATGTCTACACTGGAAACACAATAGAAACTCAATAGATCTTCTAGAGCCACATACCGTTGATCAATAACAACACTGTGCAATTTAAACTAGCAGAAAGAAGCAGATTTTCAATATTTCCTGTTTATCAGCTTGATAGCTGTCAATTTTTATTCATGGGCAACCTTGTAAGATCTAGTGGATTCTCCCACCTGGTTCCTCAAAGAAACCTTGGTCATTGTATCATTTTAGCTAAAGAACATTCCAAGCTGATGAAGTTAATTCATTTTGAAGGCGATGCTCTTTTTTTCCTAGCGTCAGCATTTAGACATCTCAGTGTCATTTGTCCTTTGTTCACAGAGAGACAGAGAGAGAGTGAGCGAGAGAGAGAGAGAGAGAGAGAGAGAGTCTGCTTAGAATAAAGATCACTGTGGGTTTCATTATCATACAAACCTCATTACTATACAGACATCATTAAAATATCAGAGAAAATTGTTCACAAATGAGATATAAAGGTATAAGCCACACACATTCACACACACACACACACACACACACACACACACACACACACACACTCAGTGAGAGTGAGATTGAGAGAGAGATATTTAATTTGCTATGTATGGTATAAGGTGTAACATTAATATACAGTCTGTTGGTATTTATATATTTATAGTGATATTCTTATCAATTTAATTAAAATGACACATTAATAAAGGGCGGCATGGTGGTGTGGTGGTTAGCACTGTCGCCTCACAGCAAGAAGGTCCTGGGTTCGATCCCCGAGTCACCCAGGGTGCCTTTCTCTGCGGAGTTTGCATGTTCTCCCCGTGCAAAGCGCTATAGATAATGGATGGATGGACATTAATGATCAGAGTAAATGTCTGGCACAGATTAATCGAGACTTATGTGTTGGTTGATTTTAACTCTAAAGCCTGATCCCAATATTAGTTCTGAGAAAATAGTTTTACTATTCAGAAAATATCCTCATCCGTAAAAAGGATCCTAAAGAAGTATACTATATTTTTAGATGTTTTGGATGGACCAGCTAGGCCAGTCATTATAGGCTTCATGTGTGCTTCCTAACTTGATCCAATGTTGATTTATAATTTGGGCATTATTGACTAAGGCTAGGTGTGTAGGAGTATGTGGCAGTGTCTCATTGGCTCCATTAAATGGATGTGTGTTTGAGTTAGTGGAGTCACAGTTATCAGTAATGTTCCACTGGAGATCTTTACCCAGTAGAACTACATCCTTACAGTCATTTAGATAATTTACTTTTTACCTGGCTACCTTATGATTCCTATCCATGGTTCAGCCAGAGTTTGCAAGGATGTGGGATGAGCAACATCCTTGATATACAAGAGATTCAAGTGAATTAGGCACTGAAATGCAAGGTTTTCGATGGTAAGGAAAGGGAGTATAGGTGGATTGTTTGAATTTTTCTGCAATGTGGCACAGCAGGTACAGATGCCATTGTTGAGGGTCCAGGGTCCCTAGTTTGATCCTGATTTTGGGTTTCTGACTGCATGGTTTTCCTCTGGAGGTCTGCTGTTTCCTATGACCTCCCAAAAATGCCGCCTATGCTAGGATGCCCCAGGTGTAAATGAGTATCCAAATGTGTGTGTATTCATGTGGCCCTATCCAGGGTGTATTCTCACCTCATGCCCAGTGTTTCTGAGATTAGCTTCAGATCATGACAATCACTGACTAGAATAAAGTGGTTCTGAATCTATTGTGAAGACAGTCACATGCTACACCGATGTCAACACCATAGATTCTAGGTCTATTATAGTTTTTTGTGTTTCAGTAGCTAATTTCTGTAGTCTGCCTTTCTATGGTTAAGACCACAAGGCTGAAATTTACACAGACTACATTTTAGACACCATTAAAAGCATAGCTGCTTACAGAAACAATTGATTTTTCATCTCAACACTCCTGGGAGGAAGAAAAGAAGGCAAAGCTATATTCAGCCCTGTCTGGTTCTTGTTGATTTCCTGAAGGGGGAATCTGAAGGTAACACTAAAGCTAGATTGAAATGGTGGAGCAGTTGCACAGATCTCAGCATGCATATAATAAACAAGCAAGTAGACTGTGCTACCACATGATGAATGCACCACTGCCGGCAACTGAGTTTGTCATCCTCACCCAGCATATTCGTCAGCTGGCTCTGTGACAGGAAAGACCACAAAGTGATTAGAGTTTTACTTTGCGCTGGAGAAAGAAACGAGTTAGAATTAACATGGCAATGGGTGTCCATAAATACAAGCCAAGCTATCCTATTTACTTAAAGTCTTGCTCAATAGCCAATTCATTTACTCACCACAAAAGACCTTCATCTTAAGAACTGCCTGGGGATATAGTACAATCGATATGGCTCCTTATTGAAAATTCAAAGAGTTAAGGCATTTTGAATGGACATTTGATTCAGCAGGAGCACCAAGAATATCAACATGCGTGTCAGATATGCTTGCCTTGATAGCAATACAAGGATAGCAATACATGACTCTGTCCTGGAATATATGTATTGATCTTTCTGTAGAATTCTCCTCTAGGGTGAATGCTTTCATATACACCACGTTCATTCCAAATGTAGTACAGTGGGGACCAGTGAAAAGGCAGAGGCTAGTAATAAGGCTATCTGCCTTATGTCTGCACTGTCTGCAGTGTTTGCACACTTGCACACCTTGCACTTTATGTTGTTTTTGCTGTTTG
>JAQQZR010000038.1:6196000-6210555 GCA_030068235.1 Notoglanidium macrostoma
TTCATCCCAAAGGTGTTCTATCGGGTTGAGGTCAGGACTCTGTGCAGGCCAGTCAAGTTCTTCCACACCAAACTCACAAATCCATGTCTTTACGGACCTTGTTTTGTGCACTGGTGCACTGTTTCCACAAAGTTGGGAGCATGCAATTGTCCAAAATCTCTTGGTATGCTGAAGCTCAGAAGAGAACTTGCCCAGAAGAGTTGAAGCTGTTATAGCTGCAAAGGGTGGGCCGAGGTCATATTAAACCCTATGGATTAAGAATGGGATACTTTTGGCAATATAGTGTATGTACTTACTGTCGCTTGGTATTTTTTACACATCTGAAAAAATACTACATATTAAATAGCTAGCTAATGTTACCATTGAATTCTCTTTAAAATCACATGCCATGGCTTCCTGTAATCACCTGACTTTGAATTGCTGATGAGCAACATTGCAAGACCCTCATGTGACCTCTTAACCTACAAAAAGGAAAAAAAACATTTGGCTGGATTTAAGTGGGACGAATTAAAATCTAATTACAAACATGCACATAAAAACACACACTTCTGTTAATTTTGTAACAATTGTAACAGATTGCAGTTAAATATCAGTATATGTCTCGTAATTTATTTCAATCCTATGCTTTTGGTTGTAATATTCTTTTTTTGTAGGATTTTCTTGTCGGCAATGTTTGCACTTCTGAGCATGTATATTGTATCAATTTGTATTCATGAAGACTTGTGTCTTATTTGCAGTACTTAAAAATGAAAAGTATGTCTATTTAGAAAATAAGTGCTTTATCTTGTCTAGGTAGAAGTGATTTGATATTGAATTGACTATACGCTGTGTCTGAGTGACAGCTATGTGTAAGTACATATTTGTTTTGCTCTTGTCAGAGCTTAAATTACACAAACAGTTCCCCTAGCATAATTTTTAATTAAGAGACACAGAAAAGGAAGAAGAAAGGTTGTACAGCAAATGGTTCTTTTTAGAGACTATATAATGCAGGTCATAATAAAAATGCAGAACAGAACACAACCACAGCGATGAAGTTACACTGCAAGACAGTAAAGGTCAGGTAAATGCTATGCCACAGTGCTGATTTGGATGGACAGAATTTTATCTTAGAAGAGGAAAGGAGGAATTCACTCGGTGTGTTAATTTAACTGCTTGCTAGGCAAAGTAAAGTCAAAGCTCATTACTCTCATAGAAAAATACTTAAGCAGTAAGTACCGCACAACCACAAACTTCACAACCAATCCAATGTGCTACGTAAAACAATAAATATTGGTACTACAAGAGACAGCAGAAAACATAGAGATAATATACACAGCAAACATTAGTTTGACCAACATTATATAATTTGTTTAGAACAACACAGTTATGTAACAGTATAATGTATTTGTCTAGTATTATTATGTATGTTGCTAAATCCTATATTGCATAATTATTCTTTTGTAGCGGTAATGTAAGACATTTTGTACGTTAAACAAATGTAACAGATGATTTTGTTTTGGCAAAACTTGCTGGCTTGCTAAAATAAAAAAGTGGTGGAATTGATGGTAGTAGTAGTAGTAGTAGTAGTAGTAGTAGTAGTAGTAGTAGTAGTAGTAGTAGTAGTAGTAGTGGTGGTAGACTCTCAGAAACATTACCAAGCTGTACTTTTTCTTGTTGCTGGAGTGGTATTGTCTTATGTACCTTTACTGTATTTCTTTCAGCTGGAAACATGAAAATTGCTGTACCTTAAAAGTCTTACTCAAAAAAAAAATAATTCAAAGTACACCACCAGCTCGTTCCTCAAAAAAAAGCAAACGCTGAAGGTATACGAAATGTACTCTTGATGGTACTGGCCCAGCCTCAAGCTAAAGTGCAGTTTGGTACCTTTATTTCTGAGAGTGTATTAAGTGCTTTCCATTGCTGTCTCATTTAAAAAAAAAAAAGAAAAAGTAACTTTTGGCTTGAGCAAATGCCTACTGCTAATGTGAATGCAGCATTAGGTAAAGCCAGGCTTGTTGTCTCTTTAAATGAGCATGGTGTTTTACCATGTACTTGCTCCATCCGATGCTATACAGTGGAAGAATACAGATTCTAGCTGCAAATATACATTATTGAACTGTTCTTATTTTGTTTTGATATTTAAGCTGAAATACAATAACATTCAATTACTTTACATATTTGTACCTTTTTAATGGCATGTGAACTACAGTAACAGTCAGTTAAAATTCCATATCAATAAATATCTCGTCCTTGACTATGACACCAAAGACACAATGAATCAAAAGTATTGCAGAAGTTGTGGAGACAGGAGTACATTTTGAGCAGACGTAGCTTTTTGTATGTGTGTAGCCTAACAATGGCGGTAAGAACCATTTCCGCCGCTGCGGCGGGGAGCTCTGTGAGGATTCACTTTACTGTTTCGATTCTTTTGAACATGAATCAAATTCAATTATGATTTGATTTGACTGATTAACTGCTCAAAGGGCTCTTCAGAATAGTATACGGGCTCACTCCATGACAGTATGATTAAAAAGACAACAGCTCACTTTGTTTAAATTGATCCAATTTTGCGAATCGACACTCCCGAGTCACTTAAGAAAGTCGTTCGAAAGGAACCGAATCACCCTCAAATTGCTCATCATTACAACTCGGCCAAGATGGGTATCCTCACTCTAAAACTTAAGGGGGGAACCTGTCATTCACATGCTGCCCAGCTTAGTCAGATGGGTCTTTTAACACCTGTGCACGTCGTTTTGGCGCATGCCGCTGTGTAATATCCGTTTCCCCCCTGTGTCATTTCGTTCACAGAACGCAGTGGCTGTCGCCTCCATTCATTTACCGCTGGCTGGCTCTGCGCGCGCCTCCGCCTTGCGATCTGTTGATAACTCGACCTGCAGGCTGCAGCTGATTGTATTTCGCAATGGAAAACTCTTTCCATGCACGGGCAACTCGTCAAGCTTGGCAGACGACGGCAAGCGGAGGAGAGTGGCGACTCCGGTCGCTTTCGTCAAATTAGGTAAGGGGGAAATTTATGGCCATGGCTGATGCGCGGTCTCGCACCGCCTTTAGTTCATGTGCGCAGGACATAATTGTTTAATAGTTTGGAAATACGCCATCAGCCTGGACTGGTTTTACAGCTCATTTAAATGTCATTCTGGGTGTTAATGTTTCGGGACAGACATGAAAATAGTAACCAGTTGTAGCCTATCACATGGAAGCATGCTTTAAATGATGCACCAATGTTCACATTATGGGCCGTTTCAATTAGCACACTGTTAATTGTTTAATTAAGCAAAGTACAACACGCTGTTAACATGAAAGCTCAAGGCAGAAGACAGTTTGCACCATTTTACTCCTTTCTGTCCCATAAACAGGTGTCTGAGAGAGAGAGAGAGAGAGAGAGAGAGAGAGAGAGGGTTAGTGCGCATTTGCGCGCGCTCAGAATACAATAATGTAGCACCTAAGGTCTCGATGCAACGTGTTGCTTTATAATTTATTTATTTAATTAATTCTGTAGATGGCTGCAGTCTCGATAGCTCCATTCAGCCCGTCATTATCACCCTGAGGCACTTGGCTCTAGGAGCAGATCCCACCGCAGCCTACTGGGATTTCGACCTGCTGGATGGCCACGGAGGCTGGCGGGCGGAGGGCTGCCACATAACGGGCTCGGCGGGCAACACCACTACTATACACTGCACACAGCATAAAAACTTCGCTGTGCTCATGGTAAGCCGCTGCATATCGCCTCTTTGTCCCTGTGCTGCTTACAAATGTCCAACTGTACGTATGGCGGTATAGACTCAGGTTAGTTTTTACAAATAAATAATAAAATAAAAGAATGTCGAATGTGTGCTCTTTGGGATGAAAGGCCTTCTACGTCACATGTACCTCATAAGCACGTCACTGTTCTTGAAACCCTCATTGAAATTCAGAGAAGAAGATACTCTCTGGGAAAAAAGTCACCCAAAAGCGCATCCTCTTAAAGATTGACGCCCTCACATCTGTTCATGGAACTGTGACAAACTTCCCCGCCGCCCACTTTCTTCTCTCTCGTTTGTCGGCAGTCTATCGAAGCGGCTGCACAGGGGGAAAAAAGAGCTGGAGCGCTCCGTGGCTTGGTGTTCCGCCTGCCGCGTGCGCAACGCGGAGCGCTAATTGGCTGCAGCCGCACCGCGCCGCCCCGTAATAACGCTGCTGTCCGTGAAGAGCAGCAGCTGTAGCAGCGTCGCCTCCATGCCGCTCTCCGGCTGCACTTGTACTCTTACTCGCCTATACCGGACTGCGGATGAGGACGCTCCATATACAATCGCTTTCATGACTATAATACCAACGGCGGCGCAATGGCATCATCATCGTCATCGTACTCTTCATCATCCTCATCATCATCACCGCGTCTCCCGGTCGCTCCGTAGTGCCGTCGCGCCTCGTCCACTTTGGGACGAGTACAAGCCCGCCGGATGTTCACCGACGACTGGGATTCGATCGACTGGGAGGTCGGTCACTGCTGCGATTTGTGATTAACGTATCAGGGAATATCGTGAGCACTTTAGTGTCTTTCTGTGACTGTTCCTTTGGAGAAATGGGTTGATGTGGAGGAATAAAGCGCTGGTGCGTGTGCGTGGCATACAAAGCTGTTGGCAGATGTGAGTTTGGTTTAGTGACTGCTCTGGGCTCCGGCAGTGTGTTTGTATGTTTGATATCCAGAGAGAGAGAGAGAGAGAGAGAGAGAGAGAGAGAGATGCGGGGTCCTGTCATACGGCAATCATCACCTGAGCAAAAGTGAACCACTGAGGCGAGATTAAAAATGGAAGTGAAACATTAGTGATTTCTGGGACTCATTGGATAAAAGGAAATATTGTTTTTATATCGCGCGCCTCGCTTTATCTCTCTCTATGTATATATGACCTAATGTTCTTTATTCTTGTGAGCCTGTTTGTGCGTGTCCGTGTATCGTGCGCGCGCGCGTGCATGTGTTTGTGTGTGCGTGTGTGTGTGTGTGTGTGTGAGAGAGAGAGAGAGAGAGAGAGAGAGCTCCCGCGCGCGTGTGTGTGCGCGCAGGATAGTGCGCTTGCTAATGCAGTCACCACACCCGCAGTCCTTCCTCTGCGCAGTGCCTGAGAAAAAAGACCTCTTTAAACGGATTTGCGACATCATGCTGTTTTTTTATTTAGTATTGTGGTAAATGTGGAGAGTTTTTTATTATTATTGTATTTTTGTCTATCCAATGAACTGCCGAACCTGTTGCTCAGCTCAGCTCAGCTCAGCATCATATCGTCCGTTCAAGGGCTTTTTTTTCTCGTGTTCGGATGATCAGCTCTTAGATGTTGTATTCTGGTCTTTTGCTCGGTAAAAGAGATCAATCTTATATTCTAGTCTGTCAGATGCTGAAGATTATTCAAATATGCTGAGAGCAGAAATCAAACGCAATGTGAGCTGCTATTCTATTTTTTTGTTTTAAATCAGAGCATTTATTTTTTACTCTGCACTGCCTTTTTATAAAAGATGATCAACAATAACAGACATCCTTTATTCTTAGGTTTCCAAGCAGATGTTAGTTTATAATATAAGTTCTGTCTCATTGAGAAGGATCTTTTGTAAAAACAATTAACATTCCTTGATGTATGATAATACATTATGCATGATAAGAAATGCCATACAGCACAGTTTCTGGCTGAAAGAGATCCTTTTTTTAAATTTTATTATTAATCTGGCTTCTATCTAGTAATTTGTCATAGTGTTTAGCCTTAAATATGCATGGCACACATATAAGCATGTTAAAAAGCAGTAGGAAGTTACTCTAATTTAAAGTCTAATTTAAAACATACAGCACCACACACTGTGAGAGAGATGGCTAAATAGAAGGTCTGTCAAACTCCAGTCCTTGATGGGGGCGTGTGTGGAGGTGGATGAGGACAGCATGCCTCGGCTTTGCTGATGGTCAAGAGCAGAGGCTGATCTTGTGCTGTCTGTTGTACAATTGGCTGTGTCCTTCACCTTGACTACCCCCTCCTCTCGCACGCAGGCCACAAAACCCATGTGCTAGCCACGCAGCCCCCATCTGCTGATCACAGCTGATAGGAAATTGCTTATTGATTTAGAAATTCTGGTAGCAGCAGGCGGTATTGGCAAGTGTAATCTGACGGAGGAGGTAGATATCTGTGGGCGAGAGTTAGCTAAATTTTGCATTTGGCCATTATTTTGTTTGAGCTCAGGTTACTAAGGAGTTTGTTATTCTCAAAGCTTTTTTTATTCGCTAGTTGAGTCAAACACTATTGTGTTTGAGGGGGTCTATAATGATTTTCACTTTGCTTTTGATCACATGTTATTTCATCAAGATTGAAATGTTAATGCTGATTTAAAAAGATTAAGTATTACCTAATGTATATAATTATTTCTTTATTAATACTTTCATTTCTACTGCATAATCGCTAAGTAGATATTAGCCCCAGGATATGATTTAGCTTAAGAGGGGAGGGTTTATACTTTATTGAAGTCTAAGCTCAGACCACCATTTCGGTACTTATTCAGCACCATGGACAGCTACAGCAGCGGATCTCCAGCCAAACTGACTTGTTCTCACTCAAAAAATTGAAGTGGTTAAAAAGGAGCGAGAACAATTTTGTTGGCACGGACTCCTACTGTTCCCCATCCCTCCACCTTAACCACGTTTAACTTTCCATATGAGTTTGCTCATGCCAATTTATAATGATGAGAGAATATTGGCTTGAATGTGTTTTCTTGGCAATGCAGCAGTAATGCTGGGGTGGAGCAAAAGGCTGAGTCACTGTTCTCGAGAATTGTCTCTCTCCATCACCATGACAAGCCCTCTGTCTCTCTCCTGCTTATTTGTTTCAGCATCTTGTCTTCAGGAAGCAGTACATGAGCTGTGCTTTAAAAGCAGCAGCGATCAACTCTGCTCCCAGAGGGCCCAGGTCCAGCAGTTTCGTAATATCTTTTCTTAAAAACACCTGGTAATTAACTGGTAAATGAAAGCATGTGTGTTTAAGCAGGAAAATGATCAAATGCTGCTGGACCCTGGCTCTCCCAGACCAGAATTATACAATTAAGGTTTAGCCTTGGAAGTGGCCCTGAGTGAATTGTGGGTGTAGATCATAAATAAATAAATGAAGCTTTATTTCATATAGACAAAACATGGAAAGGAATTAATCAAGCACTAAAAACAGAACAGCAAACAGTGTGGATTGTGTTTTAGCATTTATATGAAACTGTATAAAACACGAGATCACATCTTAGTGTTTTTGAATAGCCCATGTGTGTGTTTTTTCTGTCTGAGACTCCAGATCAGGGTTATTGCTTCATGATACCTTGAATATGCAAATGCACCTATTACTCAATTAAAGAACTAATGAGTTAATAAAGATACACATCTGTGTCTCTGAATTCTGGCATTTTTGATTACAATCTGTATTACTCTGCTACAAGTTATTATTCATGCTTTAACTACAAACCTAACATTTTTCAGATTGCTCAGATAGTACTCTCAAATTTACCTCCACACTGACCAGATGTGACTTAATATAAATAGGTGAAATTGATGAATAAGAAGACAGTCAGTAGAATTTGCTTGTTTTATAACAGAATTGACTGTATGTCAACTTTGATGAATAAAGACCATTGTAAATTTTATCAGGCAGGGGCAGCATGGAGTCAACAGGTGGATCCTAATGTCTATATCAAGATACACAGTCACAGATTCCACCTTCACTCGCATTTTGGTTTCTGTTTCATTCCTATATCTGCCACCTGGCATTGGTTTCTAACTCTGCACCTGTTCTGTGCTAGATAATTAAGCAATATCACACAAGAAGGAGGGCTGTTGTATATCAGCAAGTCTGTGATTCGGTCATGGCTAATCACAGCGTGCTGATATTCAGTACAACAGCACGACATCGAGTGTGATATTGCTTTTATACAACAGTTCTATAAACAAGCAATTAATAATGAGTAAGTGACATTTTGGAAACATTTTGCAATTGTTCTGTTTATTTTTGCTCCACTAGCATAAATAGATACCAAAGAAGCCACTCTCGACTAGCTGGCTAGCTAGCTCACATTGATTTGTACGTTCCTGTTAAAGGTGCTTCCATTACAATTGGTGTCCCAGATCTTCGTCTGACGATCTTTCATATTACTTTCAAATAAGCTGTATTTCTGAATAGTATCATTTGCCATGTCTGCTGATGATTTCGCTAACGCTATTGTAGTAATCGTTTTGATCTACAAAGTGGAATTTTACATGCAGGACACAGACAAGCAGAGCGATACACATATTAAAACATCCCAGCATCGTTATATAAAAAATCAGCACTCTTGGAACACCACTCAACCAATCAAATTAGTGAACCGGAACTAACTGTTATAATTAAGCAATATCGCATGGGCAAGCGTGTGGTTGTACTGAATATCGGCACGATGGCTGCAGGTAATCAATATAACAACGCAATTGCAAGTGTTATATTGCTTTTATACAACAGTTTTATATATAAGAAACGAATATAGAATAACTGACATTTTGGACACAACATTGCCGGATAATTTATACACCACAAACAGAAATCGATCACGAAGAAGCCACACTCACTTCGTAGCATGTCGGCTAGCAAGCACACATTGATTTGTACCTTCCTGTTAAAGGTGCTTCAGGAAAGATTGGCGTTCCTTCTTCTTTTCATCTTCATTTGAAGAGTTTTCGTATTTTAAGTCAAAAGTTATATTCCTAAAAAGTATTGTTTGCCATGTCTGCTGATGATGTCACTAACACTACTGTAGCAACCATTTCAAACTAGGAAGTGGAATTTTACATGCAGGACACAGACGAGCAGAATGATACACACGGTGAAACATCCCAGTGTGGTCATACTAAATATAAGCACTCTTGGAACACCGCTCGTCCTTTCAAATTAGTGAACAAGAACTAACTGTTGTATAAAACCGATTATCGATGTATACTTGTATACTGTTTGTCGATGTATACCTGGCTGTTTCTTCGTTTCCTTGTGAAGTCTCATCAAATGTTTTTGTGCAGTTCTGAACCTTGTTTCCTTAGTGCCTTGCTACATAGTTATGCGGACAAATTATAAGCTGTTTTGCTCTGTTTTATGATTATGGATAACTCTAGTTTGTTAAGTTCAGATATTTTGCACTTGCCTCCTACGTCTAACTCATGTTACGTTTATAAAGGTTCCAATTGTATATTACAGACATAATCAACAAACAATACAGGCTACTAGTATGACAGTATAATAGTACACAGGAATAATAGGTTTAATTTGAAGCAGTTATACCCGATGTTAAAGACATCCCAAGAAGATACTGGTGCCATGCAGTTTTAAAAACATGGCCATGTAATTTGTAGCATGCCAGGCACAGATTGGTAGAGGGAAATTGCAAATCCTAAATTCCTGCATAAACTGAAGGATTAGAGCAATCCTCATAGTATGCCTGTCTACAAAAAAGTATCTAGCCATTTCCCTAACCGAATAACGGAATGCTTGCACAGCCACTGCAGTGATATATTAATTTAATTCTCTCTGAAAATAAGTTGTAAGCAGAGGGTGTTGTGTAATACTTGGGTTGTGTTATAATGTGAATTTTTCATACTGTTCTATTCCATATGGAGACATTGCAGTATGTTTTTGAGGCTTTGAGGATAAAATGTCTCCCATCACACTTTGTAACGTTGTATGAAGAGAAGTAGATGTGTATTTAATGCAGTATTTAATGTAAATGTGAGGATCTTTTGCAGTCATGCTTCAGAAACCTCTGTACAGCCGCATGTGTTAGTGTGTTAGCTTGTTTGTGTTGGCCTCAGGGATAATGAAGAGGATAAAAGGCTATAAAATCTCAGCTCTTGCAGGGAGGATTCCCGAATAGCTTAACACTTGTTACCTCTGGCCCACGACTCTCTCTCTCTCTCTCGCGCGCTCTCTCTCTCGCTCTTTATCTCTTTTTCTCTCTCTCGTGCTCTCTTTCACTCAGCTAAACCCATTAAAGGTCAAATCATATTTATTTATTTCACAGGCATTAGGCACTGCTGTTGCTCCTCAGGCAACACTAAACCATAAACCTGAGCGTTAATACATGAGTACACTTTTAGAAACCCTCTGTTGGGTGTTTCTACATAAAAGCTTTACGTCTCATAGGAACATCTGGAGAACTCTTGATATTTCTGCATTTGACCTTTGTTTTAATATTCAGCATGTCTCATAAGTATAGCATCATATGAGAGCAATAAAAAAACTTTATTTTTATTTACAGAACTTGCTGAGCAGGTCCACCGTTTTTCTCAATATTCAAATTCCTACGAGTAGAATTTTTTCGGATTCCTTTTTCAGACACGTCACGCTTCAAACTGGAAAAAAACAATATGGAACGTCCTTGTAATGTTAAGAGGGTAATTAAGATTTCAAGACCTTGCAATTATAATATTCTGTCTGGCTTTTTGGCAAAAATGAGTTAAAAAATTTAAACGCTATTTAATGTTATTCTGTCTGTATGAGGTTTTACAGCAAACTATTGTTTAAAAATATTTGAAAAAGTAACACAGAATTGTAAGATAAAACCTGCTTAAAATAGAATAATTGCAAAGTCCCAACTTGCATCAATTCCCATTTGTTTAAAAGTTAATTAAGGGAAAACCTCCACTAACTTGTCAGATCCGTGACTAAAATAGTCCACGATTAAGCAATATCATATGGATAATAGTGCTGTTACTAGTACTAATAGTAATACTAATACTAGTGCTAATAGTACTGAATATCAGCATGGGCGAGGGATACAAGCTTTGAAATGTACCAGTGCTGTTCTAGTAAATATCAGCACTCTTGGAACGCCGCTTGTCCAAATCAAATCAGTGGACCGGAACTAACGGTTGTATAATGTTCAATATAAACTAATGCCTTAATCTTCTGAAGTCATCAGTGGGGCTGAATGTTACATTCTAATGTGGGAGTCCCGCTAACTTGAGTTCAGTGATTATTATCATTGAGTAGTTGTTTGTAGTTGTAGCTGTAGTTGTATTGTGCATGCTGTAGTTTAATAGGTGCTAATTGCTTTGGACTTAGTTTTAGTCATAGCAGAAATAACCACTGGCCAATGCAGGTGATATTATTATACCACAGCACTGCTTGTTAATTCTGCCTGGTCAGAAGGTGACTTTCTGTACCAGAATCTCTGATATTAGTTCTGGCTGTGAGGCTTTTATTAATGTACTCATGCTTATATCTTGTCAGTTTATACACTGTACCCACAAACAGATTGAAACTGTGTGACGTGAAGCTTCCAGTGAGAAGATTTTTATTCAGCATTCTTAGAAGGAGTCCTCAGTGTCAGTGTTTTGTTACAGTCAAGTAAAGCTGTAGCATTATGTTTTATGAGTCTTTTACGAGACAGGCAGATTTGTGGTTTCTCGTTAACATGAAAAGCTGAGATTATTTCAATTATTAACTTCAAGGGAGGAAAAAAGAGAGGCTGGTGAGAGAACAAAACCTCATGGCTGCTGTAATGCAAGCAATAATATAAACTAACGTTTTTGTGGACATTCCACAACATTGAACAAAACTACAAACAACTCAAATGTAAGAACGTTGGGCTTCACCGCATCGTTTATCATTTTCCTCTCAAAGCATGCCCCATAGTGTTTCTCTCCCTTATTTAATTCATTCAGGTGTTTGAAACAAGCATATGGGGTGTGTCACCACAAAATGAGTCCAGTGTTGCAAAGGTTCATCCTGAGATATAGAAACAGGAGTGCGTCAAAATATGACCCACATGTTTTGCTAATTTTGCCGGAAATTCATTCCGTAGTCTATATTGTATCTGTCACCAAAATATTAAGTGGTTGAGGTTACTGCTCAGTGCAGGCCAGTCAAGTTCTTCCACAACAAAATCACCCAACCATGTCTTTACGGACCTTGCTTTGTGCAATGGGGCATAATCATGTTGGAACAGAAAAGTACCTTCCCCCAACTGTTCCAAAATGTCTTGGTATGCTGAAGCATTAAGATTTCCCCTCACTGGAACTAAGGGGCCTAGCCCAAACCCTGAAAAACAACCCCACACCATTATCCCTCCTCCAGCAAAACTTTACAGTTAGCACAATGCAGGCAGGCAGGTAACGTTCTACTGGCATCTCCCAAACCCAGACTCATCCATCAGACTGCCAGAGAGAAAAGCATGATTTGTCAATCCACAGAAGATGTTTCCACTGCTCCAGAGTCCAGTGGCGGTGTGCTTTACACTACTCCATCCAATGCTTGGCATTATGCTTGGTGATGTAAATCTTGCATGCTGCTGCTTGGCCATGGAAACCCATTCAATGAAGCTCCAAGCATACAGATTTGGTGCTGAAGTTAATGCCAGGGAAAGTTTGGAACTCTTCGGGGAAGTTTGAGTCGACAGGGCATTGTCAACTTTTACCCACAATGTGCCTCAGCACTCGGTGACCCTGCTCTGTGACTTTTACATCTCTGTTACGTTGTCTGCCACTTCATGGCTGAGTTGCTCTTGTTCCTAAACGCTTCCATTTTTCAATAATACCACTTACAGTTGACTGTTGAATATCTAGCAGGGAAGAAATTTCATGAACTGACATACTGCAAAGGCGTAGCATCCTATGACAGTGACATGCTTGACATCACTGAGCTCTGCAGAATGACCCATTCTTTCACAAATGTTTGTAAATGCAGACTGCCTGGCTAGGTGCTTGAATTTATACACCTGTGGCAGGGGCCTAGATGAAGGATCTGAATTCAGTGATTAAGAGGTGTGTCCCAGTACTTTTATCCATATAGTGTATTGGGTTGCTCTGCATACACGTCAAAATTTACAGCTGATTTCCTCCAAAATTTCTTCTTAAGATGATGATAACATTAAATATTTTTGCAAATTTCTCTGGATTGGCTCAACCAAATTTAACAAATGACCCCTTATTTTAAAGTTCATCAAATGGCCTAATTTTGTGTTGTGATCTTGATTTTTGGAGTTGTAAAGCACTATCTGTCCATCCATTATCTATACTGCTTTATCCATTATCTATATATATTTTATATAAATATTATATAAATTATATATTCATCAGGATCGTGGGTAAAGCCAATCCCAGCCGACATCAGGCTAGAGGTGGGGTACGCCCTGGACAGGTCACTAATTGCAGGGCTAGCACAGAGATGAACGGCCATTGACACTCATATTCACGCCTATGGGCAATTTAGAGTAGCCAGTTGACCTGATTTGCATGTCTTTGGACTATGGGAGGAAACCGGAGTGCCCGGAGGAAACCTACACAAGTTAAACCTACCCACTCAGCCACAAGGTTCGAACTCAGAACCTTCTTGGCATGAGGTGACAGTGCTAAGCACAGCACTGATGTACAGTACTAAATGATCAAAAATAATGTTACAGTGTATTATACAGTAATAAGAACACATTGTAGTAATCGCACGTTAATTATGAAGTTATTTATAGTCATGGGTGGTGTAATACTACAGGGTGTCCCAAAAGTCTTCATACATGGGGAAAATGATTGCCTACATGATTGCCATTTCTTTATAAACGCGAACAAAATCGTCGCTCCCACTCTTGAAAATCGCATGTTAACACATCTAGTGTTAGGCATGTAAATGCTCTTTCTGCACTTCATGTTCCTTGAAATTGTGCTGTAGCCATTGGAATGATTTCAATATGTCCGTCTTTTATGAAAGGAATTCTTCAAAGATTTCTGATATACAGTAAATTAAGTATTAGTTTAGTATAGCTAAGACATTTCGCTAAAAAGTGTTAATTTTCCCTATTTATTGAGACCTTTGAGACACCCTATATTGTTTATTAATGGGCTATTCTCAGCTCAATGCTGATTTTCACAGTTTGTTCATTTTTACCTAATGCTGTAAACAGCGTTAGTTAGGGAACATTAATATAAAGTGTTCCAGTTTATCTTGTTAAAAAGAATCAAAGAGCAACATATGGCTCCAAGACATGCTTCCCTTTGTTTTAATGTTTCTGAATATTTAGCATGCAATAAAAACAAGACCTAATTAGTTTCATTTAGTTCCCCCCGGACTGTTTGGAGGACAGGTCAAAGCCTTGGCGTGCACTAATTTCTAGTGAACATATTTAGGGTGTACTTTGCATATTCACTGCTGCTCCCAAGATATGGTAGGATGCCAATTATTTGTCTTCTGATGCAGCTATTTTTACATTTTAATATCATTTTAAAAATTAGTTCTCACTCCTTTGCTTGATTTTTATTTAATGCTCAGCGTAAACACAAACACACCCACACACATCTTCACACTTCACTTTGCTTTAGGTAGCAAATATAAGGTATTAGAGCTTGTTTTTTTTTTCTTCACTTAAATTTATTCAAACTGATTTGCTCTTCCTATTTTGCTAAAAATTGCATTGCTTTAACCTATTATTTAAATGCATAATGCTCCTGTGGTAAATGGCTTACATATTAACATACCCTGGCCTCTTTCTAAAGTGTGTGTGTGTGTGTGTGTGTGTGTGTGTGTGTGTGTGTGTGTGTGTGTGTGTGTGTGTGTGTGTGAGAGAGA
>JAQQZR010000038.1:6213303-6232521 GCA_030068235.1 Notoglanidium macrostoma
ATATACACATAGTATAGAAGGCAGAGATGGTTGCAGGGCAGGTAGGTTTTATTGCAATAGGTAAACAAATCCAAATGGACAATCAAAACATCAGGCTTGGGTCAGACGCTCAGCAAACTAACTTTCAAGGTCAAAGCCAGTAGCAACAAAAAAAAAAAAACCTAGAACAAGATCAAAACCGAAGAGTGTGCACAAAATACAAAGGCTTGGAGTTGGCATGAGGTAAACTTAGAGAGAGACTTTGCATTGTTCAGGTGTGTATAATCAACAGTCAGATGAAACTGAATGTGATAAATGCTGTGGGTGATGGAAAATGGAGTCAGGACCGGCATTGTCGCGATGCTGCGCTGAACCCAGCGCTGACCTAACACATATAAGTTGTATGCAAATGTTTTTTCTGTGAACTTGAGTTGAGGATACATATGAAGTCACCTCAGAAGGCAGCATTATGTGCAAACATTTGATTTGTTCATGACTCCAAGCTATTAGTTATAAAGCAACATCTGTTGTATTTCGAGCACATTGTGTGCATCTGTGTGTGTTTGTAGAAACCCTGGAGAAGAAGTTACCAGGTGCTATGAAGGAGCAGGAGCCTGATGTTTTCTTAATGTATATCCATTACTTGTAGACAACATCTTGTTCTTTTGCTCTGGGGACCTAACTCCGACTCCCATACTAAACACACTGCAGTCTGTTAAAGAAAGACTGTCACTTTATGCTTCAAGTCAGAAATAGATTTGAGCTTTGCCCCTTAGCTTGTTGACTACTGACATAAAAGGAACTCTTGTAGATCACTAGCTTTTAGATGCTGTGTGTTCGCGCTACTCTGTGCTCTTCTGTGTTTCTTGTGTAACTGTGAGAGAGAAAGTGTGAGAGAGAAAGTCTACAGGTGATCTTAAAATGGTATGCGGATAGCTAGCTTGTAATTACAACAGTAATATCGAGGTGACTTTGCCCTTCACCTTATCCACTAGCAGATAAGCATTCTGGGGAAACGAGTCTCTTGTAATTTCAGAAAGGCAGTGATAAGGGGAGATGAACGGTGGCTGCCACCAACAATACTTCTGTAATGAGCTTCCGGGACGTGTTTTATCATCCTGAAGAGTTTCAATATTTCAGCCTAATTTTTATGGTGCCATTTTGTTTGTGGAAATGATATTTATTCATTCCTTCATTCATTTGTTTTTGTATTTATTTATGGCATTTTTAGGTTGGTGTATTTATTTATGCTTGACCTTGCTCTGTTCAGTAGCATCACGATCAGTTGTACTTGCTGGGCTGGTCCCTTTGTTCTTCTGTTTTACAAAGCTTTTTCTTTTTGTCTGAAGTCTAACATTGCCTCAGGGCGGAAAACATATGTGTTGTGTGTGGATTCAGCAGCCCTCATTATCCTGACCGCATACGTGTATGTTTGCGTGTGTTTCATGAGGGATGGATAAAACTTGTGATGTTTTGTGCAGTGTGAATTGTTTGAGTCTGTGCATGGCATATGAATCTGCAATCTCTGCATCTCAGAGCGAGTAATGTGGCATGCTCGGTGAGTGTAGAGAGCAGACAAAAAGCTGGGAGAGAATATTTGGGTCAGACAGTTCCCTCTGCTTTAGACAGCGCTTTGAGTAAATGTTGACCCTGCCACAGGCCAGAGCAACTCTGTTTTCCTGAGGAACATCAGTCAGAAATCGGAATTGCCCAGGATGTGATCTCAGGCCGATGTATTTAAGGAATATTTTGTTCATTATACAGGGCGTCCCAAAAGTCAGGCTCCATAGACAATTATTTATTTAAATAAAGATATTACAACAAATGCTCAAATTGATATTTTTGGACTTTCAGGAAGAATTCAGGCTTCTATTGTCAGTTTCAAAGCCATCTTGGGTCTAAAAAAATTACCTATGGATCTAGAATTTTGGGACACCCTCTATATTGTTTGTTATAGTTATATAAGGAATAACATGACAGACTGTGAGTTTATATGAAAATAATCCACACCTGGAATGATGCGGCACTTCCTCGAGATAAACAATCGGTCCCTCACCAGCATCTCTCTCTCTCTCATTCTTTCTCTTTTAAAAATGCACCTTGTCATTTTACACAGAAACCCAGAAACCTGAAAACTTCCCTGTCCTGAAGACTTTCTCTTGCTAGGAAACTTTACAAAGCACTGTGACCATTACAAATCACTGACATACGAGCCTCCTCTCATGAATATTAAATAAATGTCCCCTAACAAAAAAAACATCACCACATCAATGACAACATGTTTTTCTTAGATAAACAGCGCTGCACTTTACTTTCACCACTAGCAACAGAACTGTTATCCATATCATGCTGTTATACAAAAAGTAATGTACAACTCCTGACCAATCAGAAATGTGTGCTTTATGTGCGGCATGGTGTTGCAGCTGGTAGCTCTAGGATCCACATTCAGTTCTGAGTTTGGGTTACTGTCTATGTGGAGTTTTGCTTGTTTTCCCTGCTGGGTTCCTCCATGTCCTCTGGTTTCCTCCGCCTCCCAAAAACATGCCTTTGCTTTGCTGAACTGCTGTTGGGTATGAATGTCTATGAGAATGCTTGTGCATGTGTATGTGTGTGCACATGGTGCCCTGAGATGGACTTGCATCTCATTGAAGGTTTGTCCCTGCCTCATGCCTAGTGTCGCTGACCATCGATAAAGCCATTGCTAAAACAATTACTGATTATGAAAGAATAAATGTGTGAAGTGTGATGGGGTGGAATGTGGTGAGAGTGAGCCAGTAAAAAGAAAACATTCAGCAAAAGTAAAAAATAGATTCATTTAGTCCCTGCAGTGTGATTTAGTAAACCTGAAAGCCACCTCAGGAACTGCAATTGCACTTGCAAATTAATACAGCTGAAAAGCAGGTACTATTTTTGCGTAAGTCTAGAAACATTAAACTGTACTGTTTACTAAGTTTTAATAAGGAGATGGTTTAACAGATTATACTTTGGTATCTCAAAATGATCTTTCTTAAAATGATGACTAAATATTAGCAGTGAAGTTGGTTTCATATTACATAGACCTATTTGTCACATGTTCAAACCTTCCATTCCATTTAGAGTATCTGAAAACTTTGTTTGTTCGCATGCAGCTCATTTCTCAGCCTTTAATTGGTGTTATATTGGATACACAATTAGTTGTGTGGCAAAATTTTGTTTCAGTTTGACTCTTTGTGAAGTCTCTTACAGAACCTACTGTGGCTCTTAATAGAAAAATAGCACATACAAAAACCTCATATGCACATACCGAATTCTACCACTATGTCCATGAGACATAATGCTATTATTTTTAAATTACTTGCAAAATGTTTTTGTGCAGACAATTTGTCATATTGTACACACAAATTAGCACACGTTATTTGAGATTGTCCTAAATCAAGGCTTGTTTGTTAGCACAATTTCTGCAATGTTACATATAGCTGTATTTGACAGGTTATATTGTTTACTGTATCATCTATTTAATTATTGTTCAATCTATCTATTTGTATATTTCATTAATATAATTTATTTATTATGACATTACTTCTTAGTGTTTTCCAGTTAAAAATTCAGATGAGTGTAATTAATTACATATTTAACTTTGGGTGTAAAAGATTAATATGAAAACATCAGGAAAGATCATTTAATTGAAGGTATTTGTATAAGAAGTAATCATCAGCCAGAACCTACCAATTGTGACAGGTCTAATTATACTTGCATATTTAAATCTCAAGCTTGGTTGGAGATTATGTAAATACATAAAAGTGTAGAAATAAAATAAAGTGTTGCAATTTAGCATGAAATGTCAAGGGTTTAAAGTTATTCATTCTTTTTCCTGGTTAAAGTTTTACATTCAAATTAAACATGGTGTGCCTTTGGAAGGTTTCAGGGCAAATGGAAAAATATGGTAATTCTACAGTAGCACATAAAAATAAACTGTTTCAGAAGCTCACGCAGATAAACATACTTATGCAAATGTGACTCAATTCCTTTTTAATGTCAAGCCAAGTTAAACAACATCTGTAAAGACATGTAAAGAAATACATGTGGTGAATAAATCTCAGAAACACATTGACACAGAATTCTCTTATCTCTCTTTATCTTTTAAACTCTCATGGTATTTCACAGAGTGTAAGGCAGAATAAATGGGGTCAATGTGGCTAACTACCTAAGACAGAATAAATAACACAATCTCTAATACTCACTAATCTCTGCTACGTAGGCAGTGCTTTAAGGTACTCTACAAAAAAGGAAATCTTAGAAAGTGAAAATATCTTAAACAAAGTCTAGTATTTGCTATTATGAAACTATCCATTCATCTTTTATCTATATTGCTTATCTGTCAGAGTTGCAGGGAAGCTGGACCCAATCCTGGCTGACTTCGGGTAAGAGGTGGGATACACCCTGGGCAGGTCACCAATCTATTACAGGGCTAACACAGAGAAAAACAGCCATTCACACTTACGGGCAATTTAGGGTAGCCAGTCGACTGTTGGAGGAAACTGGAGCACCCAGAGGAAACCCATGCAGACATGGGGAGAACATGCCAACTGTGTACATAAAAGCCCCAGTCAGGCAGCATGCTCGAACCCAGAACCTTCTATGTGTGAGGCAACAATGCTAACCACTGCACTACTGTGCCACACTATAAAAATTATAGTGATCTAAATACAATGCTAAAAGAAATTAAGGGAACACTTAAATCACACATCGGAACTCAATGAACGAAACATGCCAGTTAAAAATCTTTACTGATATTCATTGGGTAATTTGTTGAGAGAAAAATTATGTAATCATAGTCAATAGAAACCTGAATCAGGGCATCAGTGAGCTCCTGGACAGTCAGTGGTGCTACCTGGCAATGTCGGATGCACCAAAACATAATGACTCCAAGGTTCTCGATTGGATTCTGGGGAACATGGGGGACCAGTCACTAGAATGGATCCCTTCGTCATACAGGAACTGCCTACACACTGTGGCCACACGAGGCCGGGCATTGTCCTGCACCAGAAGGAACCCGGGGCCCACTGCACCAGCGTAATTTCTAACAGTGGCTCTGAGGATTTCTTCCGGTACCTCATAGCAGTCAGGGTACTGTTGGCTAGCACATGGAGGTTTGTGCGACCCTAAAATGATATGCCTGCCCAGACCATCACTGAACCACCACCAAACCATTCATGCTGGATGATGTTGCAGGCAGCATAACGTTCACCACGGCATCTTCAGACTCTTTCATGTCTGTCACGTGCTCAGTGTGAACCTGTTCTCATCTGTGAAGAGAATGGGGCACCAGTGGTGGACCTGCCACTTCTGGTGCTCTCTGGCAAATGCAAATCGAGTTGCACTGTGCTGTACTTTAAGCACAGTTCCCACTAAGGATCTTGGGCCCTCAGACCACCCTCATGGAGTCTGTTTCTGGCAATTTGGTCAGAAACATGCATAACAGTAGCCAGCTGGAGGTCATTTTGTAGGGCTCTGACAGTAGTTCTCTTGTTCCTCCTCACACAAAGGAGCAGATACTGGTCCTGCTGCTGGGTTGTTGCTTGCTCTCCTACGACCCTGTCCAGCTCTCCTCGTGCATTGGCCCATCTCCTGGTGTCTCCTCTGTCATATGGATGTGCCATCCTGAAGGACCTGGACTATCTGTGCAACCTGAATGGCCTGCAGGTACTGCCTCATGCTACCAGTAGTGACAGGGACACTAGCAAAGAATCAAAGTCAGGAAGGATGAGGAGAGAGCAATTGTCTATGACCACTATCTGCAAAACCATTCTCTTTTTAATGGTTGTCTTGTTGTTGCCTCTCCAGCGCACCTATTTCATTTGCACCAAAACAGGTGAAGTTGATTCACAATCATTTATGTTTCCTAACTGGACAGATTGATATTCCCTGAGATTTAACTGATTTGGTGTTAGACTGTGATGATTAAGTGTTCCCTTAATTTTTTTGAGCAGTGTATATGATTATTAAACCTATTTCTCTTTTTTTTTTTTTTTACTAAATCCAAGCTTAAAATAGCCTAGAAGCAAAATGATCTGCCAAAAATAGGCTGAATAATATTATACAATGTATTTGATTTATAATAATCTTATAATAAGAAATATTACATTAATTTACCAATATGGTCTGACTTGCTAAGATAGCATTTGTTGCAGTGTTGAACTGGCAAATTGTGTTCTATAAGAGTGCTCCTGAATGTTTCTGTGTAACGTCCTGCCCCATTAACCACCCACTTGCTGCCCTAGCCCTGCCCTGCCCCAACTCCATAACAGTCCATGTTCTGATAAAACACAGTACAAGAGTGCAAGTAGTAGTCCTAATGACAGGCAATCAAATGTCCCTCTAATCCCCCTGTCTCCTGAGGTGCCAAATAGGTCAGGGCCACAGCCCTTGTGTTATATAGTAAATGCTCCCTGAGCATTTTTGTGACCTTAACTTACAGTGACAGCACATAACTTCGCCTATGACTCACCTTCCGCATATTAATCTCTACAGAGTTGAGGCTGTGTGATGTTTTAGCTGAAATCCTGTTCCTTTCAGCCAGTAATCCCCGCTGGCTGAATGAGCGATGTGCTGGACTATCAAATGTGAAATTTAATCTGGGAGCTGAGATTAGTATGCCGACTGCGGACCCACCCAAATCTGCGTAATAAGAGTTAGCCATGGAAATAGCTGTAGAACGGCAAGAAGAGGCCACTTAGAGGTAAATGGCGCAGCTAGTAGAGCTGTCAGCGTGTGAGATGGGACTGGCTGAGATCGTGTCATGCACTCCATAATTAAAGAGGGGAGAGGAGATTGCATTGCCTCGCCTGGAGGGTGACGGACAGAAAAAAAGACAGAAAGAGACAGATCAGTGATCTAAACCCAATGTCTGACAAGCACGCACACACACATACACCTTTCAATGGAATAAAAAATGGAAGAAAAGTACAAAACATACGGTCATCAGCCACAGGTGTGCTTAACCCTTATGTTCTGTTCATTACCTATCAGCTGATGTGCCACTGAGTCAGACCATGTTGAGCAGAAAACTGACTGAGCTTGTTATTTGAAAATGTATTTTTAAATATTGAAAATGTCTGGAGAGTATAACATTATTATCAATCTTTAGGAAAGTGGACACACAAAACTGCTTTGTAGTGTAATAAAACTTTTTTTTCCCAATTCCAACTTTTTTTCAGTAATTCTGCTGTCTTAATATGACCTGAAAATAATATAAATAAAATGAAAAACAATCCAATTATGACACATTAAGTCATAATTGTTGTAAGCAACTGCCATGTCAGGGCAAAGTCTAACTCATAGCCACACTGATGAGACTCTTTTTGCAGCATTAGTGTTGGAAATTAACAAGGCTACCATTATCAACACATTTTTGTCTAGTATATTTAGTCTGTGATGAATAATAGGACGATCAGCACTGGTAAGGCTAAATGGGAGGTATCATCAGTATTGGTATTACCACCAAATAACAAACTTAACTCCTTAAGTATTGAAGGTGTTCTATACTTATTTAAGAATACATACATTTTAGGCAATATGACAAAAAAGTTTCCTGTAATGAACATACTGTCAAATCTGTATCTACCACCAATTCAGGAGCCACTACAAATCCACAGTCTAATACAGTCCAGATATTAGCTCACTGTCACTCACCTGCCTATTGAACTTAACCTGTTTTCTAGTAACTTTTACTTCCGTGTATTTATAACAGTTCCTTCAACACCTACATTTGCAAAGTTTTGCCATTCCAGTATGAATTTCTGAGTGTTTTTGTTGTTGTTGTTGTTATTATTATAATTTTTTTGCTTTTGGCCTTCATTTTGATTTTGATTACCTTGCATTACTTTGTTTGCATGATGTTCAACCCCTATCTGTTTTGAGCAAAAATTTCTCAGATTTTTGCATTGTTAATAAACGTCTCACACTTTCATCCATTTACCTCCACCTTGTGCCACATACAGTAGCAATAGTCTTGAATTTAGAATTCTACATTTCTATATTAAGCCTCAATTACCTTTCAGGATCCTTCATTATATTATGTTTAGTAAAAGGGAGAATGTTTGTCAGATATGAAAACTGGCATTATTATTTTCAAATTTTCAATCAAGAAAGTTTGTTGTTTTCGTTATATTGTACCTATAAAGTTCTAATTGGCTTTCCTGAGATTGATGAATGTCCTTCTACCTTTTTTCCTGCATCTTCATACTTTAGTGAGAAACTTAATTTCTGAGACTAAACCAGTTGTTCCTCAGTGGCTCTTTAAATGGTTTAATGGTTTCACCTTGCTAAATGGGTTCTGTATAAAATAGAAACCTTCTGTTGTAGCAATAAGGGTTCCCCAAAAATGACAAATCATGCTGGAAGGGCACTCAGAGAGCGCAGACCTCGGCCAATGACAATTGTCGACTCTTCTATGATGTGCAAATCTGCAATTGCAACCACTTATATGTCTGGATATATTTCCAATGGAGTATATTATTTCTATATTGGCTATGTTTTGTCACTATTGAACTTTACCACCGGATTTTAAAATGTATGGCTTTGTTGAGCACAGACTTCCGCCAACCCTATAATGTCGTATCGAGTGATGTTAGCGAAAGTGAAACTAAATAGGTCAAGCTGCCCAATGAGTCAGATCCGCTGCAAAACTTATTGGGTTCTTCCTTGATCCATGCTATACCCTGCTACCAAGTTTCATGAAAATAGGTCTAGTGATTTTTGTGCAATCCTGCTTACAGTCAAACAGACTAACAAACCACACTGAAAACATAATCTCCTTGATTGAAGTAATAACCCTTTTAGGAACGTACCAAGAGTTTGTATTAGATGTTTTATGGACAGATCTAAATAATACATTAATGGTTTTAGGAGGAGTAATTTGTAGACTCTTCATAAGTATTCTTAAAATGTTTCACAGTATCATTTTATTTAATACAAATTCTTTGCGATGACACAGAGAACTAAATATACCGTAAAAAAGCTTTCCGATGCCTTTTAATACATCAGTACAGAAATTAGTGAATTTTCCAATGAACACTTCTCCCCTTCATTGCTTTCTACTCTCAGGTGGTCCATTTAGCTTTTGAAGGATAATAGCTTCTGAAGGACGTGGAAAAGATTTGGCACAAGAATGTGAAATGTGGGTCTTTCTACACACATATCCCTCTACTCTTATATAGCCGCATCAAAATGTTAATATGACCCTGATCAGTTCTGTCAGGGTTGACTCATTTGCTGCTTTGCTGCTGATTTGTTGGAGTGTGATTTGTCTGAACATGCTTTTTAATTGCAGAGTAAATAACTAATTGTAGAAGTGAATGATATATGACCTGCGTATTGAAATTGAGATTAAAATGTTGATGACTTACTATGATATAACTACTAACTCTTCTTTACTTCCAATAGTGCTGATCAAAAATGGACATTTGCTTTATAGATTCAGTGAAACTGTTCCATAGAAGGCATCTCACAGCAAAATGATGAAAAGTAACTACAATTGAGTACTAATGTCCATCCATTCATTCATTTTCTATACCACTTATCCATTAAGGGTCGTGGGGAAGCTGGAGCCAATTCCAGCTGACTTCAGGCGAGAGGTGGGGTACACCCTGGGAAAGTGTCCAAATTATTGCAGGGCTAACACGGAGATGAACAGCCATTCACACCTATGAACAATTTAGAGTAGCCCATAGGTAGCCCATTTGTCCATAGGTCTTTGGACTGTAAGAGAAAATAGGAGCACCCGGAGGAAACCCACGCAGGCAATGGGGGAGAACATGCAAACGCCGTACAGAAAGGCCCCAGTCGGGCCAGCAGGTTCAAACCCAGAACCTTCTTGCAGTGAGGCGACAGTTCTAACCACTGCACCACTGTGCCACCCTAAGTAATAGTAATGTTCCATGATATGGACAACTACCATCATACTCTGCATGATGATTTATAGAAGTCATATCTCAAAATATAATGCTGTACCATTCAGTATAATAAAATATAACTGCTATAATATAGCCACAATTCTCTTCATAACCTCTTTCTTATACAGTAACTGAGCCTTATTTTATTATGTAGCCTGACTACAGGCCCAAAGAGCTGCTGAGACAGAAATGGCAGAGATAGCTCTTGTTAGAGTGACCATGAAAACCACAACAAATCTAAGATATCCACTACAGACATTGACTTGGCAGACCACTTGTCTTCAGATTTTCTGTTTACTTGCACAAAAATAAAATGCCAATCATTGCATGATATGATCCTAAGAGATTTTTCCTCCATAGATCACTTTTTGTAGATGTTCACAGCTGCAGTACTAATGACTGCTATCCCAGCCTGTCCCAAACAACACACCACCACTATATGTTACTTATGAGATGTCTGCAGTGTAAGGAATTAAACATGACGGGATATGCTGTTACGGGAAAATTATCCTTGATGGGTGGGTGTGATGTGGCAAAGTGTTCTCATCTGTCCCAATGTGTTTAATTCGTATATAACACAGTAATTTGCCAATGATTACAATTTGAATTTTTTTAACTATTAAGTGTTCAGATCCTTGGCTAAGAAACCAAATTTAGCTCTGGTGCATCCTGGTTGTTTTGATTATCTTGAGATGTCTCTGTGGCTGGCGTCTACCTGCGGCAATTTCACCTGATTGGACAGGATATAAAAGGCACACACCTTTCATGTGTATTTTGTCCAAAATTCACAGTCCATATCAGACAAAATACCAAGCCATGCCAAGTCCAAGGAACTCTCAGTAGGCCTCTGCAATCACATTGTGTCACAAAAAAGATATATAGGCATATAACCTAAAGCTTTGAATATTCCCAGGAGCAACGTGGGCTCCATCTTCATGAACTGAAAGAAGTTTGAAACAACCAGATCTCTTCTTAAAGCTGAAATAGAACTGAGTCCAGCCAAACTCAGTAACTGAGTTAGAAGTTCCGCGGTTAGGGAGGTGACCAAGAACCCAATTACCACTCCAACAGAGGTTCAGAATTCCACAGCAGAAACTAGACAAAAGCCACTCCTGACTACAAGCCACATGTCAGGCACATAAAGGACTCTGAGAGTATAAAAAAAAAGATTCTATGGTCTGATGAGCTATAAAAAATTTAAGAGTTATGCCTGGAAAAACCATGTGCTGCTCATCAAATGGCTAATACCATCCCTATGGTGAAGCATGGTAGTGTCAGCATCATACTATTGGCGTGCTTCTCAGTGACTAGGACTGGGCAACTGCTCAGAATAAATACAGCCAAATACAGAGCGGTCTTTGAAAAAAACAAATACTCTAGAGTGAACACAGACTCAGACCCAGGTGGAGGTTCACCTTTCAGCATGTCAACAAATTTGTATTATGCACCCAAGACAGCGGTGTGTTTTTCTGTGGTGGAGCCAAAGTCCTGACTGGCACAAAGCACTGACAACCGAGGCTCCTTCTACCTTGCAGACCGTTTGTCACCAATATTGTGGTATGAAATAATATAACATTTTCATTACTGTTTACAGTTATGTAGCATCAGTGTAAATAAAGAAGGGTTGTTTCAGATGAATACTTTTGCCCTTTGGTGATCTTTTTACCTCTTCGTTGAAGATATGAATCTGAGTTTCTGTATGAAGTAGAATAATTTGTTCGTGTGTGTGTGTGTGTGTGTGTGTGTGAGAACAAAATTATGCAAAACATAATTCAATATGCTGTTCTTCTGTCAAATATAATACAATCCTAAACCATCACACATTAACATTTAGTGACAATTGTAACCGAGGCATTATTCCCTACAGAGAATTAAAGTCCCTAGCCAGAACTGAAGTCCAGGATAATAAAAGATCTTTGTGTAGCTTTACTCCTTATTACATTTCAGGTCTTTTTTGAAGATTTGCTGTAGTTTTTCAATGTCATTCCACCTGTTTTTGTTCTCTCATCATTGTAGCAACATGGGTTGTACTTTAAATGTGCCATCTTTAGGTTATAGAGGTTACTGGTAAACCTGAGATCAATGTTTAGAACATGCTAGATTTAAATGTCATAAATTTTTATTTATGGTTATTTATGTATTTTTTGCTTATATTTGATTGAAAGATTTTGAGTGTCTCTGTAGTTGTAGATAACATTCAATTCCTATGGGGTATGGCAAGTGTGTGATGTCCCCTTTAGTTTTTTTCCTGCTTCAGGGAAGGTTTTAAATGAATTGGCCAGTGCTGTTGTGCAATAATGTATGATAGGTCATGCTGTAGGATCACTATCAGAATATACAGCAACATCTTGATTTCTGAAAATGCTTTGTGACAATGCCTGTTGTTACAAATGCAATATAAATTAAATTGATGTGTATGGATGTGAACACAATGATGTGTGGAAAATGATCAGCTTGCTCTATGTTTGTATTTGGCCTAAATTCAGATATTGTGATCTTTGACTTCTGGATCACATACCAACAAAAGTAGACTTTTAATATTCAATAAAAAAACAGATAAAAAAAAAAGTTAGGTCGAATAGCTCTTGTGAGGATGTGGCTATAATGACAGTGTGTGTGTGTGTGTGTGTGTGTGTGTGCGGTGTCTCCTTTTCTGAAAGATATATGTGCATCTTTGTCATGTTTTTTGATTGTTTGTGGTTTGATTTGCTAACTTCAGTTCCAGAAAAGTCACTGCTCAATAAGGATGATAAAGCCTGTGAGTGCTTGGGCGACCAGCCAAAAGATTTTCATCTCTTGGCCAGCTAGTGCCACCTGTGTGTGTGTGGGGTGGGGGGCATGTGCGCGCATGTTGTAAATCCATTTCTCTGTGTCTTTTTGTGTGCGTGACACAGTTTTGATGAAATCCCCTGCCTCATTTGTGGGGATAAATATTTACAACTCACACTATTCCATTATTTTCTCCACCCCTGTCCCTTCTCTTCCACGCTGTCTCTCTTTCTGTCTCACTCTCTTTCTACCATACTCCTTTATTTCTAGCCCTGACTTTCATTTTTTCCCCTGGTCAGCTCCCTTCAGGTTTTTTGTTCCGCGCTTTAAGAGTCAGCTAAGGCTACAGAGGCTTAGCAAGGGTTGGATCAAACAGTGTGAATAATGAGCCTGTAGAGCTTCAACAGCAGAAGCAACCTTGATTTCAGCATGTGACCTGCTTGTATTAGCATGGATTGCGGGGATTAGCAAAGCAGCTAGGCTAATGCTTTTGCAGCATTGCATTGTTAATGTACTGACAGGGTCTAGTAGCTGTCGCCAAGCTTGTGTGTCCAGGTTTAAAGGATTTAGGGTTACAGCTAAGCTAAAGCTGAGAGGTTCTAGCTGCTTGGTTGTGGGCTAGAATGGCAAAAGGCTTTAGCCACATGGCTAGGCTAATATAGTGATTTATTTCAACTTATTGAGAGCTCAGCTGGAATGATCTGGAGGTTAACAGCGAGCAGGTTAATGAAGCCTGGGATTATACCATAATAACAAATAATAATTAGTATGATGATATCTAATCAACTGGATCAGTTGGCCATCACTAAAGAGATATAAAAAGGATGATTAAACAAAGATTTAGGAATATCTGATCTGTACACATCTCAACCATGTTTTCCTCTGTGAGTTTTCCTTTGAGATTATTAGTTGTCATGCTGTACAAGGTGATTCCAGTAATATCTTAGCTGAATTCTATAACAGATTCTACAGTAATGTTTTCTCCATGTCAGATTGTACGATGAATATCCTGTAGTGATAGACCTGAGATTACTATGATTACTAGAGGAAATTATTACGTCCTACTATTCACTGCCCTGCTATGAGCATGTCACGTTATGCGTTCTTAGACAGTAAAAAGTTCTTTTTTATGATATGCAAGCCTGTGACATACTAAAACCTGTATACAGTGTAAACTCCACTTTGTGCTAGCTGGCTTGTCTAAGCAAATATCTTTGCGTGAAACCACGTTAACTTGTTTTCTCAAAACCTTAAATTGTACATTTTAGTTGTTTTAGAGAATGTAGAACTCTTAAGGGTCATTTTGTTGTCCCTCCAGGGGAAGCCTTAAAGGTTCTATGTATTACAACAGTGTTTCATTATCAGAAAGTGTTCAAGTAGAACCCGTTTCGTAAGCTGACAACCCCTCATTATTCAGTATATCTTTAAAGAACTTGTGAAGAATGCTTTTTTTCCACAAAAGGAGGTCAATTTGTGATTGAATTTGTGTTGTAGAGAATGTGAATTTGTGTCTGTAACTGTTAAATGTGTTTAAAGGAGGTACTCATTGGTTACATACAGATAACTTTATCACAACAAATTATAAATCCTTGCAAACATGGGACAAAATACACTATATTGCCAAAGGTTTGTGGATACCTTACCATCACACCTATATGTGCTTTTTGAGCGTGCCATTCCAGATGCTGTCCCTCATTAGTGAGGTCAGCTGCTCAAGTTCTTGCTGGGTCCCATGTTGGGACATGTTTTGGCCTCTTAGTTCCAGTGAAGTGAAACTATAATGTGTCATAAGTTTAAAGACATCCTATACAGTTATACTGTCTAGTCACTTTAACTTAGAATGACAAAGATGACAGAAACCATCCATAGAACTCTGTAAGTTTAATCACTACTCATATGTGATGCTACAAGCTCAAAGTCCACCTAGACGTGATAAATAATCATAAAACTAAACAGTATTTAGCTGTTTACTAGAAATCACTGCGAATATGTAGGGGTGCCAATCATATTAGAAAAGAAATGTCTTAAGCACAATACTGCATTTCATATCTGACATGGTAAATGGAGGCCATTTCTTAATATAATAGATTTATTAGCATTTAAAAGAAGACTGTGATTTGTTCAGCATTGGCCTGCCTGGCTGCATTTGCCTTACAAAGAACCACCAAATAAAGATTCATTCTGAGAGAATAGAACAGTCAGTCAGCTTCGAACCAGCTTTGGAAATATGGCCTTCAAAAATTCTTAGTAATAAAACAAAGCAACATATTTCTAGAAAGTAAATGCCTGATTTGTGGCCATGCATTATAGAAAGTTTAGACTACACCATTCCTGACTACATGAATATGATTGGTCAGAAGATGTTGATTAATTTTCTACAGAATGATTATGAGTCTACTGTGTCAGAGCTTTGTATCAATCAGTAAGTTTTACGTTGTAAGCGATTGCTCAAGACAGGGAAGCTTATGCTTCCTGGTTTCTCAGTGCGGGTGGCATGGTAGTGCTGTGTTTAGCACTGTCACCTCACAACAAGAAGGTTCTGTGTTCAAACCTGCCAGCAGACTGGGGCCTTTCTGTGTGGAGTTTGCATGTTCTCCCTGTTCCTGCATGGGTTTCCACCAAGTGCTCCAGTCTCCTGCCACAGCCAAAGACATGCAGATTAGGTCAACTGGCTGCTCTGAATTGCCCATAGCTGTGAATGTGAGTATGAATGGTTGTTCATCTATGTCTTAGCCCTGTGATTGGCGACCTGCCCAGGGTGTACTCCTCTTGCCCAGAGTCAGCTGGGATTGACTCCAGCTCCCCCATGACCATTAACGGATCAGCATTATAGATAATGGAAGGATGACAAGCTGCATTTTTTTAAACTTCATCTTTTTAACTTCAAGAGAGAGATTAAAACAAAGATAGAAAGGAAACAACTGTTATAACTGCCACAACATACTGGCAACATGATAACAGCAAACACCATGTCAAATTCCACAACATTAATGTAACTATAAATGGTTAAAAATCATGACTTTCAACTCATTAATGAATTCAAAATAGTATTTTTTGGAAACGTGCTGATGGTCCCAAGGTAAGATGGAATTGGGGAAGGGCATCTAGCATAAAACCTGTGCTAAATTGAATGAACATGTGGATGATAACCAATGATCTGCTGCGATGATCTCTAAAGGGAGCAGCCAAAGGAAGGATGGATGGGTGGATGGATTTTCTGGCGATGTGCTGTCATACAAGAGGAATAAAATACTTTGGGATATGCATCACACAACCTCATTATGAAACCTTTTACAATAACAACACACTCTATGTGTTTTATTCCTTACTTCTCTAATGAAGCCTCCTCTAATAGAATTTGCATATTTTTTTCTACCTTGAGGGCAGGTTTTTAAAGAAATTGGCCTGTTCTGATGCGTAATATGGTATCGTGGTAATATGGTTTGCTACAGCATTTTCATCTGAAACTAAGGGAAAAAAAAGATAAAAATCCCATCAATCCGGTGTTAATCAAAAGACGGCGGCATTACTTGATGTTTCTGCCTTATTGTCTGCCATGGTATGGATCCTGACCCCCTTCAAGATATACTGCTCTTGAGCCACATCGTCCACTGTACCACTATACCGTACTTAATGTGGACAGCTATTTGTATGTGCCACTGTTATAGAAATGAATACACAGTGAGAACCTTCACCAGCGCCACACCGAGTAAAAATTGTTCAACACTTGACTGAGCTTTCAGATGTTTGTGTGGAAAATGTGAATAGCACAAGATCAAGATCAATCACAAGAGTTATTATATGCTGAATCGGTCGAATCTTATTACACTCTTGCTTTTCTAAGCTGTGAATGACTTGTCTGGACGGGTGTCAGTTTTAAGAATGCACTTTGCTGGCCTTGGACGTGCTTGGAAATCATACAGACAAATTTTGTGGCAATGCTGCAATGAGCCTCCTTCTGCAGTATGTCACTTTGCTTGGCCAGACTGTGGCTTGGCTATTTTTAAAAAGTCTCCTTTGTTACGAGATATGCTCTGTCTGGAAGCCAGTTCACCAAATGTCAGGAAGGCTGATTTGTCAGCTCATGTCAAAAACAAAGGAGAATGGCCGGACTGGTTTGAGCTGACAGGTAACCCTTTGCTATAAGCACTCTTTACAACCGTCATGAGTGAAAGAGCATCTCAAAATGTTCAGCACATCAAACCTTGATGTGGATGGGCTACAACAGCAGAAGACCTCACTGGGTTCCACTCCTGTCAGCCAAGAAGAGGAATCTGAGACTACAGTAGGCACAGGCTCACCCAAACTAGAGTTGAAGAATGGAAAATCATTACTTTGTCTTTTTCTGCTTTTCGCTGTTCAGTTTTGGTGAATCTCTGCCCATTTGAGCTCAGGTTACTGTTTTAGTACAGTTTTGCATGTTCTCCCCATGTTCATGTGGATTTCCTTTGGGAATTCCTTCCACCTCCCGTAAATATGGTACTAGTTGGACTGGCTAGTCTAAATTGCCTTTAGGTGTGAATTGGTGTTTCTCAATGTCAAGGCTTTGGAGAAGGACTATTCCGATGTCCAGAATCCTTCAAATTCTACCAAGGACCAAATCCTTCAGAAAATTTTCAAGGATGCATGTGTGGATCCTCGCCGTTCCTAAATCTCCCACAATCCTATGCTTACATACAAGACAGGACATTTTCAAGGGCACACACCTGCACACTTGCTAGGTGTGACAGTGACCTGTCCTACTAAGGAAGAATCCTTGACATTGAGAAACACCAAATGTGTGTGTATATGGTGCCCTTTGCTGGACTTGCATCCCATTCAGGATGTGTTCCTGCCTCAAGTGTTCTGGGGATAGACTCCAGATCCACTGCTACCCTGACCAGGACCAAGAAGTTAATAAAGATGAATAAAGATTTGTTCATTCAAACTTCCTTAGGTATTGCAGTGGCAGTGAGAACCAAACTTTTTATTGAAAGATGGTTATGAACAATATTACAAATTAATTCCCAGAATTTTTGTTATAATAATAGCAAGCAACATGCTATTACAATCAAGGAGGCTGCAAATGAGTCATGTTAAGACTCGAAACCTCGTCTCTGTGGTAATCTCTCTGTGTCCCTTAACAGGTAATATGCATATGAGTAATTCGGGTCACGTGTCCTTTCCGTGGTGCTGCAGGTGTTTTTATTGCTGTTATCAGATAAACAGGATTGAGTGAGTGCCATTGCTCATATGTTCTGTTCTTATTGGCACTGATTTGCTTTGCTGTCATGGTTACTCAGCTTCTCTCTGCCTGCTGCCTGATTCCCAGCTGTCCTTGATGATGTCACTGCCAAAACAGTTCGATACTGGTACTGACTATCTCTTTCTACTTCCTTGCAGGATCTGAAGAAGGTGCTGTCGTTCCCTCCATACCCGGGGGACTTCCTGCACCCGGTCGTATATGCCTGCACTGCTGTCATGCTGCTCTGCCTTTTTGCTTCCATCATCACTTACATAGTGCACCACAGGTAGGTCAGTTCCATCCGCTCTCATTAGAGTTTAATTTTCCAAGTCATTGGGGCGCTATAGAGATGCACATGGTCCTCTTTTCTTCTCAGCGTCAGTCCAGTTCAATTCCAGACAACATTAGTTAAGCCAATTTCAGCTAAGCATATGGATTTTTATATGTAACTTTTGAACATATTCGAGCTTTTTAATCATGATTAGCCAACACAAAAATAAGGCAGACAGTCAGGGCAGTATACTCAGTATTTTCATATACTCCGTGGAAAAGAAATGAGTAATTATTAAATAGAGTGGGGTTAGGAACATATCAACAGATGTGTTTAGATATCCAGTCAGATTAACTCCTTCATGTAAATTCACTCCTTCAGGTGATTTCATGTAAATAATTTAGTGGTAGAAATACCCGACTAACAAAATCATGCACATGTGAGTACTTCAAGGCTGAACCTGATTTTGGGTTTAATTATGTCATGTGGTGCATGGAAAAATCTTGTACAAGCCTAAATTTAACAGTTTAAGCACCATGTATGCAGTAGCAGTGCCCGCTTCTCTTCAAAGTACATAAACATTTAAGGGAAGATCTCCCAAAAAGTGGAGGAAAGGTTGAAAAAATGTTAAGTATGGCTGATTACATATTCTGTTCATTTTGCTAAACTTTGAACAATTAATGGCAGCCAGTTTTGTGTGTGGTTTTGGAAGGCAGACAAAACCACCAGGTATTATGTTTTTGGCTTGTACGTGGGTCTGTCCATCTGCCCATCTGTCCAGCTGAGATTCTCGTTAGTGTGTTATCTCAACAATGAGTGGTTGAATGTTTGTAGACTTTATATGGAATTATCATAGTAGCCAGCAGATGAACTTATTAGATTTTGGAAGTCCTCCAAAAAGGGTCAAGTATCACAGCAAGGACAAACATCTGAAATGTTTTTTCAATAATAGCTTTTTTCCTGTTTGAAGTACAGTGCATCCGGAAAGTATTCACAGCGCATCACTTTTTCCACATTTTGTTATGTTACAGCCTTATTCCAAA
>JAQQZR010000038.1:6232535-6287280 GCA_030068235.1 Notoglanidium macrostoma
TTTGGAATAAGGCTGTAACATAACAAAATGTGGAAAAAGTGATGCGCTGTGAATACTTTCCGGATGCACTGTATGTTATAAGGGTTGGGGTTTTTTTTGTTAGTTTTTTTATTTATTTATGATGTGTAATATTATGAGACCATTTAAACCTGACTAGACTTGTTGGTCTACTTTTATAAAAAGGAGCTACCTTACTCTGCTCCTAGCCATCTTTCCATTAAAATCAATTAGTAAATAAATCATAACAGACATATTAACGACCTCACACTATTTACTTGTTCTTTATTTAATAAGAACTTCATTTAGTAACACATTATGTTTGTTACTGAACTTGCATTTCTTCCTTAGTCCTGAGCATTTTGAGTCTTGCTCTGTGGTTGACAGTTTTTAAACCTGAGTTTGTTCCTCATAGAGAGTGCATTTATTTAGAGATTGCAAACACTGTTTGTGTCATGAGTCCTAATGTTAATAATTTGAACATTAATTTCACACTCATTGTATGTATTGTATTGCACATTTGTTAGCATGATACTTTGATGTAATTAATCTTAAAGCTTTTGCTTTAGGTATATGTAGATGTGTGTATAGTCACATTTTTCATGCGTCACATGATTTTCTGTATGTGTGTATCTCTTTCCACATAGAGCTGAATTGTAAGCTTCATTCACACTTCTGACTGTCCAGCAAGGTTTTTTTTTATCAGCTGGAAAAACAGATTTAAACTGAATTGAACTTGTTGATCTCACCGCCGCAGTACAACTCTTGCCTCAGCTTTCATCTTTCTCCTCATCCTTTCTCTTCAGTTGTTTTCTTTAAACTGGTGCTGGGCCGTGTGCTATGAGTCAGTCCTGTCTAACAGACTGCCTTAGTCATTGAGATGGGAGCTGTGTCTCTGTGTTTACACACTCATCAACGCCCACAGACTTCTGAAGTGTTGATACTGATTCACACACTGCTTCTCACTCAGCCTTTCTTTAACTCAGATTAGACAATATTATTCTACGCCCCACCTGTGTCACCTTCTTTCTTTGGTTAGTGTAGTTCTCTGCTGCTGTTTGGATGATGATAATGGATGTATTTAATCCTGCAATCCTGTCTGCTGTCCTCTAGTTATTGTACCCATCCAGACTCACACATTCCTACCCACATACTCGCAAACATACACTTAAAGGTCTAGTGGAGACACCAGGTTAATGCTGAATAACCTATTGGAGCTGTTACAATCTCAACTGCTCTCTCCTGCCTCAGTATTGCAGATTTATAGACAGAGAGAGACTATATAGTTTGTATAGGTCAGTATTTTTGGAGATTTGTTGTTATCTCTAGAAGCATAGCAGAGAGTATCCAAACCTTAATGCTTTTTTTTTTGTCTTACCTTTTGTTCAATATTAAAGTATTTAAGTCAGTGACTTGATAGCATGCCGGTTATACAGTATTTTGCCTTTTTTGTTTGTTTTTGCAATAATTGGTATTGTCTTATCATGTTTTTATTTTGATATACCTTCACCAAATACTTTAATAGGAATACATCTGCATCTGTTCATTCATGTAATTATCCAATCAACCAGTCATATGATATATCATATACAGATCAAGAGCTTCAGGTAAAGGTCCACTATATAGGTTTCAAATCACCTGAATGCCACTCTCTTACCCCTCCCTTTCCAAATGTGTATTATAACATGTAGTGGCCATCAGGTTTCCATAACCTACTTCCAAGTACTTACATTCACTCCGTCTTACTTTTTCTGTGCTTACTAATAAGTATAATTCTCCATTTTGCAAAATTTGGGTTGTCAAACCTGTTAGCCAGCACCAGCAAACACTGATTCCTCTTATTTCTTTTCTTTGTCTTCCTTCTTCTTCTTTGTTGTCCTTCCGGTGCTTCCTTCTGGATTCACACTGCCACTTGTAAAAACACGAAACCTGGAAGGTGCTCTCTAGTTGTTTGTCCATTCTGTGCTACTGTAGCGGCTCAACACGGCGGCTCCATAGAAGTGGATTCGCGCCCTATGTAGATACAAAGGGCTCATTCTAAGCTTAGGAAAACACAATTCATAGTTATAGGTAATTATACTCTAATGAAAACATTCTTATGAATTCCATTCCATACTCCATTAATAGAAACCCTTCAAATCCCACATAGTGGACCTTTAATGTTCACTTCAAACATCAGAATGGGCAAAAAAATCTCAGTGACCATGAACATGGCATAGTTGTTGGTGCCAGATGGGCTGGTTTGAGTATTCCAGAAACTGCTGATCTCCTGGGATTTTCATGCACAACAGTCTCTAGAGTTTACACAGTATGGTGCAGAAGAAGTGAGCTTGCAGTTCTGTGAGTGGAAACACCTTGTTGATGAGAAAGGTCAGAAGAGAATGACCAGGAAGTCTACAGTAAATTAAAATACCCACTCTTTATACAACCATGGTGAGCAGAAAAGCATCTCAGACTGCACAATATGACAAAGCTTGAGGAAGATGGGCTCCAATAGCAGAAAACCACATTGGGTTACACTAGTGTCAGTCAAGAACAGGAATCTGATGGTACAGTTGGCACAGGAAAGGTTTTCCTGAATTTGGAAAAAGATGAGGATGCTTTTCTGTTCACATTATTTGTAAAGAGTGGTTAGTTGAGTTATTGTAGACTTCCAGTCAGCTCTAATTATCCTGGCCGTTCTTCTCTGACCTCTGACATCAAGTATGTGTTTCTACCTGCAGAACTACCACTTTTTTTCCTGTAACATTTTATAACAGTGGTCACCAACCCTGTTCCTGAAGATCTACCTTCCTGAAAACTTTAGTTCCAACCATAATTGTGCCCACCTGACAATCTAATAATTGCCTTAAGAAGTTCTTGATCAACTAAAAGAGATGTGTTAGATTTTAGTTAGTTTAGTTTAGTTAGACGATCGACCTCCAGGAACAGGGTTGATGACAACTAATATACAATTCCATAATAATAGACAACAGTCTAAATAGAGCAGACGGTGAATGTATATGTCTGATGCATGAGAAAATAGTCAGTGATGCTGCTCCACTAACATATGGTAGATGTTTACCATTAGCTAATCATTAATCCCAACAGTGAAAAACAGCAACACTGCTTCCCTCTGATTAGATCTAGACTTAGTAAGAATGGGAAATATATCCTTTGTTGTTGCAGTGCTAAAAGCAGCAGAAAAATTTTGAGCTAACTGCAGCTGGGTCTTGAAGGATGATCCCAAGTTAATATACTGCACTTCATTTGATTGGGCTTTCCAACCAGAGAAGTTCTTGATTAAGGCTTTAAAGTGTAAAACACAGCCCACACACAACTGTGTTATATGTTCTTTCTATAACAGTACAATCCGGATCAGCCGGAAAGGATGGCACATGCTCCTGAACTTCTGTTTCCACACAGCTCTGACGTTCGCTGTGTTCGCCGGAGGCATCAACCGCATCAAATACCCAATTTTCTGCCAAGCGGTGAGTCCTCGGCCTTTTCATAATCACACACTCTTTAAATTCTTTCATTCTCTCTTTCTCTCTCACTCTCTCTTGCTCTCTTCCTCAAAGCAACACTGCCTACTGAAATGTTATTTTTGTGCATACTGATGTGCACTGACTTCCTAATGTGTACAGGTCTGTTCAGCTGTGTGTGTTGCCAGTGTTACTAACAATGGCTACATGCTTGATGACCTCTTCCTTAACGGAGCTTTGCTATTGGTTTGCATTATTTATCCCCATCCCACTGGAGCTTTTTAAAGATTGTTTTGTGTGCCTGTAACTTACCTCTTGGGTAACATTCATCTATGCAGACATGTACTGAGCAAAGTATATATTGACTGTATTCACTTGTATTAATAATACACATTTCTGAAAAGTAGCCTATTCTGTAATGGTAAATAGCGACTTAAAACATACAAGACAGCTATAGCCTTGCCTATCAGACCCTAGAGACGCGGTTGTTCAAAGACTAATGCGTTGTTGAGGCATAGGCTTCAAAAACACCTAGGCACAATGCGGTCGCTAAAATCCTTTCTGTTAAACGACTCCTGCAAAGGTAATAAAGTTGAACCAATGTCTACATGGTCACTGGTAAACTCAGAAACAGCTGGAATGGAGGCTACAATGTTCTGAATACGGTGACTCATGCAGCATTTCTTTCAGGCTCGCTGAATGACTTTTCAGTGGTGAAGAGTAGAGCAGGAGAACTAATACATACTGTTTCAAAGAAGTGAAAATTGAAGCTATCAAAGTCTGAAGCTATCTGGAAAAAAAATCACTTGTTAAGTAGCTTTTAGAAGAAACTACAGTCATGTCACTCATTACAGCCATAAATGCCTCTTGACAATACCATTTAATAGGAAATGCCAGAAATATGTTAAATACAGCTCAAAGTTTATTCATGATACAGATTTGCTTTCAGATCTCGCTTATTAAAACATTGTGTTCTACACTCCTGATTTAGCCACACACAAATTCAGCACCTACTGCTAATGTTGGATCTTACACAAGACCATCTACTAAGTCTTGTTTTCGCTTCATACTACCTGATTGACATGGTGGTTACTCAAATGAGACATTAGGGGAAAAAGAATAGAATCAATGAATATGCACATTTGTAACATCCCCAATTCTTTACACTACTGGGCTTCAGCCTATTTGAACACAAGATTACTTTGGAAGTCAACATTTGAACCAAGGTCTACTGCACTATATGTTGCCAAATTATTTTTATTATATTTTTGCCTCCTCTCCTTGTTCAGCCATGGCTTCTTGATCAGAGTTCTTTCATTGACAGTACACTTGCTGGAAACAAATATCTGCAAAGGTATCCTGCTTTCACAACAATAATCTCGATTATTTATCAGTTCAGGTGTGTGATATTAGACTGGTTGTATAGGCTGATTAGTAATTAATGTAGAGTGACATTTTAGCAGTGTCAACTGGTCCTGATTTTACTATTCTGTTACCTGATATTACAGTCCTGTTGTCTCTGTTATTTGTACTTTGGACATTCATTGCTTAGTCTACTTTAAGTTTCATGTCTAAAGGCATGAAGGGGAAAAAAGGATGATAAAACACCTCATTTGCATTCATTACACCCATGACTGTATTTCACATGTGCCTCCTTAATCACTGCTGATGACGTGTTACAGATCTGTCAGCAAAGTGGGCTGAAAAATATTAACACAAACTGAGGATTAATCCTAGGAGGCATTTGTCTAATCACCTGACATGATGGTCATTGATAGGCTGCTGAACCTATAGTCAGGACTGGAAAGAAATAAGCCCCAGCCTCACTTCTTCATACCATATTGTGCTGTTGCACCTATCCACAAAATCTTCTTAAACATTTAATATATAAGCAAATTATCTGAGGTAGATGCCAAGAATAAATTTTTAAAAGCAAAGTGTCTTAGTTATTCTAACCCCTTTATAACAGTAGTTGATTATTTATGCCAGTAGTAGTACATATTGCTTGAATTTCATTCAGCAGGTTCAATGTGGAACTCCAGGATGCCGTGAAATATAGCTAGGAGGTCCATATTTTTTACAATGATTTTGTTACAGTAGTGGAACTCACAGATGACCAGTATCAAAGTTATTATATTTATTGTTGAATTTGTATACGTGTGGTTATTATACGTGTAGTATAAAATTGTATGGGTTTAATATGGGTACAATCTCAAAAACTGAAAAACATGGACTTGGACTATACTTACTGTGTCTGTCAGTGGGAAATGCAGAAAGTTCAGTTTATGGCTGCATTATTCACTTTGTAGCATGTCAGCTAGCTGACTAGTTGGCTCACACTGATAAGTTCAAATTCAAATTCAAGTTTTATTTGTCACATACATTGTACAACATGCAGTGAAATGTTTCCTCTGCATTTAACCCATCCAAGCAGTGAACACATACCCGAGGAGCAGTTTTTGGGGTTAGGTGTCTTGATCAAGGTCACTTCAGCCATGGATGCAGAGGGAAGGGAAAGTGATGTTCATTCACATTTTTTCCTGCTGGTCCCGGGAATCGAACCAGTGACCTTTCGGTCCCAAACCCACTTCCGGTCGACCTTTCGGTCCCAAACCCACCAAACCCAAACCCACTTCTCTAACCTTTAGGCCACGGCTGAACCTGGTGTCCATTCTTCCTTTTCATCTTCATCTGATGAACTTTCGTGTTTTAAGTCAAAAGTTTCATTTGTGTCTGCTGATGATGTTGCTAACTTACCATAGTAACTGTTTCAAACAATTTTGCGTGCAGGACACAGATGAGCTACACACAGTGAAATGTCCTAGTGCCATTGTGCAAAATATCAGCACTCTTGGAATACCGCTTGACCAATCAAATTAGTGGACCAGAACTAACTGTTGTATAATGTGCAGTAGTACAACTTGCTCGATGTCCTCACTGACCCTTTGTCTTTACACGCACACACACACACACACACACAAAGGTACCGATGAACTCTGCACACACGTGGGTACTCTGCTGTACTGACAACATGAGAGCTTCTCAAAACCAACATCTTACATACAGACTCCATTTGAATCTCTTTTGAATGCGAGTGACCTTGCAGAATATTTTCTGTTACTGGTTCAAGTTTATGACCTACATATGCTTTTGTTAAACATTTGAACTCATGCACAATAATAGTCATGAATCATGGGGCTGAACTTTAAATCTGCACCTCAGTGCATATTTTATAGAATTGCGGCTGGCCTGATTGAGATGGTGCCAGGGTTTTATTGATCTGCTTTGTATTTGAATGTGTAAGGGCAGAGTTCCAGTTCTGCCCCGCAGGCATGTTTAGCGCTATTTCTGTGAAGGCCTAAGATGCTTTTCACAAATCATTCTCTCTCTCTCTCCCTCCCTTAAAATAGCATTGTTATAATAGTCTGGATTTCAATTGGAGCCTGAATTTTCTAAGCAATTTTTCTTTTCTTTGGCTACTTTTTTGTGGCTCGTTTATGTGTTGTCTTTCTGCGTTGGAGCTCTCAGAAGGGCCAGCTTCTGCTTTACTGTCTTCTTATTAAGGTGTTAAAAGGTTAGTAGAGTTTACAGTGCATGGTGCACAGAGGGGATTTTTTTCTTAATAACATTAACTGTAACCTTTAGTAATAAGGCCATTTGGCCACGTAAAAAAAAAGGTTCTTAAGTGAGATACATTGGAACTAGGACACACAATGCAGTCAGTGGATAAACTGCAAAAAAAAAAAGGCAAGGGAGGTGGCTTTAAACCAGTTAGCTATTCTGTAATACACTAGATGGCCAGAATTTGTGGACACCTGACCGTCACACCTATATATGCTTTTTTTTAACATTCTATTCTAGGTTTCATTCTCTTTCTTGCTGTTATAATAAGCTCCACTCGTCTAGGATGGCTTTCCACTAGATTTTGAAGCATGGCTCTGGGGATTTTCTCATTCAAGCCACAAGAGCATTAGTTATGTCAGGCACTGATGTTGTGTACAGTCAGTGTTCCAGTCTATCCCAGTGGTGTTCAGTGGGGTTGAGGTCAGGGCTCTGTACAGGTGACTTAAATTCTTCCACTCCAAACTTGGCAAAGCATGTCTTTATAGACCTCACTTTGTGCACAGAGGCATTGTTAGGCTGGAACAGGTTTGGGCCTCCATTCCAAGTAAAGGAAAATTGCAATATAATAGCATATAGAGACATCCTATACAGAGTGCAATTCGAACTGAATAGCAATAATAAAGATAACTAACTCAAATTACTCAAATAAATAAGGCCTCTTAACTGCTTGGGCTTTGTATGTTATCCGGCATACAGATGCACTTTGGAAAGCAGATCAGTTGTTCTTTGTGCCAAACTGTAGTCATTTTAGTCAACTTTTCATGGTTGGTTACCATGACGAGCAGGGCATTCTTTTCACACTGTTATTTTCATTAAATATGACAGTGTGGGGAAAAGGTAGGGATACCATTCCAACTTTCCCCTCTCCAAGGTGAAGAAGTAGGTGAAAAGTCTTAAAGCACATAAAAGGGCACTTTCAGCAGACAACTTTACAACACAGCTGGGACTTTGTCATGGGTATTGAATATATTACCATTGTCATAAGTATCAAAGAATTAGCAGTGTAGGCTTAAGTGAATTACTGTAGATCTCACATTGAATGAGGTGTGACAGGAGGCTGAGCTTCTTGTTCGAATAATATACAGTTGAACAAATCTTTTAATGGCACATTCTTAGAAATAGTATTTTTAGTGCTTTGTTGACAGTATGTACTATTGGTTGTAATGAAATTCTCATATGATCCTGACCAATAAGAAGTTCTTAGCCCTGAGTGAGATTGGATTCTGCCCCATTTTATACTCTCATGTCATTTTGAATAAAAATGTCTTAACAATGAATATAAAAAATGAGATATTGATGTATAGGAGAGCTGATCTTGTCAGTTACTGTGTGATATATTTAGTGATTTGTGTATAAATGTTTTAAATGGCTTTGGCCAATTGGTTCATTAAATATATTAAATCCAACATCTCTTTTTTTTTCTTTCACATCACAGTTCATGAATAAACTAATGTAATTAGCTCGGTGTTATATGGAATAAAAGCAATCATTTAACTATGTATCCACTCTGTGACAAATTGTCCTGATTATAACAGTGTAGATGGAATGAAAAATGTCCTCTTATTTATAGGGAGGAGTGAGATATTGCAGATTATCATGACCTTGGACCATTTGGATGGTTACTGTGATAAGGATGAGAGAGAGTGGCATGCTGAAAGGACCCGTATGTCTGATCCATATGTAACTGGGTTTTGTGTGTTGTTTCATAGGTTGGAGTAATACTTCATTACTCATCTCTGTCCACTATGCTGTGGCTGGGCTTTACAGCTCGGAACATCTACAAACAGGTGATCAAGAAACCCCCCAAGCCTCAGGACGGAGATGTGCCTCCTCACCCACCCAGATCGCCCATGCTGAGGTTAGACACACACTCGCACACACATGCACATTCATAGAGTCTCTGTCTCTCTTCATTATTCTCTGTGTTCAAGTCTTTTGTTGCAGGTTTATATGATTATGTTCAGACTGATATTGGTGCATGTTCAATGAATGAAAATCTGCTTTGAAGATTAAAAAGCACAATTGGATTTTGATTGAAATTCATTCTGAATCGAGCTGCACTGAAAAGCAATAAAGGGGTTTGTCTCTTTAATGTTATGTACCAGGGATGTTGTTTTTAACCTTCTCATTGACCTACTATTGATGTTATGCTAATATGCTACAAGGAATTTCTGTTGAGCTTGCATAGGGATAGATTTTTTATCTTGCATATTGGCCACCCATGGAGAAAACGTGCAGAACTAGAGACCGAGCTGTGGTGTTCATTACAAGCATTACTAATCCAAATATGAATACAAACAAGATTCAGTGAGTGTGTGCAGTTCTCTGTCAAGCTATATCAATTTATTTTTTTTAATAAATTTACAGTATACAGTACAAATGCAACAGTAGTAGTGCAAATATATGTTGCGCCATGATATCAGGATGGTGGGGAGCATGATGGTGCAGTGGTTAGCACTGTCACCTCACAGCAAAACGGTTCTGGGTTTGAACCTTGTGGCCAACTGGGGCCTTTCTGTGTGGAGTTTGCATGTTCTCCCCATGTCTGTTTGGGTTTCTTCCCATTTCTCCTCTGATTTCCTCCCACAGCCAAAAAAAACATGCGGATTAAGCTAACTGGCTATCCTAAATTGCTCATAAATGTGAGTGTGAATGGTTGTTCATCCCTGTGTTAGCCCTGAGATAGATTGGCAACCTGCCAAGGGTGTACCTTGCCTCTCACACTAAGTCAGCTGGAACTGGCTCCAGCTTCCACGTGACGCTTAACAGATAAGCGTTATAGATAATGGATGGATGGATGGACATCAGGATGATGTAGTGCATTGGAATAGTACACTATTAGCAGCCAGTTGGGGTACAGTAATCAGTTCAGTATAGTGGATCAAGCAGCATTGGCAATGAGTTTGCATGTGTGTGTGTGTGTGTGTTTGGGAACGGTTGTTCAGTCCAACAGTGCGTGTTGAAATGTGTTCTGAACTGAGAGATGAGTGTGTAGGTAGGGTTGACCTAATGCCTAGTTCTTACTTCTTATACTCTTTTGTACATGAAATCTTCAGAAGTATAATAATTGTGCTGGGTTTTCTTGGTGTGAAGTCTTTTTGTTCTGGGTATTGTTAATGTGGCAGCATCATCATTATCTGTGTTGAACAATCAATTTTGTTTCTCCAGTTTTGTCAGTTTGAAAGATTTTGCCCTTGTCAGCTTCTGCCTTTGTCTAAGTACAAGGATCATTTTTTAAAAGCAAGCAGCTGGCAGTTAAGAGAAAATCCTGCAGCTGAATTGGCTTGGATGTTAGAAGTGAAAAGTTACCTGGTGGCCTTTCAAGCTCCTGCTTGAGGATATTAGGAATATGCAGATAATTGTGATATTGTGTTCTTTACTTTTTGATTTTCACAAAGGTGTTGCAGCCAATTAAACTGAATACCAATCACACTTCAGTATAAGAATTGCCGTAATGGAAGTAAATTTTTGTTCCTGTCTTATTTATTTGTGTTGGTAATTACTGAAAAAGCAGTCACTGCTTCTACATGTTCAGCAAAAACCTATATTGACTGACTTCCTTCAGTGTCAGCATCTGCAGCAGGAGCAGCAAATTGACATGTTTGTCTATGTTCATGTTCCCCAGAGAAAAGAGACTGTGAGAGTGTGTGTTAATCGTCTGAGGAAAAACACACATGTAGATTTTTTTAGGCATACAAAGTGATTTGTGTATGCAGAAATTTTTTCACCAGTGATTTTAAAGAAATATGGGATATAAAAGATTTCATAAATATGCAAGGAAGAAAATATGTTGCGTATAGTAAATGAGAAATTTATGCTAGAGTGCCTTCACCCAGGGAAGCTTGTATGAATTTTGGGTTAATGTCCTGGACAATTTTCATTCTCCTGGACAGTTGTTGTTCCCTAGGGTCCCCTTGCGCTGCATATACTCAGGACCTCTAAAATTGTCCCTCCTTTTATTTAGGCAATATCTGCTTTATTCAGTGTATTAGAGATTATTCCAGAGTGTAGCCACATACCTAACATAACCCATCTTGTCTGAGCACTTCTCTTTGCCAGAAAGCTATTGGAGTCTTTCATAGTCCACACTTGGTCAAAGTTCCAGTTTTAGGTTTATTTCTCATGTTAATTAGTTATCCCAATAGCCTGTTACTGAAATTTCTGGATTCTGTTTATTTAAACACCTGTTTCAGTCTTGTGCTTTGCAAAATCCTGTTTCTTTTAGAGTTACAGATTGAGCCACATGTTTGCCTTGTGCTTTGGTTTGCTATCTTCTGTTTTGACTCCTGCTTTGTTTCCGAGTATTAAATTTGATATTCATTTATTAACCCTTCAGATGGTGTGTAACGTCCGGTAGAGTTGCATTCATCAGGAAGTCAACCCACAGCTTTCCCAAATGAGCCTGGCATTGGCAAATTGGGTTTTTGGCAAACGGCATTTTCTGATCTCACAGACAACTAACTTAAGATGTTTTTAACCATACAAATACTGCAGAGGAATGACTGGCCGTTAGTACATCAAATTGACACCAATGATCATACTGGAATTTCATTCACTGATTGCAGCAGTCGGGTTGAATAATCAAACACTCCTGTTTCCTCAAATGGCCAGAGTGACAGCAGGCTTTTAATTCCAAATAAGCAGAAATGCACCCAATTCTACTTGCATAATTATTTGGTGTCAGTATTGAAACAGTGGTATCAGGTGTGCTTGTACTCATGCTGTATCATTGCAAATAGTGTTGCACAAGTCTAAAGGACATAATTCAACTTGGCATTTGAATGGACATTTTCCTGTGGACTAGGACAAAACCAACATCAGCTGTCTCTTCTGTGGCTGAACAAAAGAAGAAATAAAACCCAAGTTCAACTTTAGAATCAATAGAATTAGATTGTCTGCATAACTGACAATCTGTAGTAACTGTATTTAAACTCTCTACCTTCCCCCGACATCTAGGAGCATAAATCACACCACATAACCTAGGGGTCACTCTCACATGGGTCAGTTCCATGACTGAAGGCACTTAAATCCTTCAGCTTGGATGTAGCGTCAGGATTACCTTGACTAACCTAAGTTAAACTTGTTTTCTTGGGAAAAACAGTAAGAGACACTAGTATTGAAAGGACCTGTATATCTAGAATAATGTTGAACTGGTACAATATATCAGGCAGAACATCTTGTTAGTCTACTTTGTAGGTGTACAGTTAGAGATTTGCTCTCTTGATCCATGCACAATTTATGCAAATCTTTCTCCATCTCATTATCAAATATACATTTTTTGTCCACAGGACTACTGTTCTCTTGATATTTTTGGCAGATTATTTTCAACTCAGTGCCACTGAGGTATTTAAACATCCCAGCAGCACTGCCCCATTTAATATGCTAGATTTATTTATATTGTGGTTAGGAATGCTTATATCAAGATGTGCTGAAAAACTATGATTTTGGCCTCTACTGTTATATTACTGAGGTTTTTCATGCTGCCAAGACTCTATTCATGATCTTGCAGAACCCTGTAGTAAAAAGGCATTGCCGTGATATCATTACCATGGTACCTGCAACCTCTAAATCTTCACAGCACTAAAGCAACACAGAGAAGCTTATTACTTTTACCAAATTGGAAAAGTACAGTAGCTACAATTTAATATAGATATATGAGGACAGTGTATAGAAAACCAGTTTTCACTTCCGCAGTAGATATTATGAGTACTAGACAATGTGGTATGGGTTAAATAATGCCCCATCACTCATCCAGGATTTAATCAGTGTTTGCTTAACTATTGTGACAAATTTGTGATGGTTTGTATTGATGATATACTGTTTGATTCTTTGGAATGTTCCTTAACATGCTTGTTTCCTTCATACAGCAAAGCTGTCTTCTTGTGATATAGGATATGGGCGTGTGATGCCTATTTATTCGTCAAGCTAATCTTTGAAGATTGACTGGTTAGACAGGACTAAACACCCATTTCAAGTGTTGTCAGATGACCACTGCAACATACCCAACATTTACCACAACATACCCAAAACACTAAATGCTAGATGCTTCATCCAAAATCCATGATTCCCCACAACCACTTGAAAAACCTGTAGTTATTCTTCCATTTCTGTGCAGTGGGCTCCCATTGGATTGGGCTCTAACCTAATTCAACAAACAGATCCTGCATCAACATAGTGTATGCCTACCAAGACATACTGTATATACCAATTTTGCAAGCCCATGATTTATTAAGTGAAAACACATTGACCCCAGTTGTGGCTATTCTGGCATATGCCACACACAACACAAGTTATGATGATAACTGATCTCATTCTGATTCTGTCTTTACCCAATCTAATTCAGTCTCTTGTGAGACCAAACCACGGAGACTTTGGTCGAACACTAGAATATACTTTGTTACTGGTCTTCTCAATCCCCATGTGGCAGCAGATTCTCAATGGACTCCCAATATCTCTAGAGACAATGAAACTCTTATTGCACCATATGCTTCTTAACAGTGGTATCCCATAGGAAATTTGGGATTTAATGGATACACATGGGGACTTTCTCTTGAAGTGCAAACTAACATGACTGGGATAAATTGCACATGGTTGTGTACACACAATTCACTATTGACCATTATCCTTTACATTTATGTCATTTAGCAGGTGCCCTTATCCAGAGCAACATAAATCTATCTCATTTTATACAACTGAGCAGTTGAGGGTTAAGGGCCTTGCTCGAGGGTCCAGCCATAAAAACTTGGCAGGGCTGGGATTTAAACTCACAACCTCCTGATCAGTAATCTAGCATCTAACCACTGAGTTACCACTTCCCATCAGAGCTTACCTCTTTACCATGTGCCATAAGATATTAAAATGTCTTGTTTCTATGGCCTGGTGTGTCATTGGATATACCAGTAATTGATGACATAGATAATGTTGCAAACTGCCCATCTTCAGCATGACGTCTGTCAGCTAGAACAGAATGATGCTTAACAAAGTCATCTCATACCACAATACCAGCTAGGTTGAGGTGTCTGGTTATCTAGATGTAGCTTTCATTTTACACACCTAATAAACAAAACTAGTTTTATTCGCCCATCTACAATCATAAGACAATTAAACTATATCTCTATCTATTTAGGGTTGCCTTCTGTTGTTTCTTTAGTGCAGAGTGAATCTCACAATTCACATTTTCCTGCCCAAGCATGTGATTCAGGCTTCAGTCAACCAAGAAGGTCAGCAACCCAACTGATCTTTGTGGAAGATGGCCTCACATACTTAATGACCTTAGGGGGTCCAAACCCAAGAAGTATTAAACTATTTGGTCATAACTCATTTTAATAATATAATTTGCACTGATGGGTTTTAACATGTTCTCTTCCAATTCTGGTTAACACACACTGAGCATAATAAAATAATAAATTTTGCATTTAAGATTATATTTAGGTTTATGGGTATGATAATGTATCGCAATATATATATGGGCACATTGCCATGTATATGAACCCTGCACTCGTTTTGTTATGCTATGCATCATTAGTGTCTATGTAACACCTCACAAGTATAGTAATACGTGCCTGCATGTGTGTGTGTGTGTGTGTGTGTGTGTGTGTGTGTGTGTGTGTTGAGCGTGTATGAGGCCGCATCTTAAAGCAGATAATGTTCTGACTGTGGCGCAGGGCTGATCCTCTGTGATTGACTTTAATGCAAGCTGTCACAAGACCCAGCCACTGAGGCCCAGCAGCTGGAGACAAATCAATTTCCTTCACCTGTATTGCACTCATATACACACACACCACTCAAAACCACTCACACACAAACTCTTAAATGGAAACCCTTTGACTGAGTAGCTTATTGGCCAGCCCACAATATCAACTTTATCAGAGCACCCTATTCTAATAGTCTTCCTCTGGTGTGCTGTTCTTTATGTAACTATCTGTGGAAAGAATTTTGGCACGGCACTTCACAAAGATAGTCATCATTTTGGAAGTCAAACATCCTGATTTTTAGGTTTTACTCATTATGATTTACTTATTGTATATTGTGCATTCACCTTTCAGAGACTCAGTTCATCATGCTCCAAACAACAGAGGAAGCTTTTGCCCTTGTCATCAGATTAGCGATGTAAATGAATATGAATACATTGTTTGGAATAAACAGATAAGGTGCTCTAAATAGATACGATTATGATCAGATATGATTAGGAGGCGTACTTATCTCTGGGGAACACAACTAATGTGTCACACTAGCGGAAGGTTTAACATGAAATGAGACCAATTATGAACAAGTTTGAACCTAAATTTACAGTCAATGCTGAACGTGCTAGCAGTTCAACCCCTAATGTTTTCCAGTGTGACCTGGAACATAGTGGTATTGTTCATATTTAAGAAAAATAAACAAATTCTGGTTTAGTCCCTGCCAGCTTTGGGTTAGATACAGATAGACACACTTACATTTGGTAAACTGAACAGTTATAGACACAGAGAGTGTCATTGTGTTACACCCCTAAAATAGATGTATGTTAATCAGAGCCTAGCCTAAAGCATACCATCTCTTAACGGAGTGCCTCTGTTGTACAGGGCAATGTGTTTGTTTGTGTTTCCTATATATTACTGATATTATGTCTATTAATATCTGATGATTGTAGTGCTTGATCTTTAGGTTAAAAAAGCTGCATCTCTGGCCTGCATGTTGAAGAGATGCTCTCAAAGTCTCAATATATGAGTGAGAATAAATGCTTGTAAACTTGAGGGCCAAAGGAAGACAAGTTCAGCAGTTAAAAGTATGTGAGTGATGAGTATTTATGATGAGGTAAAAGCCTCTGAAGAAAAAGCCTCTGTCAAGTATGACAGGACTGTTAATGAGACCTCCTCAAGTACTCACCTTAATTGAATTTCACAAGGTTTAGAGAGAGTGAGATAGTGGGGGGAATAGAGAGAGAAAGAGAGAGAGTGTGAGTGTGTGTCAGAAAGAGAGAGTGTGTCAGTGAGTGAGAAAGAGGTTTAGAAGAATGAGCTGGCAAAGCGTGAAAGGGCTTCTACACAGAAAAATGCATGAGGAAAATATTTTGGACCTTTTAATGCAGACTAATGTTCTAAAAAATATTGAACCCATTCATATTTAATGACCTGATAAAAATTTGTGAATGGAAGTTGAATACAAATCCCAGCTGTAGTGAACTGTATTCTTCAAGTTATATTTGTCACATGCAAGGAGCTGTACACCGTATATTCACTGCAGTTAAATGCTTAGCAAGGAAGTTCCAGAGCTGAGTTTACACACAATAAAAGCATGTCATGGAAGTCATATTCGTATGTTCTGATGAGGGTTTCAACCCCAGCACCGACACTGCTGTACCCTTGAGCAAGGCCTTTAACCCTATACATTCCAGGGGCGCTGTATCATGGTTGACCCTGCGCTCTGACCCAAACTTCCTAACAAGCAGGGATATAAGAAGAATAAATTTTACTGTACTGTAATGTATATGTGACAAATAAAGCTTCTTCTTCTGTTGTATGATGTCTATTTCCTTTTCATTACTACACTGCCATTTGTATCAACTATTGCTTTATTCCCTCCTGGTTTGTCAACCTGCCAAATACCATCTCATCCTGTGACACATGACTCTGCATTTGTGTCTCTGCAGGTTTTATTTAATCGGTGGAGGAATTCCCTTCATTATCTGTGGCATCACAGCTGCCATCAACATAGAAAATTATGGCAGCGGAGATCAAACTCCATAGTAAGTAAATGAGTTCATTGGGGATGATATTCGAGACAGAGTAGTGCACATTAGTGCATCACACACACACACACACACACACCACTCAGAAACCACTCACACACAAACTCATAAATGGAAACCCTTTGACAGAGTAGCTTATTGGCCAGCCCACAATATCAGCTTTATCAGAGCACCCTATTCTAATAGTCTTCCTCCGGTGTGCTGTTCTTTATGTAACTATCTGTGGAAAGAATTTTGGCACGGCACTTCACAAAGATAGTCATCATTTTGGAAGTCAAACATCCTGATTTTTAGGTTTTACTCATTATGATTTACTTATTGTATATTGTGCATTCACCTTTCAGAGACTCAGTTCAGCATGCTCCAAACAACAGAGGAAGCTTTTGCCCTTGTCATCAGATTAGGGATGTAAAGGAATATGAATATATTATTTGGAATAAACAGATAAGGTGCTCTAAATAGATACATATACAGATAGGATTAGGAGGCGTACTTATCACGCGTAAACACAACTAAATTGTCACACTAGCGGAAGGTTTAACATGAAATGAGACCAATTATGAACAAGTTTGAGCCTGAGTTTACAGGCAATGCTGAACGTGCTAGCAGTTCAACCCCTAATGTTTTCCAGTTGGACCTGGAACATAGTGGTATTGTTCATATTTAAGAAAAATAAATAAATTCTGGTTTAGTCCCTGCCAGCTTTGGGTTAGATACAGATAGACACACTTACATTTGGTAAACTGAACAGTTATAGACACAGAGAGTGTCATTGTGTTACACCCCTAAAATAGATGTATGTTAATCAGAGCCTAGCCTAAAGCATACCATCTCTTAATGGAGTGCCTCTGTTGTATAGGGCAATGTGTTTGTTTGTGTTTGCTATATATTACTGATATTACTGATATTATGTCTATTAATATCAGTTTTATTGTAGTGCTTGATTTTGTATAATGTAGTGCACATTAGTGCATTAGAAATTTTGTCTTAGAAATGTCACTGGTGCAGCCAATACTATGTATATTTTGCTCTATAAATAGCCTCAGATGCTGTTTTTCTCTTCAGTCTGCCTGAAAAAAATGCAATTACTGATGTGCTTTGGAGGGGGGTTTTGTGCTATATGTGGTGTAGTATATTGGCTAATTGTACTACTTTTGCATTGCAGCTGCTGGATGGCATGGGAGCCTAGTCTCGGGGCTTTCTATGGACCTGTGGCATTCATTGTTTTGGTGACATGTGTCTACTTCCTGTGCACCTTCATCCAGCTGCGTAAACATCCAGAGAGGAAATATGAGCTAAAGGTGCTGTCTGAGGAGCAGCAAAGACTCTCTGCTGCCGACATGCCCCACTGCCACCATCAAGGTGAACCTGGCATGCCAGGAGGTGATGGGACTCGCTGCCATGCTGGCTGTCCGGGCCTGATCAACCCATCTTTACTCGCCAACGAGCACTCATTCAAGGCCCAACTAAGGAGCGCCGCATTCACACTGTTTTTGTTCTTAGCCACATGGACATTTGGGGCTCTGGCTGTGTCTCAGGCTCATTTCCTGGACATGATATTCAGCTGTCTGTATGGAGCGTGCTCGGTCACCCTGGGTCTTTTTGTGCTGATTCACCACTGCGCTAAGCGTGACGATGTCTGGCATTGCTGGTGCGCCTGTTGCCCTGGTCACCAAGCTAATGCCTGCCAAGGGCATGGGCACGCCCATGGGCGCCCTAAGGTCAATGTTAATGGGGATGTACACAGGCATGGGCATGGGCACGATCATTGCCACTTGGACTCGCCCTGCGCAGGAAAATCCGTTCTCGGCCACACGCACTCGCATGGCCTATGTAAGCTCAGTAACCTGCAGGCGCAGAACCACGTAACCTGCCTGACCCCTGTGAGCCCTGTGACCCCTTGTTGTTCAGCTCTCCATACAGAGAAGCTGTTGGAAGAAAGGCCCATTCACCTGCACAGCTGCCTGAAACCTGGCAGGACTAAAGGAAGGCAGCGGGCATCGCCAGTTGGAGAGAGAGAGCTGGCTTTCCATCTTCCAGCCAGTGCAGATGCAGGCAGCGGACACAGCTCACCCACCGACAGCCCGCATAGCACCTGCCAGCGCCAGGGTCACATCTGCCACCTGGCCCAAGACGAGCATCAGGAGTGGCACCATGCATGTTCTCACCATGACACTCCAATGTGCCATACTGCACTTTGCCACCGGCACACATGCTGTACCAAGGCAGAGATCCTGCCTTCACCCCTGTGTCACACTGAGAGCAGGGAGCCAGGAACCCTCCTCTGTGGCTGTGGGAAGATGGCCGAGGATGAGCTTGCTGTGCCGTGTCACGGCCATGTAGAGATGCACCCTCGCAGACAGTCCTTCCCACAGTGTGTACCCAACCAGAACGGACTTCTCAAAGGAAGTGGACATGAGGGGCACCTGTACTCATCTGACAGCACGGGGAATATACGCACTGGACCCTGGAAGAATGAAACTACTGTGTAGTTCAAGGGTGCACATTCTGAATTAACCACCTTCTCTAGGATTTAAAAACGAAGCAGACGTTCTAAAGATTCATATCTGTTTTGGTTTTAATGTTAACACAATCCTTCCTTTCAGGTTTGTTTTCTTTTATTTGTTTATTCTACAAAAAACGTCACTCTGGAATGGCTACACGGACCTGACTTGTCGGAAAAAAGGAAACATTGTTTGACACTTGCTGCCAGATTGGGGTCATGTTCTATATCTGGATTTTACCTTTTACCACAAAGCTAATTTTATCACTACAAAATAACAAACAATATCTGAGTGTGACTTTGTGCGAGTGGGTTTTGCGTATGTGCGAGTGCACTTGAATGTACTTTGTGTATGTCCTTCTGCAAATGCAATCAGTTTAGTGTTTGGTGAAAAGAATTTTTTCATAAGATACCGGATTATACTCTATTGAGATCTAAGTTATTAAATAAAATGGTATTGAAAGTGCCCAAACTGTGCAACACAAGTGAAGTGAAAAGCACTTAGAATAAGTTCCAAGTGTACAAGTACAACATGAATACATCACCAGCAATTTTAACTCATCTGTGTTTTCATGTCACTTTAACAATCATGCTTACTGTATACTGTGAACAACAGCTGAAACTTAGTACTATACTAAACAGACAAAAATAGATCTAGTTCTGTCTGAGTTCTTTTGGCCTCTATAGTGTGCAAACTATAAAAAAAAAAACAAGATTATCTGTTTTACTGCAGATCTGTATTGATTATACCGTTTCTATGGTGAATTTCCGAGGTGTATGTATAACAATCCTATCGTGTTACTCTCTGGTGCTAGAAAACCAACTAACACAATTACATAACTGTGGTCCATTAATCAGCTGTAGCAACCAAACTAACCACTGCGGAGAAATAAAACAGACAAAAGTGCTTACAGACCCAGTCAAAAGTTTGGACACATATACTTATTCATAAGTTTTTCTATATTCTGACTATTTTCTACAGTGTAGAACAACACCAGTTTCATGAGGTAGTCACCGGAAATGCTTTTCAATTAACAGGTATGCCTTGTCAAAAGTTAATTAGTGGAATGTCTTGCCTTCTTATTACATTTGAGACATCAGTTGTGTTGTGTCGAAGTAGTGTTGGTATACAGTAAATAGCTCTATTCAACAACCGAAGTAATCCATATTACTGTATGTCAAGAACCGCTCGACTAAGAGAAATGGCAGTCCATCATTATTTTAAGACATGAAGTGTCTTTAAAGTGATAAAAATAAAGAAAACTATTGATTTAGAAGGTGTGTCCAAACTTATGACTGGTACTGTATGGACACTTACCCTCCACTTTATTAGGAACACCTGTAACTACCACATTTATGCAATTACCCAGTCAGTCAATCACATGACTGCAACGTGATAGATAAAATCATGCAGACACAAACCAAGAGCAGTTAAAGTCCATATCAAACATCAGAATGTGATCTCAGTGACTTTGACCGTAGCATGATTATTGACGCTGTGCAGACAAATATGAGTATTTAAGAAATGTGCTGATATCCTGGGTTTTTCATTCACAATAGCCTATAGAGTTTACACAGAATGGTCAGAGAAACGAAAAGCATCAATTTACCAGTTGTTCTCCAGGTAGAAATGCCTTGTTGATGAGAGAGGTCAGAGGACAATGGGCAGACTGATTCAAGCAGACAGGAAGGCTACAGCAATTCAAATAACCATTTTTACAGCTCTTGTGATCAGGAAAGCATCACAGAATGCTGGTCTTTTTCCAATCTTCAACTGTCCAGATTCAGAGCCCTTGTAACCACTGTAGCCTCAGATTCTTGTTCTTTTCTAACAGGAGGGGAACTCAATGTGGTCTTCTGCTGTTGTCGTCTATTCACCTCAAGGTTCAATGTGTTGTGTTGTGCATACTGAGATGCTTTTCTGTTCATCACAGTTGTACAGAGTGGTTATTTGAGTTACCATACCCTTCTGGTCATGTCAAACCACTCTGGCCATTCTCCTCTGCCTGTAGATCTGCTGCTTAATGGATGTTTTTTTGCACCATTCTGTGTAAACTCTAGAGAAAACCTGAAGATCCCAGCAGGTTTTGAAATACTCAGCTCAGCCATAACAACCACGCTGTGGTCACAGTCACTGAGATGACATTTTCCCCCATCCTGATGTTTGCTGTTATCATTAACTTTAGCTCTTGACTTATATATGCATGATTTAATGTATTGTCCTGCTACCATATCATTTACTGATTGGATTATTGCATGGCTGAGCAGGTTTACAGGTGTTCCTAATGAAGTAATCAGGGCGTATATAATAAACCATTACAGTATTGATTATAAAAACTGATGATCTTTCAACCCAAATATTAAATGTAACTTATTTTCTGGCCATTCTAGACTGCCATGCAGTATGTGGCAATATGCCAGTGGTGCTTATTGTGCTCACACACTAAATTCGATCAGCATTTCACATGGAAGTAAGATCTTAATTTCAAAATCAGCACTTGACTTCTGGTTTGAACCTTATTTCTTTACAGTATGGAAAAAGTGTAATATCTGGCCCGGGTGGTGATTTCTAGCTAAGCTTTTCCACAGCCATTACATCTGTTGCTGGCTGTTACTCCTGTATACCAGTAGTTCAAAATTTGGACCTATTCAACAAACATAAGTATGAAATAAGTAAGACATTTTCAATAATTGAGGTATCTTTTTGATTTTATTATCTATATTTTGGCTATTGCTCAGTATCTGAGTTTTGGTATGTTATTGATTAGGGATGTTTAAATGAATCTCTGTCACAGCAGGTTTGTGAATGTGCACATACACTGTGATATGAAAGAGAAGGTTGTTGTGGTATGAATGATGTTTGTGAAACCACTCCTCACTGTTTTCCTCTCTGTTAAATTTAAGGTCAAGCAAGTTTGAATACATGTTTAACTCATTTTGCCTTTTCATATAGAAAATCCGAAAGAAAAAGACAATCCGAGACAAATTTCTCAATTTACCCTGACGGTTCAAAGGCAAAAATTGCTCACAGCAGGAGTCTAACTACTCCTCTTGAGGAAGATGGGGTTCTAGACTCAGGAAATTATCAGCTATGTTCGAGGAAATGTTCAGTGTAAGCTACTTCTTTCGATTTTGCACATCTTTGCATTTCATTATAAAAAAAAATTTCCTCTTGCTCAGACTATGTTTTATAAGCTACCACTTCCCTTCATCTTTTAACAGAAAAATGGTTCAACAGGTAGCCAACTTGGTGTAATGTATGAATCAGTCATGTGCAATGCAAGTTGTTAACATCATATTGACTGAAAAAGAGAAAATAGTTTTGCTCATCCTGTGGAAATCTGGATACCAAATCTGTTGTCTCTTGTTTGTTCTACTGCACCTTTGTGTTTTCTCAGCTCCTAAATAAAACAGGATAAACAATGCATTATAGCTGTGCCCATCTTTAGTAACATTCCTCCCATTCATTTCAGACCGCTTCTAACATTATTAGTGCAACATTAGTACTAGTTGGAATGGCATGTGTGTCAATTTCCCATCAGTGCATCAAAGTGAAAAGGAGGAAATCTGGCATTTAAAAAAGGCTCATTAAGCTGTCTTTATTCAAATCCCGATTACTGTGGTGCGCTTTGCTCCTCAGAAACTACCTGACCTGCTGTCTATGCGCATCTGTGCTTAACTATCTGTACCATTTAGGAGCATATTGCTAAGACTGCCAGAGGTGTACGTATGTGCACAAGCATGTGTGTATTTGGGATTGTGTGTATGTTCAGAATATGCCAGTGATACTGTAAGAAAGCCAACAACCTCCATCACCGTTTTTCTACATTACTCATGGACTTCAATAAATGTATTTTTTCACCACTGAATCAATGTGACCAATTTGCTTTGCGTGGCAAGGGTATGTGCATAAGAGTGTGTGGTTCTGCATATGAATATTATGTAGAAGATAGAGATGTCTTTAGTCAATCCATGAGGTTTAACAAATAGCATATAGCATGAAAAGGCAAAAGAATACATTTAATTTCAAAACTGTACATCCCAATGTAGATCCCAACACCTGCCCAGAACCAAACATTCATTTCACACCAAATAGATTAGTCCAGCCATTTCTGTCAAAGAAAGCACACTGATAACCCTAACTCTCATAGACAGACTGTATATCATCACTCTGTGTTCCTGAAGCATTGAGCTGTGTAATTAGCTCATACTTAATTAAACCAGATAAACAGCCTGACTACTCAGGATATGCAAGTTGAAACGTTAGTCTTATAAATAAAAATGCTGGAACACACAAAAAAAAAAAATGAAGAGAGAGCACAGATATAAGAGGTGATACACTGTGGATCACCCAAATAACATCTGCTCCACAATTTGTGTACCGCAACACTGTCAGTGACTGTACACCTACAAGGTGCACCTGTAAGGAAGGTGTACCTAATAAAGTGGCCCATGATTGTAGCTGCAAGGTAGCTTTACCTCAAATTTAGCACCAGTATATACTAATGTATACTAAACTGTATTGTATTTGAGTAGCATTGTGTCAAAGAAACTGTTCAGGCAAAGATGATGAGAATTGGATCTGACAATTTGCCTGTATATATCATGCTGATGGTTAACTGTCACGGTGCTGTGGTTATGTGTGTGCGTGTACGTGTGTGTGTGTGTGTGTGTGTGTGTGTGTGTATAGATGTGCTCTGGAGATTTCTGGTAGGTTTATACATACTGCGTACACTACACAAAATTATATCTTACCAAGTGACTATATCTTGACTAAAGGAAAAGTTATGTAATATTTCTCAGTTGAGATGTTTATATAACAAATGTAAAACCATTAAGCATATTTCTACACATATTCATTCATTACAGGCCAAGCTTAAAATTGGCTTAGTCTAGTTTTCTTGTTTCTAGAAATAAATGCTTGAAAATAAACAACCAATTCTGCCAATAGAATAAGAAGCTCTTTTTATAGAGCTTCAAGCTTGAAATTTGTAAAATAATAAACAAATAGGCTTATAAATCTTATATAATATAATTAAAGAGAACAATGAGTTGAATTTGCCTATATTCAAGATGTTTTTACTTGCTACCATTTTTTGTAGTGCAAAATATCAAAATTATAAGTGAATGTTTTACTTTTTAAAAGGACTCTCCTGACAAATGAATTTCACAATTGCATGTTTACATCAAAGAAAACATTGAACTTAAAATATTCACAAGGATGTCATAATTGTTCAGCAAAACTTAATATTTTGTATTTGTTTTCTTGTCTATTGTATTTAGATAGATTTAACATTTCCTATGCTACTCAGATTATAACTAAAAATCCATCTTCATCTTTATGCAGGATTTTTTTCCCCCCTTTTGCTACAGTTTACCCCATATGCTCACTACCTAGGGTATAATGTAATTTCATTATAGAACTATGTAGTGCTCTACACTCACTGAACACTTTATTAGAAACACACATACACCTACTCATTTATGCAATTATCTAATCAGCCAATCATGTGGCAGCAGTGCAATGCATAAGATCCTGCAGATACAGGCCAGCAGCTTCAGCTAATGTTCACATCAAGCATCAGAATGGGGGAAAATGTGATCTCAGTGATCACATCTGATCATGGCATGTTTATTGGTGCCAGACAGACTAGTTTGAGTATTTCTATAGATGCTGATCTCCATTTTGTAGAGTTTATTCAGAATGGTGCTATAAATAAAAAACATACAGTGAGCAGCAGTTCTACGGATGGAAATGCTTTGTTGATGAGAGAAGTCAATGGAGAATGGCCAGACTGGTTTGAGCTTTCAGGAAGGTTATGTTAACTCAGATCACCACTACAGTTGTGGTGAGCAGAAAAGCATCTCAGAATGCACAGCACGTTGCACCTTGAGGTGGAAGGGCTACAACAGTGGAAGACCAATTTTGTCAGTCAAGAACAGAAATCGGAGGCTGTAGTGGGCAAAGGCTCACCATAACTGGACAGATTAAGTTTGGAGAACCATAACCACAGAGATTGTAGGGTAGGAATTTGACACTAACTCCATGAATCCATGGACCCAACCTAGCTTGTGTCAACAGTCCAGGCTGGTGGAGGTGGAGTAATGATGTGGGGAATGCTTCCTTGGCACACTTTAAGCCTGTTAATACCAATCAATCATCGCTTCAATGCCACACCCTTTTTGAGTATTGTTACTGACCATGTGCATCCCTTGATGGCCACAATTTACCCATCTTCTTACGGCTACTTCTAGCATGATAACGCTCCATGTGACAAAGCAAAAGTTGTCTCAAACTGGTTTCATGAACATGACAATGAGTTCAGTGTTCTTCAGTGGCCTTCTCAGTTAATCTGAATCTGGAGAATTGCAGTATGAAAATGCAAGCAAAAAATCTGCAGATATTATGTGATACAATCATGTCAGCATGGACCAGAATCTCAAAGGAGTGTTTCCAACATCTTTTGGAATCCATGCCACAAAGAATTGAGGCTGTTCTGAGAGTAAAGGGAGACTCTACCCAATACTAGTACATTGTTCCATTGCGCTTGGTGAGTGTACATGCCCAATAAAATGTTAAGATTTCAACATTCAGAAACAAAAAAGGAGTGGACATAAAAGAATGGGTATAAAAAAGGAGTGGGTATAAAAGAATTTCCAAAACATTAGATGGAACCATGGAACACTGTGAAGGTCTTTATCAACAAGTGGAGAAAATTGAGCACCACAGTGACATCATCAAGAACAAGACGTCGCTCCAAAATTTGCAAAAGAACAAGACAAAACCTTAACAAAGAAAGCTGCCAAGAGAATCACAGTAACATTAAAGGGACTGCAGAAACATACGACAACTAATGATTACTTTCTGTATGTGACAACAATATTCTATATATATCATATTCTTCACATGTCTGGACTGTGAGGTAGTGTGACTAGACAGAAGACCTTTCTAACAAAAAACATCTAAGTCTGACTAAATCACCCCAAACCATGTGGCAAAATGTGTTATGGTCTGATGAGAACAATTCAGAATGCTTTTGTTCAATGTTTTTGAATGGCCTAGTCAAAGCTCAGACCTGAAAAATGTGTAGGGTGACCTGAAGCAGGCTGTGCACAGGAAGTGCCCTCACAATGTGAAGGCTCTTGAATGTTTTTGGAAGAAAGAGTGGGAAAATATTGCTAAGTCAAGATGTGCCAGGCTGATAGACTCTTCCTCCAAAAGACTGAGAGGTGCAATAAAATCAATCAGGCTTCAACAAAATATAAGTTTATTGTCATGCATACATATGCACAGGTATGCAACACAGGTTATTGTGGAGGGTTTTCTTCCATTTTTCACTTTATTTGTATACCTCGAAAATTCACATTAAAGGTGGGGATAAGTTCTGACATGATTTATCTTAGTTTCATTCTTTTACTTTACAAAAACCTTCCATTTTGACAGAGGTGTGAAGATGTTTTATATATATCCAAAAAATTTTTTATTAATTGGGTTAGATAAATAATTTAAAAAATGTGAACCTAAAGTATGGCATTCATTTTTTCTCTGCTCTGCTCAAATATTATAACCCCTTGTTCTGCATAAAAAAGTCATTTGGCCAGAAAAGTGAAAAAAAAAAAAAAACATTTATAGCGTTGCTCAAAGTGAGGTCCAAAACGTGAGTGAAGTTTATTATTATTATTAATAGTAGTAGTAATGGGAATTACAACCCATGATTATCAAAGTAATTATATTTATTATTGAGCTCTTATAATTGAATCAAAACCTCAGTAAGTCAGTAAGCCTCAGTAAGTGAAATAAATAAACTGAAGTTGAATTGGTTCAGGATGTAAAAGCTTCATGGCTCCAATAAATAGCAACGATTTTACTATTCACATATAATGAACCACATTAAATTAAAACAAAGTTCACCTCTTCGTTCAGGTTGAGAACCACTGCTTTAGAAAGATGCCACAGTAGGACCAAGAATCACTTACAGAATAAAGAAAAAGTGTTTGTTTCCACGATAAACTAAAAAGCCATTTTCTACTTCAAAGGTTTTTTCACAGAATGGTAAATAAAAAACTGTAATAAACTTTTATGGCCAATAAAATAATAAAACTGAATCTGGCGCTCAGTATTTACACAGGCTCTTATGTAAGCAGTCAGGTTACTTAAAACTGCTTTGCATTCAGAGCAGATGATGTTGCATTATGTATAAAGGCCAAATGTAATTGACAGACACTGATGTTTTCACATTGCAACATGTGGGTAAAGGACATTAATTCAGCCTAGATCCAACCAGGTGTTCAAACAGGACTGCGCAAATGGTGATTAAATTGCGATTAACATTGTAATTATGCCCTTAACATGAGCACATCCCCCCTACCACCCCCCCCCCCCCCCCCACCCACCCACACACACACAGACACAAGGAAAAGTACAGTGAGCATTGTGAGGTACATATGAACATGAAAGCTAAAACTATACAGTGCGATCTGACTGCATTGCAAAGAAATGTGAAAGATAAAGGCAGAGAGATTATCAGATATTTAGCAGTTGACAACATTGCACACAATTTTGAAATAGAGAGAAGAAGAGGATCTGACGGTGGACATGCTGAGGACTTTTGAGGAGGGTTTATTCTGAGAAGGGCTTTTAAAAGATACTGAATGGTGTTGTGGTTTTTAATGCAACCACTTAAATATTTGTTTCAACACTACCACTAAGGCTCTTTTATGAACTATTTATAAGTAATACATACACTACACCTACACACCTGCTCATTTATGCAGTTATTCAATCATGTGGAAGCAGCACAATGCATAACATCAGGCAGATGCAGGTCAAGTGCTTCAGTTACTGTTCACATCAAACATCAGAATGGGGAAAAAGTCTGATCTCTGTCACTTTAACCATGGAATCATTGTTGGTGCCAGAAGAGCTGGGAAGACTATTTCAGAAACTGCTGATTTTCTGATATTTTCAAGTCTTCAGTAATTCAAATAAGCACTCTTTACAACAATGGTGAGCAGAAAAGCATCTCAGAACACATTGAACCATGAGGTGGATGGGCTACATCAGCATCAGGTCATACTACTGTCAGCCAAGAACAGGAATCTGAGGCTATTGTGGCATAGACTCATCCATACTGGACAGTTGGAGACTGGAAATAAATCCAGGTGATTTTCCTGCTGCTGCCACATGATTGGCTGATTAGATAACTGCATAAACGGCCAGGTGTACAGGTGTTCCTGAAAAGGGGACGGCGAGTATAGTTTACTAATTTCAGATTGCATCTATATTTGTATTAATTCTTTACCTCCTGGAGAAGGCAAATAGTTTTGGGGTAGTATATTCTCTTACGCTCCAGAATTCCTGATACTATCAATCTTCACAGAGCCCCTGGACTGCTAGTTGCAAAATAGCCCCAAAGCATTAAAGAGTGACCACCCTTTATGAAAATCGGCAAAACTGATAAATAAAACAAATTTTAAAAAACAATGAGTCATGCAGCAAGTTTAAATTGATATATCAGTGTTTTTCAAACCTAGGCTCTATCTACCACATCTGTAGTGTATCTGCAAATCTCACAAACAAGAATTTCAACAAAGATACAGAGAAAAGCTGACAAGAAAACTGTTGAAAACAATCTCTTACATTTGAAGCCCATTACTGTTAAGAAAATCAGCAACTGTCCCAACGAATTTCCTTTTTTTCTCAATAGTGGAAAACATTCTTTCATCCAAAATTCTTGTTTGTGGACTTGTGTATGTTAGATGTGTTGTGAGAAAACTGAGAAAAAAAATTCTTTAGACATACAGTGATGCTGTATAATAAACACATCATGTAGCAAATTTCCACCCAAAGTACTAGAGAAAATAAACTCAAATAAAACATGAGTTAATAAATAATTACATTATATCTCCAAAAACATTAGCGATGTCTTTGACCATTTCTTGCTTCTCTGGAGTACAAATATGGAATTGCAAACATGAAAAAAATCCTTTTGACATCCATCATCATGGGAATCTTTTAACATAAATGATATTTAACATAAAATATGGGTACAGATAGATGTTACGTAAGTAAACTAAAGGATTTAAAAATTTCAAGGAACAGTTGAATATTTGCCAGTAATTGGATGACTACTGTAGAAAAGCCTTTTCATATTTGACATGAATGTATTAAAATATAATTGTACAATCATTGTTGGTCCTTGAACAGTGCTGGTAATTCTGCAGTTGACAGTATGAATATGTCAGTGGCATGAATATCTATTCCAACAGCATAAATTATCTATCACATCTGATCACGGATTATAGACCCTTCAGACATAGCATAACATGTTTCTAATGGAAGTCACCTGTAATTTGATTACTATTCCTGTCATGCTTAGATTATGTGTAAAAAAACATATACTGTAAGTCATCCTGGCTATGATTAGGTCCTATCATCATTTCACTATTCCCTTTAACTATATGACTGCTTTAAAGTAAATAGAGCTTCAGGTTAGTGAATTTCTTCATAAATTTGAAAATCTTGCTATGTCTGTTTATTTTCCTAGTGTATTTTATGGTTAGTGCTGTTTACCCAATACTGCAATGTCCTTTTTATGTTTTGGTGTGGTGCTGCCACCAAGTGGCAGCATTCTACACACTCTTTGTTTGCATTTGGGTAATAATAAATAAAATTGAAATAGTGAATGAATGAAAAATGACATTGTTATGGTTGTTAGAGAGAATATTATGAATATGATGTAGCTTATGTGTTACTCAAAGACATTTAAAAATTTGTATTCCTCAGTCAGAGAACAGGTGTGACCTATAATTACTTTGCTCAAGGACACACTGATTGTAGTGGGATGTCATGGGCTCAGATCGACCACATGACTTTAAGGGCTCACGACCAAATTCTTTCACTTCTTTGAAAACATTTCCAGGACGGAACGTTTTGCTTTTTTTTTCTCTAAGTAAATAAATCACAAGATGCAATAAAGTAGGTGCCAGAACGCAGTAAAATGACTCCATAAACTGTGTTTGTCTTCATCAGTGTGAGGATTGTTTAAACACACAGTGATTAACTATGAGCAAATTGGAGCCATGTCAACCAATAAATCCTGGTGAACCTAATGAATTCAATGTTTGTCCCTGCTTATGTTCTACATGGCTGATGTTCTACAAGGTCATCAGAACATGAACATGGTACCCTGGCTGGCTTACCTAAGGCCAGCTTGTCACATTGCTGGCTGGGTATGACCTCCTGGTTTACCTTTACTGCTTTAATTCTGCTAAAAATTAGCTGGCATAATTCAGTGCTCACATGGACACTTTTCAGGGCCTACAATTAGATTGTTTTTATTGTTGTTTTTTTTTTTCCAGGTGGGTTTCTAACCCATGTGTTTAGCTTTAATTTAATTTGGCTCATTGTTGACATTGTTGTTGAGGTGGCACAGTGGCAAGAAGGTCCCGGGTTCGATCCCAGGGTCGACCAAAAGCATCTTTCTCTGTGGAGTTTGCATGTTCTCCCCATGCATGCATGGGTTTTCCTCCAGGTGCTCCGGTTTCCTCCAACAGTCCCAAGGACTGTGGATTATGTCAAGTGGCTATTCTAAATTGCCGATAGGTGTGAATGGTTGTTCATCTCTGTGTTAGCCCTGCGATGAATTTGTGACTGGTCCAGGGTTGGTACCCCGCCTGGCGCCTGAAGTCAGCTGGCATTAGCTCCAGCTTTTCTGTGACCCACAATGGATTAGCAGTATAGAATATGAGTGAGTGAGACATTGTTATTTGTAGCTTGACTGCCTGAAGCCTTGATTGTTTCATAATCTTAACAAACAGCACATTTACTCTTTTTTCCCTCATAAAACTGGAGAAATTGTAATTAATTAGAATAAACTGTTCAATGCATTGAAGTAATTGACATTCTAAATAATAAGCATATGACACATAATACAATAAGTCTGAAATTAAAAATGTACATTAGTATGTTACTATGTACCCCTACATAACAGGAATACATAAATTTAATAAGTCAGTAGACAATGGTAGACAGCAATGAATCAGATTATGTGTCATTTCTTAGTGGTTTTATGTTTTAGATGCCTGGAGTGTTAGGAAGATAAAATCAATAAACCCTTGTTAGATTACAGCATCTCTATAGTCATCATCATAGTTCAGATGCAGTTCATATCATTACCCAGTCTTTAGTTTGCTGTAGGAGTGAACATTTTTTGCTGACTATAGATCTACTCTTCCATATTCCACTTTTTGACAATGATAACTGAAGACATTCAAAAGCAAATCATCTTCAAATGGGAATAAGAAATAAGAAATCTTCTTAATCATATCTTCATAAATCATCTTCAGTTAGGCCTAACAAGAACATGAAAACTGCATCCTTTTATCAAGACCTACCATATAAGCAATAAATTTATCCCCTCCTTCATCATGACCCTTTTTTTTAACACTTTGTCATTGCAGTCAAAGTTGTCATTATAGTTTAGGTATAGAGTTAGAGACTCTTATTCCCAAGAGAGTTCATATATTCCCAAGGAAAGTCGTGTGTAATGATGCTCTATCCTCCATCTGTGTCAGCTGAAGTGTTTTGGGGCCAACAGCAGAACCAGAACTGTTTGAATCCCTGTACCATTGTCAAGACCAACTGATCTTATGTAGTCACTCTCCAATGATCTACAAGCCAACTATCTGCCCCTGCTCTTCATGACCAAGTTACATGGGTCCATTTACTGGACATTTAGAGTAAGGGATGCTCAGATGCCTGGTAGGGGCCTTCATGCATGACTCTCCTTTCCTAGGGCTCATGTGATTCAGAAACCTGCACTCTCCTCTTCAGGGATTCATTGCTGGCAGGGTCAAAGAGTGACCCTTACTACAGAAGGCAGGTTTTGCTGGGTTGATTTACACATGTCTAGCAAAGTAGAATGTGCTAACTACACTTGGTGCTATGCATACGCCAGGTTGGGGAAAGCAGCCCCATATCCAGGCCTAGAAGTTCCATTGCTAGACATGAGATGTTGATTATCTTCCAAACAGTGCAATCAACACCTGCGGATTGAAGTGAACTCATTTTAAGTGTGTGCTACATGCACTGTAAAATTGTAAGTTCATACAAGTGTATATATTCAGTGAATGGCAGTGTACATCTGGATGTACTGCTTTGTCTGGCGAGACAATCAGCTACACAATACAGACATCAGTGACAGGGAGGTGGTCCTGCCCAACCTGCTTGTGATCCATCATACTACCTACAGCGTGCATCACAGAGCCGGGACGAGATTGAGCTGCCGGTCCAAACCCTCCTTTAAAGCAGTCTTAATTCTAGCACTGTGTGAAGAATGCAGCTGGTGCTGTGGGCTGTACATCACTGTCCAATCACAGTTTTTGAGAGTGGCTGTTACAGCTCATTTAGTGCCTGCCAATTACACATGTGAGCTGGCAGAGGCAAATCCAGACTTGTTTTCAGATGTTACTGAGGCCAGAGTTTAATAAGATGGTTCAACTGTTGGGTCATTATCAGCCCAGGGAAGGGGAGGAAGATTGGATGAAGTACATGAAAGACATGTGCTTCCACATGAATTTCTGAATCATGAATTTCAAATGAGCCATGGGTGCCCACGAGCCTTCCATATGTCTAGAAATTGACTCAGACTCTCGGCTTCTGTACCTATCAGTTATTGTATGTGGGCATTTGAGACTAGAAAACTGCATAAATTGTTGAATTTTCATCAAATTCGAAGCAAGTCCTGTCCCAGGGAATCCGATTAGTCTAGCAGGCTCAGCAATTAACATTGAGTGCGGTATAGAGAGGGCAATACACTCGACCATGTTAACAGAGGTTAGCACCAGTTAGACAACATGGAGTGTGGAAAACCCAGATAACGCTGAGGGAGAACTAGACCCAGCAGGAACAATAAGGAGTGAATGGATATAAAATGACAATGTGATAAAGTCATAATGTGTTTAAATGTAGTTTTACAAACCAGTTCTACAAAAAATAGAATTGAATATAAAGCTTGCTTTGGATTAGTTATCTAAATATGACTTTTAAGAAGAATTAATGTCCTACAGATACTTACAGAGTGTTTGTATTCATTTTATGTTTGCATTGAAAGTATTTGTATTTAAGTGTAATAAGAATATTAAACCACTCACACTGTCTGGTAACATGGACTTATGGGATTTTTTTTTTTTTTCATTTTTTCTCTGTGACCCCTGTCTCACTATCCCAAAAAAGCTACCAGACTGTCATCATATTGCAAGACTGTTCAGTTGGCATGTTCTACATTGAGCCCTGCTACATTACAGTCCCAAAGGAAGTGTGGGAGAAAGACAAGCTAACTAAGCACCACTACAGCAGACATGTCCTCAGACCGTCCCGTCAGCTTCCTGTCGTAATCCCCTGTGTCCTGTTGCATACATAACTTGTTGACACTACTTACTAAGAGAAGAACTGTGTTGTCAAAGTGAATCAATATCAGAAGAAGTCTTACTATAGAAATGAATTGCATGTGTTAATTCAAAAAGACATTTGTCTATGCATCATTCTAGAATTGTCTGCCAATGTTGTAAAAAGAAAAAATATATAGTATTTTGTCTGGATAATTGAGCCCAGGTGTGAGATCAGCTATCTGATACCATACCTGTTACAATATAATCATTTTTCTTATTTTAATGAACAGTGATAATTAGCATAATTAGTCACTTGTGGGTGTCATAAAAAGTCATCTCAAGGTCAATCATCATCAGACTGCTAATTAGATCCCATTACTATATCTGTCATGTCCTGCTAGGAACCACGTTTATGTTTAATGCTACATCTGAATTATCCCAAGAAATCATTACTAAGGGTAAATGTTAATTCAAAAGAACATATCAGCATGAGATAACTATCACAAGTATTATAGTACATCTTTTTTCCATGCTAACTAGGAACATGGTCATTACCTGTACCATTTTCCACACCACACTCGAGCTCTGTTAAAGAGCAGTCTGACATTTTTAGAGCCCTCTGCTGTCTGTGAGGCAAACTGCATTAAAAACACTGACATGTTTTCTTCTCTGTCTAACTACATTATTGATACTGCTTATGCCCCATGGGTTGCTCAGGCTGATGGCAGGACTGATTTTGAAACTGAAATGTCCACTTGGAATCACAGGATTTCTAAGATATTGTTCAGTCACTTTCAGTAAGTGCTTTATCATGGTGAGGGTCGAGAGGATCCGGAGCCTATCCCAGGAACACTGGGAGTGATGTGGGAAATCACCCTGGTTTGGAAGCCAGTCCATGCATACATTCACACACTCACTCACTTACTCACGCACTCACTCAAATACGAGCAAATTATCACATTCAATCCACCTACCAGAATATTTAAGGAGGTGGGAGGAAACCCGAGAACCCTGAGGAAGCCCATATACACACAGGGAGATTACGCGCAGAAATTCAAGCAACACGAATTCTGGTTCCCTGGAGTTGTGACGCAGTAACACTACGTGCTGCACCACCATTCTGCCCTTTTTCTAAGGTATGTTTAAAATGGTATGGCTATTATATAAAATTACAACCTACACCATTTACTGTATGAGTAAGACACCAATTACACCAGTCTTCTGTTTTACTTGATTACTAGTTAAATATGTTTTTTCAAAAAATGCTTGCCATCTTCGTTACGATGCTCTCATTTACCATTTTACATAATAAGTGCGTTGTCGCACCAGTTAATCCAGGCCTTAAACCTTAAAATGCTGTTTTCAAAATATATCCTATTTGGGAATGGAGTTATATCCTAAGGAAAATGTTTCATGCACCAATTCTCTGTCATATCTGTGTTTACAGACAAACCTTGGACACTATTTACACAGAAACTATTACTGTAGAAATAATGACATCTTGGTTGTAGGCGATGCAGACCTTGAGCTCATTAAATTACAGCATTCCTGTGCTTTGCTCTTCAAAACAAATCTCACAACACACAACCCATAGATTAGGTCATACTTACATAAGTGGTATTTTTTTTTGTTGTCTTTTTTAACATGTGCAGTATACACAATGGCCTGCGGTCCATGACGTCAACTGCTAGTTTCGCGTGCGTCATGTCTGAGGAACATCAATAATTTATCGGTCGTTTCCAAAGTCAGCGCTGCTCACGGTGAGCTGTACTGCGCCTGCGCGTTCCCACACAGGGTTGCCAGATGGGATTTAAATCCTTGTAGGGCCTATTAGTGATAGGAAGTCCGACTCTTTTCAGTGAGTCGGATAATTTGACTCAGCTGACCGATAAGAGTCGACTCATTAATATTTTTTCTAAAGGCCTACCGGACAAAAAAGGTGATATTTTGACCAGTGATTGCTGTTCTTTGTCTTACTGTGGATGAAATTGTTTCAAATGGTCTTTTCTCTAATTTACAAAATACTGTTAGGTTGCAACTAAAGTTTATTGTACACTGTGCAATGACAATAAAGACTAGATATTGATTAAGTGATTTTATTCAATAAATTTTAAAAATCCAGATAAGTAATCGTTAAATCAATACTACAAATGTTCCCTGAAAGATATTACGTTAATGCTATTATGTCTGCTGTGTCGGTGTTCGTTAAAAGTCATTTTCCTTTCCTTTGATCATATCTGATCAAGTCCTGTAATACACACTGACTACACACATTATACAGTTTCTTCAACAAACTGCCTCATACACCCACTTCATTATTCACGCTAATAGACACTTCAAATGTTGAAAATACATTTCCATTGAAGAATTTTTATTATATGTAATTATTATAACCCAAGAGTAACAGCATTGCCTATAATTTAAAATGGTAGCCAATACGAGTTTGTTCTCAATGTTCATCTTAAAGAATCGACTCAAAGAGCCGACTGAACTTAAACAGCCACGAATGGCCCGACACACTGATGGTTATTTTACAGTGAAGGACACGACAGAAAAACTCAAATAAAACAAAAGAAGTCGAAAAAATATATTGTGTGGTTAATTCAGTTAGGCCTAAATTGTCTTGCTTGTCTACAACAACAACAACAACAACAGCAACAGCTCTACTACTACTACTACTTATTATTATAGCTACTACTAGCTATAATAGTAATAATAATAATAATAAGAAGAAGAAGAAGAAGAAGAAGAAGAAATTTGTTATATAACACGTCATACATTTTAAATGCAGCTCAAAGTGCTTTACAGTTTACAGAAATAAAGATTCAGCATTCAAACATTTAAAAAGAAAAATAATAATGATATTGATAACAGTGCAATAGGTGAAAAAATAGCAATGGCAGAAAGAACATAATAGCCTAAAGAATAGCCTATTAAAACAGTTAAAATGTGTGAAAATGAACCTTTTCAAATGCTAATATGATTTGAAAAAGAAAATCAGTGATAGATGAAGCTTGGTGAGTGTTTAATGGTAATGTGTTACAGATCTTTGGTGCATAAAAACAATGGGTTACTTCACAACTCTTTGGACAAGATTTGGAACACACTCTTGTCTTTTCGCTCGTAGTAAGGCCAAGCTGTAGAATTTAGATTTGTCTTTAGGCCTAGCCCTCATGTTTAGTGGCGGATATTGAGCGAGATTTAGGTTTTCGTGTATGTGTGATATTTATCAATCTGGCAAGTCGGCTTCAGCGTGCGACGGCTGTGTGGAGGCGCGCGGCGCCGCTCGTTGCCATGACAGCAGAGTTAGCAAACTGCCCTGTTGCCGTGAGCTCATTAACAGCCGCAACGAGTCGGGACAAACGTCTCTGGTCATTCCTGTCACTTATTCCTGATTTTGGCATTAAAACGCATCCAGAGCCGCCTTGCCAGGTTTTACAGTGCCGGAGCTGTGTCCTGTTTCCGCTCTGGTCGGCGGGAGTCACGCAGCAGCAGCACCAGCCTGTTTTTCCCTTAGAGGATCGTTTCAATGTTGTCCAGCATGATTTAACTGCTTAATAAAAGCAAAGCGGAGATGGAGACGTTTGGAGGCGGTGTAGCTGCTCTAGGAGGTGAAGAGGACGCAGAGGAGGAAGAGAGGGGGAAAGTTGAGGCTTTGCCCCCGCTACTCGAGGATGAGGTGAGAAATTAATCAAATAAAATAGCCTACTGAAGGACATACCTGTCTTACTTAATGATGTGAAGAGAAGACAATTTTCACCTGCACTTGGAAATGTAGGCCAGGTTTTTAAAGACATGGCATACAGAATTAGAAAACAGTCCATCTAGAGCCATATGTGGTTCCTTGGTTTGTCCCTCTGGAGAAAGCTAAGGGTTTTATAGTGAATGGTTTCCTATCAAAAAGGGTTCCAGGTAGAAGTTAAGAGAACTATCCAAAGGAGAGAAAAAAATCCTCAAGGAACCATTTTGTTTGTTTTTCTGTAAGAAACTGGGGCCAGATCACTGAAGCCCGTCTATCATAACTACACAATGTATAATCATTGTACTCAATGAATTTTAACAAAATTCCCTACATCATTTTTTTTCACTGAAATTGACAAAATGGAGTTTCTGTTTTTTTAATGATCTATATTGTTATGTCTGTTTTTTCTACTTAAAAAAATGATCTCTAAAACTTTGGTTTGTCCCTCTTGACAAAGCTAAGCATTTTATATGGAAATCCTTCGACACAGTATTTCTTCATAGCATCATATTAGATGCAGAACTCCGTTAGTATGCATAGAGAACCATTTATTTATCCGTCAAAATGTTTCCTTTCACCATCTTATTCATCTCTAAGAAGTGCAGGCTTGAGAACTTGAGAACCTAAAGGCCGTCACCACTTAATGATGCCTTAGATCATTTATAGTGCTTCATGTTGCATTTCCTTAAACTGTGTGGGCTTTAATTCCTAACACTCACTATATTTTGTTTAAAAAGAAAAAATCCCTACATGGCGTTATCCTGGCAGCCCTGAATGATCTGTGTGTTAAGGTATAATGTGCAAACATCAGTGACGGAAATGGTAGACTAATCTCCAGGCTAGAAGAAGTAGGGCTTAAGACCAGCGGTCTTGAATTAGTACCTTTTGAATGACCTCTTGGAGTGTTTATATAAAGGCCGTAAATACGGTTAATGCTGTAAACGAAGAAAACACATCTAAAGAAATAAACGCTATGCGAATAACTGACAGTTGTGGGTTGTGGATCTGTATTAGATTGCTATTTATATCAAGAAGCATGAGCAGAGGGAGCTTATCTTCTGATGCAGAAGCGTCTGCACTGTTTTGTGGTGTTAATATACCATTTCTCTAACTATGACTCATGCAATATCAGCAGTGTGCAAAATGACTGGGATCTTACTTTTCAGAGCACTCCAGTAATGGATCAGTGTCCCAGATACCAATGTTTGGGTTAAACCGAGAATCCTGTCGGCTCACAAACATTTTAGTTTTTGGTGTGAGGCTCTTATACGGTGTTACGGAAGTGAGGTTTCAGGGGATTAGTGGAAGATGTCCCACAAACAGTGCCGTCATTTACATTCGGATGAATAAACCTTAAATGACATTTTAATCATTTACTTGTGTCATATTTATTATATAAAGACTGGTAATGAGTAAAAATTAATCATACAGTAAAAAGTAGAAAAAATCTAATTCCTTCTAAAGTTCTGGTCAAACAGAAATGTCAGGCACATAAACACTGTCTGGCAAAATCATCAACAAGCATCAAATAATGTAAGCACATAATAATGACCTGTCCAGCAAAAGACAGTGTGCTTGATAAGTAACTCAGAAACTGCTAACTCACAGCTGCTATTCAAATATGATGAGCATCTCTATAAGGGAATAGCTAAAAAATGTCCCACTTAATCTAAAGAAATCTATATACATAACCACAACATGTTTGATATCAAATATGAGTTTTTTTGATTGGAGCTTTGAGGAAAATGACAGGTTTTTTAAGTAGGTGCATACACTCTTCATGTGATGATGGATATGGCTGGACGGATTTCATCTGTGATCTGAGCTCAGAGTACAAAACCCAAGTATGCAAAACCAAAAGGAAAGGGAAACTTAGTATCTAGGCCGAAGTGTGTAATTTGCAGAAATGGAAAGAGAGAGATAGAGAGGCTGTGTTTCTCTGCACTGTTCTCGTGGGAGTTTGCCTATTTATGGGGCGCACTTTTGCTATAGCACTTTCCTGTTCTGTCTTATATACTGCAGCTTTCTGGGTCTGGCCTCTTCACTGCCACTGCTGACTGTGTGAGAGAGTGTTTTTCACCTTGAAGATGCCCCAGTTGATGCACGTCCTTTGTCTGAGCTTTGTGGATTTTTTCTAATTAGAGAGACTATTGGAATTCTGCTGTTTTTGAATGTAATCAAATAAAACACCTCTTGAAACTTTGTAATGAACAGTAGTTTCCAGTCAAACTTGATGGAACAATGAATGTCTGTGAAAAAAACAACCGCTCTTTCACAGTGCATTACATCATGACGGCAAGACATTTTGTGTATTTGGAAAAAAAAAGTCTATTTGGGGAACTAGAGATGTAGAACAAAAGTTTCTACTCAGTTCAAGTTGTGTGAAGTGCGATTCAGCAGAAGCGAGGCTTTAAATCAAAGGCGTTTCTTGGTTTAGTTCTGCTTTTCCCTACATTTCGAGACAATATCTGTTTCCCCATGCGTGTTTATTCTTCATTCCGGAGATACATTACAGATTTTCAAGATTATCTTGTGTTCAGAAGATATTCGTAGTGCTTAATGGTTACATTTTTCTTACATTACAGCCTTAATATGAAATATTTATTTTCCTCATCTGCAAAGCATGCACAGGTTTTCACAAAGTTTTGTAAATTTATAAGAATAAAATTTGAAAGGCCCCTTAACTAGAACACTTGAAATTGAGCTCATTTTCATCCAATTTCCATTGGTAATCCTTGAGATGTTTTTTCAACTTGATTAAAGTTCATCTATTATAAATTCAGTTGATTAGACTTGAATTGGAAAACCTCACAGTCAACAGCGCGTGTCAGAGCAAAAACAAGCCATGGAGTCAAAGAAATGCTCAGAGATAGGATTGGGTAGAGAAACACACTGACTTTTTTTATCAATCGGAAATGGGTGAAGTTCATAACTACCAAGGGTCTTCCTAGAGCTGGCAACCCAATCATTGGAGTCTATCCTGAGTAAAGGGCACATGACAGTTTGTTTAGAGTTTGCCAAAAGGCACCTAAACAGATCTCAGGCCATGATGGAACATTCTGGCCTAATTGCCAAGTGCTAAATCTGAAGGAAACTAAGCACCACTGATCACCTGTGAATTCCATCCCTATGGAGAAGCGTGGTGGTGGCAGCATGATGATGTGGGGATGTTTCTGCAGCAGGGACAATGTAAAGATGAAGAGTTCGAAGCACTGACATCTCAAGGGTGCTAAGGACCTTTGAGTGGGGTGAGGGTTCACCTTCTAACAGGACAAAGACCTGAAACACACAGCTAAGTCAACACAAGTGTCGCTTCAGGACAAGTCAGTAAATACCTTGAATGACACAGCCAGAGACCAGACATGAAGCTGATCTATGGAGACACCTGAAAATAGTGGTTAAAAATGCTTTGGCTAAATGGTGCTGACCAAAGGGTGTGAATACTTATGTAAATGTGATGTTTGTTTTTCTGTATCATTAATCCAAAATGTTGCTTTTGTGTTATGGAATGCTTTGTTGATTTCCGAGAAAAAATGAATTGAAAACGAAGGTAACAAAAGGAAAGGTCAAGGAGAATGAATACTGAATGCACTTTATACGAGTTATACAACTAGGTCAGATTTAGAGGTGACATCATGAGTCTTATGATTTTGAATGCTGTCTTTCACATCTTGAAATGATCCATCTGAACTCTCATCCTTAATAGCAGGAGTCTGAATAATAGTCCATTTAGTTCCTAAAACCAGCAACCACACTGACGTTAAAGTGAATGAATATACAATGAATGCTCGAGTTGAGCAGGCACAATGTCTTAGAAATCTTGTCAATAGTGAAGAGGTCAAAAGTGGTTAAATAGCGTGGCTCACATCAGGAATGACAAGTTAAGAAACACGTTTCACATTTAATCCAAACAGAGAGTGAGAAACGCAAGTGTAAAGCTCAAATTGTCCAACAATAAACAACATACCGAATGTAAATGTAAACTCCTATCGTCTATCATCTTTCATAATAATGTCATTCTCTCTTCTCAGGAGAATGTGTCTTTGGCAGATATCCTGTGTCTGAGAGACAGCTGTCTGTCTGAACAGGAGGTGTGGGCAGTGTGTGCAGAATGTGTGCGCTCGCTGCAGAGTATTTCCTGCTCGCCACTTTTTTACACTCTCTGCATTACACCAGACACTCTGGCCTTCAACGCCCACGGCAATGTGTGCTTCATGGAGCAACTCAGTGGTCAGTAGTCTTCGCATTCACCTCTGTGTGTGTGTGTGTGTGTGTGTGTGTGTGTGACCTTCAATCATCAGTTTTACTGTCAACACTTTCTGTCAGTCTAGTTTTGATGACCCGAACTTAGGAGGTGTCTTCTCAGTTGTTGTCCTTTCAATTTATTCTCTACAAAGCCTAGAGGCTGTTCTATAATGTTTGAAAGAACAATAAAATTGACAAGTTGCAGTTTTAAAGTGTACACTATTAAAGGTTATATATTAATCGTTCTGGCTCGATTTTTCTGCTTGAGTTTTAGCTGGCTGTAACTGTGTTTGTGCTAAAATGTGCAAGAGATCAAAAGGTATTATTGCAGTCTAATACACCCAGTCCAGATAAACAGGGTCTTCAGGAAGATCTAAATATTAAAACCCTGGGATTAGGGTTAAAACTAAATCTGGATCTCTAGGTCAGGATTAGCCATGAAGTATTGAGTACTGAAAAAAGAAAAGTCATGCTTCTTCTGATATAAGTCTTAGTAATTGCTTGTCAGTTAAACTCATGTTCTATGACGCTTATATTTTACCAATAAGCAAGACCAGGAACTAAAATTGGCCATGGGAAGAAATCCAGATAAAGTTCTTTAGCTGGAAATGATCCTGTGGTGGAAATATGGTGCATGAATGAACAAATTCTGCAGCCAAATGACAAAGGACTCAAAAATGATCAGGACCACAGATGTCTGACTTCCTATTTCACATCCTAATATATTCCCTAATTATTGGTCACATTGGACAGAGACACTATTGTTTTATTACTCGGTTATACTGGATATGAAGTGCAACAAATAATGTAAGGTTATAGTGCAGAATGTTATTGGAACCAACACCTTGTTTTACATGGTTCATTTCCTAGAACCATGTAAGAAAGAGAATAATTATTTCCTAAATTCAAAAGGTTTTAGAGGGCAGGCAGTAATAGTTTACGTTACATAAAAATACTATTTCCCAAATTCTGAGACTGTTTTTTTTTTCAGCCTGGAAATGTTATCTGAGTGGCCCACACTCTCACTAGTAGGGCCGTCAACCTCTAATCCGCAGCTAATGACCAGGTCCGTGCTATGCCGTCCAAATGCTGAAAAATATTGCAGTAGACCGTGAAACAAGGAAATAAATGATAGAGCATAATATGAAACGCTTTTCTACTGTCACACAATATATATTGTCATATCGCACAGCCCTCCTCACTTGTGATGTCCATTATGGCAAATCCACAGTTTAAATTCTTTTGACTTTTTTTTCAATGAAATTGCATGGTAGGCACCAATCACAGCACAAAATAAACAAATATATGCAAACAAATTAACAGGTGTAAAATATATTTAAAAGGCTTTAGCTGATGAACACATTATCAAAATTATATTTTGACTAAGACAATTTTGACATGAATTTTTACACATTAACAGGCACGCTTATTTTATTTCCTTTCAACTGAACTATTTTGAAATTTACTATTAACATTACTAGTAGCCTACTGTGTATCCATAAAAAATAAACAGTAGGCCAATAGTAATGTAGATAGGGCTTGTCGGAGACAAAGATCGCATATCGTTCACATTTAGGTGGCTACTTAACAAATCAGTCATTCATAAATATCCCAGCAATGCTTGGAAAAGTCCTTGAGTCTAAAATTACAAAGCACTAAATTGAACCTAGCTTGAAGATGAAGGAAAGATGGACTATCTAGAAATTGTGGCTTATCAAGCTATAAGCTTCTTATGATTTAAAGCAGTAGAGTATCTACTGTGAGTTTTTCTCTGTATGTAATTTGCATTTATATTATAACCGGTTCTCCTGATTAGCCACACAAGCATTGAGCACAGGATATACACCTACAACCTCATCTTACTATAAATCAAACCCTCCCGTTTCCTTTTTGAACTTTTTGAGAGCGCTGGATTAGTAATATATGTTTCTCAACACTCCTTTGATGTAATTGTATTCTGCGGCCAGTGAAGACTCCCTGCTGTTTCTTCTTTGCCTTATCTTTCATAGTTGAGAATATGTAATACAGTGCAGCAAGGGTAGTTAAAAGAAAGGAATGTGACCTATAAAACTCCTCCAACTTCTACAGCACAGTCTGGAGGAGGCTGGGGATCCTCAGAATCTTTGGCCTACTTAGAAGTGGCGATGCTGCGGCAAGCTCCACGGCAGCCTGCGCTTATGTTTTACAGGGTAGCACTGTGTGCCTGGATTACAACTTGAAGGAAATTGTTTCTTTTCTACTTAGAACTGCTTAGCAATGATGTGCTGTTCGGTATAAATATATATATGCAATACTTATGGACCTTTTCTACGTACTGAGGAGAGTGCAAAATAAAAGTCATCTGTAATGTGACAGGTGTAAACTATTTGATTATTTCTGTAATATTATTTTAATACACATTTTTTTTTTTTTGCACCTGTTCATATTCATTAGATAAATTAAGGCAGGTTTTGTGCTTTTTAGTGTTGTTCTAGTTTTAGGGTTTAAGGTTAAACTTTCTGAGCCTTTTATATTATATGAAATTATAATAATTATTGTATTTAGTTCTGTGTCTAGTTTTTCTTCACCATTTTCCCCCAGATGACCCTGAAGGCTCCTTTGTACCTCCAGAGTTTGATAAGACTGGGAATACATATGAGGTGAACTATTCTATACACTATTCTAACTGTATACACTAATATTGATACTAAGCACTTAAGTTGAACTGTTGTAGGTTCGAACTCCTGTTTAACCAGAGCATTATGGCTAGAGGAATTGACTAGGATTGTTATTTATGTATCTCTGCATTGTGATTACTTTATACATACTTTATACAATGCACTATGTTTAAAGTTTGACTATGGATGCATGGTGTATGGTGGTTGGCATGCAGCCAATGTCATATACAGCAATGAATATGAATTATTCCTTAATTTTCTATACTGCTTATCCATTGTGGGTTGTGGGTGAGCTGGAGCCAATCTCAGTTGACATCGGGTGAGAGTTGGGGTACAACCTGGGCAGGTTGTTAGCCTATCGCAGGGCTAACACAGAGATGAACAACCATTCACACTCACATTCACTCCTATGGAAATTTAGAGTAGCCAGTTGAAGTAATCTGCATGTCATTTGACTGGGAGGAAACCAAAGCACCCAGAGGAAACCCACTCAGGCAACATGCAAACTCCACACAGATAGGCACCAGTCTACCAGCAGGCTAACCATTGCACCACCATGCCATCCAGCAATTTATTAGTGTAACAAAAAGACAAGAACCACACACAAGACACTGTCAGGTAAAATATATACAGTGGGGTCCAAAAGTCTGAGACCAGTTTAAAAATCTGGGAAACTATTCTGTATTCAAGATGTTGCACAATTTCTAGAGCACCATAAGCAAATTTGTGATATTGACCATGATAAAACCTTCATACAAAGGTCAGATTTTCCATGACTCTTATCCCTTCCATTGAAGAACGTGTTCAGATGACACACTGATGATCTAACGTGGATCATTAGGTTTTACACAAACTTGTGGAGTCTGTGTCAGCTCGAGTGCATACTGTCATTAAAGCCAAAAGGGGACCTACTAAACACTAAGAAATTATGAAGGTCATGTAAGTATTTTTTAAGATTCTACTTTACACTCAAGTTATTGATGATAGTATAATGTCATTTGTAATGAAAACCTTTGTGTTAAATTGAAAAAGCATTACGCGGTCCCAGACTTTTAGACCCAGCTGCTGGAACCGATTTGTTATGTCTGTTATGGACTGTGAATGTAGCCTACCCTCCTTAACACAACAATGCAAACATCCATTTTATTCAGACCCAAAGAGCATCTTTTCACATAGCAATATTCCTGGAAAAGAGTGGTCCTTTTGACATAGATACAGGCGATCGTATATGATGTTCTGTTTGAGCAGCGAGTGTAGATAAGGACTCATTTGTTAGCCTAGATGAGAGAGTGCATGACCTGCCACAGATGATAGATACTGCCTGACCTGGCTGCAGGCAGGAAAATGGATGACACTGTTCACTTTCATCTGTATTTATCTATGCTCACCACTTAATGGCTTTAGGAAGAGCAGGGTGACATAACCAAAACAGAATTGTGCGTGGGTGGTCCAGTTTCAAGCAGGCATGACTAAGTTTCACACTTTTGAATTTGGCACTAATATCAGTATCTGGATAGTAACTGTGATTCTCTGGACAAAAAAAAAATATTATTTCAAGATAACTTTTTGAAAGAAGAAACCTTTTTCTGCAGGTAATGATCAGAGCTCAGTAGCACTATCATTATTATTACTTGTCACTACCTGCTTGTCTATAACTGATGACAACACTTGGCCAAAGTGCTCTGTACAACGTCTTTTTTTTTTTCTTTTTTTTTTACTGAGATTCTGTTCCTGTCACCTTTTCTTTACCCTTTTTGACTTTTCTTCTATTTTAGGGTCATGTGTTCTCACTCGGCTCCACACTTTCCGCTGCTCTGGGCTACGATGTAGAGCCTGAGCTGGAGTTGGGGGCTGATACATGCCGGTTGCTTGAACAAATGCAAGAAGAAAAGCCAGGAGATAGGCCATCCCCAAAGGTTTGGAAAAATTCACAACAGTTTTCACATTTCACATTGCATATTGCTATTCATTCTTTTAAATATTTGGTTGTTGTATTGGGAAAAAAAATGTCATAAGAAATACATCAGGTATAATGGTACACCCATTTTCATAAGTAAAACTTTTGAGCATAGCCTAATACACATGTATACTGTGGATATGTTAGTGGCTACGAAGCTGAAACTCATGCAGCTTAACACACACAGAGGAAAGCAATATCTGCCCTCTTCCACATATGCGAGCTCACAGATATGCAAATTTTGGCTAGTGTTGCTGTGATTGACAGGAGAGAGAGTAATGCCATTCCTCTCACCCAGAGAGCACAGCCAATTTTGCTCTCATGACTCCTGGCCTCATAGCACTGTGCCATATGTAAGGATCCAAAAGAACCCTGATCACAATAAAGAGATTGTGAAAGATGAATGATCAAAATTTCATACAATGTCAATGGCAAAGCTGATTTACGCGCTGGTTTAAATAGAACCTTGAGAGTAAACAGGAGAATAATCCTATGAGGAATGCAAAAGGAAACAGGAAATAATTGTTCTCATGTTATATGCACTTTGAAAAAACCCCCAACTTAGTCTGTTTTCAAGCACATGTGCCTGTTTAAGCACTTGCTGGTGTTTCAGTTGCAGTGCTGTTAAGTGAGAGTTTTGCTGAGAACAGAGAATATTTCTGTTAATGGTGTGCTGAAAGAAAGCTATATTTTTCATATGACCTTGGGATCAAACACTTTTCAGCACAAATCACACACTTTAAAGCTTAATTGTGAGGCTTTCCGTCACTGATGTGTGATTGTTACCCTGAGTACTGTATATACCATATAGCCAGGTCTTAGTTATTCAGATATCTTTCAACAAGAACAAGGCCTCTAGAACATAATTATATTTCACATGCCATTACCCATGAAGCAATGAAAGGCAAGATTCTTTTTCTTAGAGCACCTATGAAAGATGCAGATGCAGGAGTGTGGTATAAGACACGAGTGCATATTTAAAAGGTGTTTATTAGGATTCCTTCTAAGCAAGGATCAAAACCAAAGAGGAATGTGCAGACCATAAAAGAAACTGTCAGAGAAATAGACCAGAAAGGCACAGTGGAAGGACAACTGCTTTTATATGGGCAACCATGGCATAGTTAAATAAACTAGAGAACAGCAGATCAGACTGAATAACTACCATAACAACAAGGTAATGAGAACAGGAAGCATAAGCCACATAAAGAAATTGAACTGGCAAAGGGGAGCAATGGTGCACAAAGGATGAGGGGTAAATTGGGACAGATTCAGGGCAGATGTGACAGTATGTTGAACCTGGTTATGGAAAAGTCCTCCAATTATTCTTGTGCAATCTCAGAGAAATCATATATGCGAAAGGAACACAAAGCCAGTTCTTGCAAAGACTAGCAATCCTTTCAAAATCTTTTTCTCATTTTTCTCTTTGATTGATGAGAACCCTGGCATTTCTGTACTTCAAAATCCAGCTGCAGTATATCTTGTATAAATGGGTTGCAAATAAATGTTCAAATGGATCTCTTGGATACCTTCCTCTCAGCTCTAATGTTTTTGCTTTAATAATTAATTTAATATGGTATACATTAATACAGGGGTAGGCAAAAGTAGGTTTACAGTTGTTCGCATGAAAAAACTCAAAACTGTAAACCTACTTTTGCCCATGCCCTGCATGCCATTCGTTTTAGTGATAACTTCTCTTTCTTCACAGGCCATTCTATCTATAGCAGAAGCCAAAATCACAGACACTACATCCACAGTGGTGTGCCGAAAGCTCTCAGCCATTGGAAGAAGAGTGCTGTCTATAGAATCAGTCGCACCTTTCCAAGGTTTTCCCTTTACCTTCTCTCACAGTGTAAAGCTTTTAGTGTTGTTATTATCTTAACACTGAACTCGATTTTTAATTTCATTCATAGATGAATGGGACAAATCATATCATCATTTTATGGAATGTAAAGGCTCACGGTCAAGCTCAATTGAGAATCATACATATGACCAGCGCATGGCCAGACATTATTCCTCAGATTCTCATGAAGATGATGAGCATCTGGTTAAACAGAGGCGAAGAGTCTGCAATGGATCATTCCGCTCTGGTAGTGTGGATGGATATCACGGTGGTCCAATGTCTCTCCGAGACATGAACTCCTTATACCCATCTCAGAATGGCTCTCCTGCTCTTAAGGTGAACCAAGAGGTCAGGTGGAGGAGATCACGCAGCGCCCTCAACCGCTCCTGCTCCATTCCTGACTCCAACAACCCTCCTGTGTTCTCATCTCCATCACACACAAACCTGAGCATGATGGTAGCAGACTTGTCAGAGATTGGAGGAGACGAGAGTATGATGATGAAGTGGGAGGACCATGTGCTGAAGGAATCACACAAAAAATCTGAAGCACAGGATGAAGATGCATATGGAGCAGAGGAAGTTTTCAGCCACTCTATAGAATCTGTAAAAAGAATAAGTAATGGCACCCCTACTCGCATCAGCATCGATGCAGATCCAGCTTACATAGGTCAAAGTGAAGTTGTAAGGGAGGAAACTCCTGTGCCCTTCACACACATAGAGAAAGAGATAAAGAATAGCAATCTGTTTTGTGCTAATCATATGACCAAAAGCATGCTGTGCCTCAATGAAGAATCTCAGGATGAGGTAAGATGTAGATTCAGAACCTGTGTTTTATGAAGAGATTATTCTTTCCACTCCTTTATGCTTTGTCAGATTAAGTGCTCAGCATTTCATTATTGCACATTCAGATAAATGCTGTTTTGGCTTTTATTGGCAGTGGGTCTCTCTGCGGGAGCTGCTGTCGCACTGTACATGGCCGCTGTCTGTGAATGAGTTGTGGGCCTTGTGTTACACCTGCCTGTCCACACTGCAAACCTACACTGATTTCCCAGGTCAGTATTATACAGGGAAAAGATATACAGTGCCTCCTGCAATTAAAGGCCCACCCAGGTAATGTTTAACATAACAAATCTCACTCACACTTACTCGCTTTCAGTAAGAGCAGTAATCCTTGGCAATCGCCATGATGGATACAGAGCCTACACCAGGAACACTTGCATGAAGCGGCTACACCCTGGCCTAGTTCATCACAGGGCTCCACAGATAGACACACATATTCACACCTTGTGGCAATTTATCTTAGCCAATCCACCTACTGGAATGTTTTTGGGAGGTGGAAGGAAATTGGAGAAACTAAGGAAACCCACACGGACATGGGGAAAATATTCTCAGAAACTCCAGAGAGACAGTAACCCAAGCTCAGGATACAACCTGATGCCCTGGACTTCTGCGGTGGCACTGATAACCACCATGCCACAATGCCTTCCCTGCATGAAAATATTGTGGATTATAATGTTTAACATGGGTAAAATTGCTCAAAAATGCATGTCTTTCCACAAACACTAATTATTGCTGGAAGCTTGATTATTGAATATACTGAACAATTTCTAATAACGTGTGGCATTGTGGTACAGTTCTCCCCATGTTCATGTGGGTTTCCTCTGGGCTCTTTAGTTTTCTCTGAAACACCCTATTCCCCCTGACCTTCCCCTCCCTAAAAATTCTAGAGGGAGGATTAAAGGTATGAAGTGTTTCAGAATAGCTGCACTAATAATCATTTCTCTGTTAGACCAAAAATCGTCTTGTTTCAATGCAACCCACAATTATTTATTGTTTAATACATACCATTACTCCATAGCTGGCCTGTGCTATTTATAGAAGAGTAACAGAGCTAGATTGGTAAAACTGTGACAAATATTGTCTAACTAGGGCAGTCTATTTGAAAGGTGACAAGCTATTAAGCATTTCTTTGTGTGGAAAAATTCATTAAGGTTTAGGATGAACTGTTGTTGTATCACATTATACTGTGACAGGATTTCAGGCAGAACTGAAAAGAACACCTAAAATTAGCCAACTTTGTGAGTTTGAGTGAAATGAATTTTTTTTTCTATCTTAAAGCTTACCTGTGCCTGGACTCTGTGTATGTGGGCTGTGATGGAGAGTTGCTGTTCCTAATGCCTAAAAACATAGGTAGTGCTGTTCACAACACATTGATGAACACAAAGCATGCTAATACAGGGGACATTGATAAAATATTGGAAAATTTAATTCTAAGTTAGTCACAATTAATTTACAATTTACAGATGTTATTCCAGTCATTATATTCATTATGCTCAGTTGAAAATTGAATGATTATGATCATGTGTCCACCTTAGACAGGATCAACCAATCAGCACTTTGATATATCATGTGTTTTCCAAGCAGCACAACATTAAGTTAACATTAACACTATATAATTAGGCTTTTACTGATTTGCAACTGACAGAATGGTCAAGAGAGCCTTTGCTGGCCTGGGCTTCTTTGTAATTATCAGTAGTTGTCTAGTATTACATGCATTTCTATGAAGTTGGTTCATCCAAAGCATTATCTTACCTGGTTCTCTAAATAATAAACATGTATCTGCTTGATTTGGTATGTAAAGCTGGTCCATCATAAAGTTCCAAGAGGAACATTTCTAATTCTATGTCTATCTTCATCCACTAATACATTTCTCCATCTGGGGAAAGCATAATCATTTTTTTAGGTTTTATTATCTATTTCTGCTACATTTCTTATCATTAAATATTTTGTAAGAATGGTGTGTATGACCAAAAGAAGTTACACTTGCAAAATCAGGCCCTACTCTTTATTAGTTCATTGCTAATGATTCACATTTATTTTTAAATTGAATCTATTGCTAGGCATAGAGTCTTGTAAATGAACAAAGAGCTTTGAGTACTAGGACAATGTGTTTTTTTTTTCATGGTTCATGTTCAGTGCAGCAGGTCTACTGTCTATTTTGTCACCATTTCTAGGATCCAACGATGTCTTTTATGTAGCACCTGAATTCCAGGAACATGGTATTTTAACAGAAAAGGTGAGCTAGCCATATTTTCTATTGTGAATTTTCAGCTAGTGATTTTTTTTAGACATTTAAATGCTTTAACTTGGATGGAAAATGTGTTTTTGTCCCTTCGTAGGCCTGCATTTATGGAGTGGCAGCTATTTTGTGGGCCGCAGCTAAATTTCATTTGTCCCCTGATCAGAAGCTTGCTATGCCGAGAAAACTCAAGAGGCTTCTGCTTGAGATGGCTAGAAAAACTCCTATTGAAAGGCCATCTATTGTTATGGCAAAAAAGGTCATAAACAGATAATTAAGGAGAAATTTAAGACTTAGGTTAATTGCATGTTTTGAATATATTTGTTCATATGTTTATATGTAAACCTCAGTGTTACATTATATTCATTGAAAGAGTTTATATAATTATACCCTCATATACTATTGAAACAACCTAACTTACAGTAAGAAAATTATATACACAATGGTTTAAATACTCAAATGTCTCTCATGCTGCATCAGACTTGTCGTGATTATCTGTCCCGTCAGGGGACAGACCCGGAGACTGTGTGGACACAGCTAATCAACAGACTTCTTAAGGTATGCATTAGTATGTAGGGTTACCAGATACCTTAAGATATTTGATTAAGGGAAGCATGAAATCTTACAGGATTACTCTTTAAAGCTGTAGTCAGTGCACTTTAAAGCTGCAAAGCTGCAAATCATTTAAGCAATATCACACGAAAGCGTGTGTTGTATGGAATATATTAGCATGGCTATGATTCAGTCGCAGGCATGAGCCAGGTGGCCCATGGCCTTGTGTTGTAGCTAATCACATCCATCCTAATATCCAGTACAACAGCATGACTTCGAGTGTGAAATTGCTTTTATACAAGAATTAAACTAGACTTTATATATTTATAAAGAGCATAAACAAGAAATTGAGTAAGGGACATTTTGGACACAGTATGGACTGCTTATTTTTGCTCCGTGAGCGGAAATAGATCCTGAAGAAACACTCGCTTTATAGCCCTTCGTCTAACTGGCTAGCTAGTACATTCCTGTTAAAGGTGCTTCTGATGAAATCAGCATCCGTTTTGTTGTATAATGATCAATAAATGAAATACAATTGGAAGCTAAGTAAACTATTTAAGTACAAACTGGAGGTTTTGTTTAAATCATGGTATGCATTAACACTAGCTTTTTAGAACAAAAACAAAATACCATACAATTATGTGAATGGCTCAGAAATTCATCCCTAAAGAGCACTGACTGCAGCTTTTATGGCATGACTCCATATAAGTGACAAGTAGGACCCTGTTTAGGCAGCTTATTAAGGTGCCTAAAAAACAAAACAAAACATTGAAACTTGGAAGAAGTGTTATTATCACGAGGTGCTAGTGCAGTTGCTAGTCCATGTGTTTTTTCAACCCCAATGAGAGGCATTTTGGTGTGCATAATTTAATGTTAATGCAGTATGAACACTCATACATTATCATAGAAATATAGACTATACTGTAGAACATATTGTATAGTATTATAGCAAATATTTCCATCTTAGTAAATGTTCCTAATTTTTTACATGATTTAATCAGTGTGTAAGGTGGTATTTCAACTTGCATTTCTGTGTAATTATAGGCATCCAATAGGATTAACAAAGAAGAAAGTTTGCCAGATATGGGCCCATTCAAAAACACTGCTACATCTGAGAGGAAAACTGGTACATTTGTAGAGAGAATCTTTCTTCCCTGATTACAGCTCATTACATTCTGTATTAGTACATCAATAGTGGCTAATCCTACACCAGGAGATTTAAATCTATCTGCTATAAATAGTTCCTACCTCTAATCTAGCAAATTGAAATTCAAGAACCATTCGAATGCTTCTGAAGACCCAAATTACTTCGATCAATTTTTATTACATTGGGGTCAGAACCCTGAAGGAATGTAGATCTTATAGATTATATCCTTCAGTGTACAAATCTTTAACTATACTTAATTTGTATGTTCAATAAAACATTTTAACCATAATGTTGTGCTTCATTTTAAGCATTAAACTTTTTTTTTTTTTTTTGCATAAATATCTGTGTGCCATTTTTTTGTGTTGGTGTTTGCAGGTTTCATCCCTCTGGGCCATGATGTCAGGTTGGCCCCTGTATCTGGTCCTCTTCCCCAGAGCAACTCTCTCTCTATGACAGCAAGGCTGCCTGAGGCTTTCACTTCTTTAGCGACCCACTTTACTCCTATAGTAGTGGCTCAGGAGGATGTCAAGGAAGAGGAATCGCCTATCCCTGAGCCAAGGATAGGCAGGTAGGCCATTGCTTTTTACTGTATGGTGTAAAGGAAATGAGTAAGCTTAAGCTTAAGTGACTTAAGTAACTAAACTAATTAGTTCTCAACCGCTAAAAGAGTAATCGCATACTAAGCAACATTTTGCCTTTTGAAGTCTGTTAATATTTATTTAGGTTTTCTAAGAGATCTAACCTTTTAACTCTGTTCTATTCACTGTGTTAAAACATCAGCAGCGAAATTGAAATTGGAAATGAGGACCTGACTGCTGAAACACCACTACTTCAAGAAAACTGGATGCAAGGAGAGGAAGACTATTGCTCATCCTTGTCTAGTAGCACAATTTTACATACCTCTTCACCTCACACCAACCTACAAACAGCCTGTCCAGAGTCAAACAGCCAGTCTCTGCCAACCTATCCCAACGTTTCATGCTCTACTGGTGTTTACAACAACTTCCTCCTACAGCAGGACCCTCAGAGTGGCCGTCTGACACTGTTTCCTGTTCACATAGCCGTTTCTCAGCCAATCACAGGCCTAGATCTTAGTCTGCCATTGAGGGCAGATTCAGGCACTGTCTCAGGAACCCAAAACAGACAGCATGATGTGCATCATGTTTCCAAGAATGGAGAATCTGATCACCATTTCATTTCCTCTTCACACAAGAACAGCAAAGGCAACATTCCAAATAATAGAACTCACCTGAATATCACTGAGCCTCCCCAGCATACCAGGGAACTGAGCACTATACAACAGAGACAGTCCGTTCTGCAGCAGGTCATTGGTCTTATCAGAGAGGAGTTTGCCTTTGACTGTTATCTGGAAAACGGAGCAGAGGAGCTGTTAATGGGTAATTGAATTATGTTATTTTGATTAAGTCAGCCATTTCTGCATACAAATGCTGAGAACTTTCTCGTTGGATAATAGACCTAATATTTCAGGACATAGTGCTCTCTTGTGCAGTGCTGTGGAAATTAGATTAGGGCATTAGATTCTCAAACATAATATCCTTTTTATTGCTTTAAAGGAAAATTGGTTAACATTTTTGAAGCATTTTATGCTGACTAAGTGTCTATTTAATTAAACTGTAATTACATCATTAATTATACTACAACTACACTATGACCAAAAAGAGATGAGTACAATAAATCGGAGCTATTGCATATTTTCTCATTTTGCATTTTTAAATTTCTATTTGTTTATCTATCTATCTATCTATCTATCTATCTATCTATCTATCTATCTATCTATCTATCTATCTATCTATCTA
>JAQQZR010000038.1:6288653-6299645 GCA_030068235.1 Notoglanidium macrostoma
TCTATCTATCTATCTATCTATCTATCTATCTATCTATCTATCTATCTATCTATCTGTCTGTCTGTCTGTCTGTCTATTTAAAATGGGACTTTAGAGATCAAGTGAGTCCCTTGTAATGCCTGCTGTGTATATCAGTAATTTCTATATTGTCTATTTGTAGGAGAGTATATCCTTTCTTTAACAAGCCTGCACTTTGAGACCTTCTGTAGAGCAATAGTGGAGAAGTTTAGTGATCTGCACTGGGATAAAGACCTACTGGGATTGCTGCACAGTCTTGCCAATCATGACCCCTCTTTCCTGTAAGTAGCATGTAACTTATTGTCTGTGCCAGGCTTCAGGAAACCACTATTTTATGTTAATCATTTGCACATTTATCCTTTAAAGATGGCACTGGAATATCAGTACTTCACTCTGATAACTGTGATAGAACTATTAGTTTATTATAGCCAAGCTATTTAAGTCAGCAACTGGCAGCACACTCACTTTTTTCTGGAAGTTTACCCAGAACAGCCTGAATCAGTCAGTTTGGTGGTGCGCTATGAATTTTAATTTACTTCCAATGAGACTTTCACAATACCCACTTAAGATACCGAACCCTAAACTAGCCCATTCTACTCATCATTAACATTCATAATAGAAGCATTTCAAAAAACCATTTGGCCAGTACTTCTCCAGGATGATAGGTCCCTATGGTAACAGAAGAGCATGGGCTTGGGACTGACAAGAAGATACTTGAGCTTCTTTCAAGTCTTGGAGGGGTCCGGAGGAGAACAGATGTATACATAGAGGAAGCCAGGTGTGTAAACAGAAGAGAGAAATCCATGCAGATTATACCACTCCCTTCTAGAATTTGTTTCCGGAGGGGTCACATGAGGGAAAAGAGTTGCAAAGAGGGTGTGTAGCCTGGAGGATAGAGCATAGTCAGACACAATAGGCCCATTCTGCTGGATGAATCACATGACACTCAGGCCCTTCTCTGTGTAGGCTTAGAGGGTTGGGATGATGAGATGATGGAGGGAGAGAGACAGAGAGAAAGTCACAGTTCTGTTTCTCACCGAAACTGCAAACTGTTGTAAAGAGTTTTCTAGGGATTTAGGAAGGATGCCAGGAGAATTCTTGAGTGGCAGGTTACTTGCTTTCCAGTTGACTACTATCCAGCTGGTATGTGTTGCTGTTGTGACTTGTGGTCAGCTGTCTTCAATAGGTTGTTATTCGCTACTGATTAATTTAAATAGAAGAATCCTAATTTATAACCATAATTGCAATAACAGTCACATATAGTGGTGTATGTTCAGGTCATTATTTGTGGTAGAATTGCTTAAGTTTTTCATTTAGTGGTTATGAAGAAGGATGTTTTTTCTGAAAAATGTGTTAAGCCTTGCTCTGCTTTGCATAACTGATTACACTGCTCTATGATCTGTGCAAGATGCTGCGTATTCTGCTGAGATGTTTTGACATTTACAATTATATTTATTTATTTGGCAGACAAATATATCCTCATCTTCATACAAGCAAGTTAGAATTATGTTCCAAACACCTAGAGGGTCAAAGTCCTGCAAAGTTATTTGCAGGTTTAGTAGCTACAATTTGCCAAACTGTGCTTTACTGTATTCAGTAACAATGATCTAATTGTTGAAAGACCTGATGGTGTTTCAAATGATTCAGGACATCAACAAAAAATGGTTGAAGTAAAGCATAGGATACACATTTGTCAAACTCTCGATTAATACTATCTAGATACTTGGTAATGCTATCGTAATATTGGAAGGAAAACAGTTAAAAGGATATAGCATCAGATAATGTAGCTTTAATTTTTGGACAAATAAAGTTCACTTACACATTCCGATGGAGAGGGCTGAAATTATTGCAACATCTAACATTACAGATATCTTCTGCCACATGTTTTTAACCAAAACCATTAAGTGTTTTGGAAAGGAATATCGGTCTTTAGTTCTCTACTGTGGGGGTGAAGTGGTGGTTTCCTGAGTGAATGGATACATTAGCCTGCTTGAATTTGGTGGTGGTCATGACTGGTCTGGGGCATATGTCCTGCATGACATGTGAAAGGAAAAGATGTTGCATTTTATTTTCCTTTCTCTCTACTTGTTGTTCTTTCTCTCAGAGCGTCTGTTGAAGATCCTTCATCAGAGCTGGATGAAAGAGCACTGACATCACTCCCGGATGCCAAGAGGTGTGAGGGAGAGAAGGGAGGGAACAACAAACACGGTCAGCTTGACCACAACGCAAACAAATGCCATGCTCTAGAAGAGAGAGAATATAAAGCAACTACACAGCAAAACCAAGGAGAGACTAAGGACAAACAAGGACACATAAGAACAGAAGACAGAACAGGAGAAGCAAAAACAGCTAATGTGATCAGGAACATGCAGAAAGAGACTCCTCCAGTCACAATTCATGACAGCACAGGTAGGTGTAGCCTACAGGGACAATCTGTGAAGATTTAAAGCTTCTATAGGTCTATTGAGTAAATGCTTTTTTAGAGAGAATATATTTGCATCACTGTATTTTGGATTGACTGCAGAGTGAAGCTCTGAATGCAGCAATGTTCTGTTGGATGAACTTTTAATGGGTGAAATGTATTCACCACTGCCAGATACACACAGAGAAGCCTTAATACTTGTGTATTACTTAAGTGTTGCTCTGGAAACACTTGGGAAGTGAACTTTCCTTCTCTTTCTCTTCCTTCTCTTTCTTTTTTTCATATTTTTGAAAGCACACTTGTAGAATGTTTTCTGTTCCATTAGCTCATCATTAGTAGTATCGGCTAAATAACAGGGTAGCATCCCAAATAGTGTATCACTGTACATCATACCACAGTGCTGTTGAATTCTCTGATTGATCAGAAGATGTTGAATAATCTTCTTTGATAGTTGTGCAGTTCTGACAGTAGTGCTAGCTTCATGGCAAATCACAGGTTTATATCAATGCGTCAGGTCTAATAGGTTATCATTTCTATAGTGACAGTTCATTCACAGGGACTAGTATGGTGGACGCTCCATGTAATCTAAGTGTAATAATAAACAAAATTTTAAAAAGTTGTTATTTAACAAAGAAAAAATTGTAATTGTTGAGATACTTGGCAAAGTTTTCACTGAGAAGATGTTTATTTAACGTTTATGGAAGGTATCACTAGTGTAAGTGCTTGTAACAGTAGTAGGTAAAACTATTCCTTTTCAGCCTGAAAATGAGAATGTCTAAAGGTAGAGAGTGTTGCATTGTGCCGTTTCTCTCTAATATGATAAACTGCATTTTCCGTGTTATTTATAAAGCAAGCGAAAACATGACCTAACTTGTTGCATGGACGTTCCACAACAATAACGGTCACAATAAAAAGATAAAAGTGTCTTTTTTTATTTAATCAGAGCAGTGGTATAAAAGCAACAAAACACTTGTTCCAGGTTTGGAAAATAATCAGTTTTAGGGCATCACACAACGCTGTCTTGTTTTATTTCTCACTTTAAAAATATGCATGTTTTCAATTTTTTCTATTCTGTCACTCACACTTCAGGACACTTATCCAGGTTATTTTGGCTCTTTGTTCTAGTGTTGAGTGGATTCAGTATGGACATGGAGAGCAGCAGCTGTCCAGTAGATGGAGCCGAAGTGTGTGTGTGTAGTGACAAGTCTCTGTGCCAGCATTCGGGACTGGGGGAGAGTACAGAGCCCCAGCTTTCCCTGGACTGCTCAGATGCAGAAATGGATGATTCTGACTCAGTGATCTCAGACAGGACAGTGTCCTCCTACTTAGACTTTCAGGGCCCTCTTTCCCGCCCTACATGGGCCCTGGCTCTGTATGGAGAAGCCTTCTTCAGCCAAGAAGTGGTGGATTATGCTTACAAACTAGCCAGCCACACTGACTCACCAAGCTTGGAAGATAAATCACAGGTAGGAGAAACAGCTGTACAAGAGGGGAATATGAATCACTAACTTAATATCATGTTGTGATTAAATGTAAACTTTTGCTTGCTGGCTTTGTCTTCTGTCTTGAATGTGCCCTAATCTTTATTTTCAATGTTTGCTTAATGCTAACTGTACTAAAAGGAGCCACCATTCTTAGACCAAGAATTATACCAGGTATGTCTAATGAAAAAAATGGTTCGCTCCAATAAAATCCATCCTTTTCTTTACACATATCATGACCTTATTATTATAAGGTTCTGACATTCATATATCATTCTTATAATACTAAGGCCACAATATGTTAGTTAATTTTCTTTTGAGTGCTAATATTACAAATCGAGGCTACCGGGCATTTACATGCAGCATTTGCTGTGGACATACAGTATATTCGTGATATACATAACATGATGTGTGTGCTTAGACTGTTACTAAGAGAGCTGAGTGCTTTGATTATTATGAAGAGAGCTTTGAATGGCTCACCAGCCAGACAGTAAGAACTCTACGGGAGGACAGAAGCTACAACTGAGTTCCACACACACCTCCTGCTTCAAAGCACTAGCCATCAATGATGTTACCATAGTGAAGGATGCAGACACACCAAAGCACTGAGCACTGAAGTAGCATACCAGTACCTGCAAACACGTCAGGCTCCTTGTCCTGTCTTTTAACATCACTGTGGATCTTTTAATGCCTGGACTGTTTCTTTCTGTATTCTCAGTGTTCTGCTCATCCTTATGGACTGAACTGTTATCTTTGATGTGTTATTTCCTGCAGGAACTTCAGCAACAGCTGATGATCGAGAGCAGAAATTTAAAGAAGACCAGAAATTTTTACCACAAACTTATTCAGCAAGAGAGGAAAAATAAAGGTGTGGAATATTGTATCATAGAAAAAAGTGCAGCAATGCTGTAGTTTATATATTTTTCAAACATGGTGCTTGTTTTCTGTGTGGTTTTTTGATGCAGGCTCTGAAGCAAAGGTGATGCTCTCCAAACTGAGGGCCCAGTTTGAAGAACTAAGAACTAAAGTAGAGTTCCTCGACTCTGTAAGGCAATATATCAAGGTAGGTCTTTAAAGATTCTTTGTCAGATAGTTCCACTGATAAAACACAAAACCATCCATTTAATAATCTAGAATAGATAGAATATTGATTTTTGAAGGAACAATTATGACAAAAACACAGGTAAAATGGGGGTTCAGTTGCTGCTTTACATTTCTTATATGCATGGAAAAATTGTTTTTTTTTCTTAGGATATTTCACAACCCTGGAAGACACATGAAGTGCAAACTTCAGTTAATGTTCTTCTGTAATGGTGGATCATTACTGCCCTGAATGTTGTTTTCCAAAGTGTTTTGTTCTTCTTGTACCATATTAGTTTTCCTCTGGTCACAATTTGTAGTGTATTACTGGGGGGATACAACATTCTTTTATGTTATAAAGTTACATTTAAGCTTGTGGAATGTTAGGTCATTGTTATCACATTGATGCACTTATAACAGTTATTCCTTCACCAGCCTCATTTCTGTCTAGTGAATTTAATATACATATTACTGACAAATGTGCATTCTGAGACAGTCAGGACTCACTTAAGTTCTTTTCCCACCAGAACATTTTTGAATAAATTATTTAACAAATGGTAAATAACCAAGCCCTAAGTCCACTTAACTGATTTATTTATACATGTTTGCCCCCAGACAATGCACTGTAGCCCAGCTCAGACATTAACCATTCTAATAACTGAGGGCTTTGTGCTTGTCAGGTGTTGTATGTAGATCAGTGGGGTTTGCTCTTCCCTCTGCTGCCCTCTCTGGCTTCTTCTGGATCTTCTACAGTTGACCTCAGAGCCAGTGATGATCCAGCCATATTGAGCCTGGTGTGTGAGCAGCGCAGAACGAGAGGTTGCTGTCCCCTACTGGCTGGAACGCCCAAAGGCCTGATGGCTTATTTATATTCCAGGTAAAGTAGAAAATAATTGAGGTAGTCAATGAGTGTGTAGTATTATACCATTGTTAAAACAATATATTATTTATATTGTTTTGTTACCTCGTTCAAAACCTTTTACCACAAATGTTTCTTGTATCAACAATAACTGTCAACCAAAAAATTTTTTATTTTATCAACTTACATTTTATTTCCCTTATTGTGTACACGTTTATTCAATTTTTATTACATTTTCTGCATCGCCTTTTGTGTTATCGTGTCTTATAACAGCATTTACCGTATATTATTGTTATGTTCATAGTATCAGGTTTTATCAGGTGATATTTCACCCTAAAACAACATCATTAGAGCTCCAGCCAAAAATAAGGATAGTGGTAATTTCCTTGACCAGGCTTTCTTCATCCTAATGGAATTATACCATGTCTGTGTCTGAACTTTATGGAGCTGTTTATGGACCAGAACAGTACGACAATGTTAATATTCAAATAAAGCAAGTCAAATCAAGGAAATCACTATTATGTACATTTTTGCATGGAGCTCTAATGATTAATTCTGATACTGTTCCAGGGTAAAATATTGCCTTCTTTATATACCTTATATGTTCCCCTATATGTTCTCTTTATTTGTTTATATAAATAGTTTTTTCCCTGATATGGTCACGCATAGCATTACACTGCTTCAGTCGTCTGTCTCCTAATGGTGCACTGTACACTAATGGTGGACTACAGAAAGTTGCATACACATACACATCAACAGCTGTCATGGAAAGAGTCAGTAACTTCATGTTTCTGAGTGTGCACATCACACTGAGACTATCATTAGGTCTGCCTGTCAGAGAGACTCTATTTCCTGTAGAAACTCAAGATGTTTGGACTGGCTCCTTAACATCCTCACCAACTTCTATTACTGTACCACAGACTGTACCATTGACTGCATCCTCACTGGTTGCATCTATATGGTATGGTAGTTGCTCCACCCACAACCATAAGGCTCTCCAGAAAGCAGTGAGAACAGCAGAACCCAGCACAGACCACAGACTCTCAGTTATATAGGATATCAACTGGACACAGTGCTTAAAGAAAGCTCACAAAATCAACTTTTGTTTCCAGATTAACATCTGAAAAATGGTGTAGGAGTATCCGTAATGGATAGTTTCTAACTGCAGGCTGTCAGGTTTCTAAATAGCCTGTAGGGCAATTAATTCCTGTTCTCAATGCTTCATTTTACATATACATTGTCCTGTTTAAGTTGACACTTGGTCACTTTAGGCCTTCCTATGAGTGCAACACTCTTGTGAACAACAAAAATGTTTTCTTTCTCTTTTCCCATTTATTTATGTGTATATCATATTTTGTTTGTTGTATTTGTGTTGTAAACTATATGGGCAAAGGTTTGAAATTAAGAGTAACAATCTTTAATCAAATGCAGCACAAGTGGTACCAGGTCAGTGATGACACCTTTTCTTTCCTCTGGCAGAAATGCTTTTGTGGAAGGATACATCCAGCATTTCATCTATACCTTCCGCTATTTCTGTACTCCTGAGGAATTCCTCCAGTTTCTAATGGACAAATTTAACAGCTCTGTAGTGTAAGCATCATGATATAATCAGTACAATTCATTTTGAGAGCTATTATTTGTTAGTTACTTACTAACATTCAATGTTCTGCTGTTTGTTATAAAATACGCATACAGAGCAAACAAGGATGTCTCTACTGACAGCGCTAAGGTGTACCATCGCACTCTGGACCTGTTAGAGTGTTGGATAAAAGACAGCCGATCAGTGGATTTTACTTCCAACTCTCACCTTCAACCAACTCTTGACAACTTCCTCACATCTGAGGTCATTCAGGCCTGCATAACTCATCTGTTTAATGTTAAATCTCAGCAACCTTTTTTTCAGTCTTTTGTCTGTAGCCTAAAGAACACACAAAGTTGTCTGAGAATTACCAATCCAACTGCTGTTTTGTTGTGCCTGCAGGTAGCTCCAGTAGACAGTCGTGGAGAGAGTCTACTCACAATGCTACAAAACAGTCCTAAAAAGAGGCGGGGCTATGGGGTGTCAATTCGTGGTGAGAGTCCAATCAGCGGTTGGGAGGATCTTGATGTTCAGTCAGTTCAGTCCTTGTGTAGGAGATCTTCTGTTGATGATGCAGCAAAGAAGGTCAGCATGATGGATCCGACCTTGTTTAAATTCTTTTAAAAGTTAAAAGTTCAGAATAGGGCTGTTAAATAAAGCTCCTATAAATTGAATTATAAATCTAATTAGATACAATAATGAGTAGATTTTTTTTCTCTTTATGCTTATGGATTATGTGTTTTATGTGTCTGTACTCCCAATAGATGTCTTTCTGTTTCTAGTGTTAGATATAGAAAGTTTGTTATTTCTACATGTTAATATTGCTAGTTATTGCCACTCCTGTGTTTGTGTGTGCTGCACACAGAGTTTTCAGTGGCGTGTATCCCGTGTGGTGGAGCCCCAGGTGAGCCAGCCAAAGGAGAAGGTGTACTCAATCGCTTCAGCACTGCCCCGACCCTGCTACAGTTCCTTGCTGGGCCAGCTGACCAACATGTCTGTGAGGAATGATGAGAGAGTGGCATTCAGTCAGACAGAGCACAGTCCCCTGAACACAGCACAACAGCTCACACTGCTCCAACAGGTACCAAGATAGCAGGGAGCTCTCTGCTTTTTCACTCACTTGGGCTTTGGTCTTTCTCTGTTGCTCCTGATTGTGCTCTCTGAGCTAGAGCAGCCTTTGAGGCCTTTTAGTTCTGCACAAACTAATGGAACTTCTGGTATCAGAAAACTGGAAATTGATTTTTTTTTTCCATTAGCCAGGGATCCAGTACTAAAGATTTCAGCAGGAAATAATGGGACACTGGAGCAAAACTAGCAACGCTTTTTATATGCAATGCAACAGTATTTACATGGACAAACACTGAATAAAACTACAGTAAAAACACCTTAATAAAAACACAGAATGGTCAGATAGTGCTATGGGTCTGATATAAAAAGATAACCGCATCTTATTGTAAAATTTTTAGGTTTTTTAATCATTAATCTCATTGCATCTGATATAGGTTGGTTAACCAAACAGATCAGAAACAGAACCAAAAAGCAAAAAGGCAATGCAAGCAGTTCTTCCATGCTGAACATTAAAATGACATCATTGTACACTACCATGATTATAAACTGTTGTCACAATAAGCTATCCTGCTTTCTCTGAAGTTGATTGAAAATAGAACTACAACTAGAGCTTTGTGGGCCAGTTCATGTATTTTATTTTATTAAACAATTATGTACCATTTTAGTCACATAATCACATAAAGCATTTTATATATTTCTATATTTCTGCTCTTCCACAATGGTGGTCAGTCTACAAAGAACTGATCTGCCTTGAGAAAAAATAAGGATTATTCAGCTCAGTTCCTCTGGTGTCGCTTTCACACTCCTCTCTCTCTCTGTTACAAATGGCAATGGTCAGTAAGATAAAATAAATAATGGAGCAGAATGTAGAACGACAATACAGGAATTGAATTTCTCATTTAAGTAACTAGGAATAAAAATCATACATCAGTGAAACCAATTCCTTCTCTCTATATAGGCCATGCATCATCTTCAGATGCCTTAACGACTGAAACTAATGACTGTAACTAATAACTCAAAATACTTTTGAACTTCTGTTAAATCATTTATGAACTTATCTACCCATAACATATAGCTAGCTAAAACTTGGGAGTCATATTTTTCAGTACGCGTGTAAGCTCATTTACTGTGGTTTGCCTTTGTAGGGCAGTATGGGTATTTTGTACCTGATAGAGGACATAATTTGGACACTAGGCATCGAGGAGCATTGTGGGTTGTGCACTTGTAAGTGCACTAGACGTTCTCCACTACAGTTTTGGACATTAAAAACATAACGAACACAGCCTTTTCTATGTGGAATACTACATTTCTTTCTTTTTGCCTGGTTACTGACAAAGCGCTTGCCAACCTCAACCACTAGAGGGAGACAAGATATGGCTCTCTCTTTTCATTTCTTTATTTTTTTTGAGGTTAAGTGTGCTTTGATTCAACAGCGTTTGTGCCTGGATCCCTCCATCTGTTTTGTTTTTAACTTAGGAAATCTTCCAAGGATGTCACCCCGTGCATTTTCTTAACTCCAGAGCACAGGGAGTGAAAGAAAAGGCAGTCAGCGTCTCCAAGTGAGTCTACACAGCCTGTATTTCACACAGATGTTTTTATAGAGGAATCTTAGTAAGTAAAATAAAGTAAAGAGCCCAGTGTGCTTTTGTAAAATATTTCATAAAATACAGCATTTCTGCTGATTTCACAAGTCTCAGGAATGCTTAGCCCTGAGGAAACTCCTGTCCTGGAACAGATGCAGCCAACAAACAATTACAAGCCAAGCATGTTGCTTTTATCACTATTTCCATATTACTCCAGCTATGAATATGATGGTGGCAACATGCAGACAACCATGTCCTTCAGCTTAAAAAAACGTTTAATCTATCTTGCTATTCAGTAACTACATTCTGATTTTCTAACCTGATTGTTCCATCTGTCATTAACTTGACTAGACCTCTGTGGTACAGTGACCCTTATTTGTACATTTTCAAATCAGTAGTGTCACATTAAGGTTCTACAAGTGTAACCGGGAACAAAAAACACAACATGACAATCTGGCTTTATGAGCGTTTATGAGAGAAATGTTTTCTCTAGGGTTCAAATGAGCTGTTCATGAAGTGCAAGAAGGTAAAGAAAAAAGGCCAGTACTGACACATAAGCTGTTACTGGCATGCCTTCTGGATGTGGAGAAATGTGTGAGAAAAGAGTCAGCAGTAACGTGTGGATATGTAGTAAAGTGTGATGTAAAAACTCTGATCTAAGTGTTCACAGTTTGGCTGCATGGCTGTGTATTGGTATGAAGCTGTTCATTTCCAAAATTACATTTGAAATTGGTTAATGCTTTACTCTAAGATTCCTTTAACTGGTGATGTTTAAACATATTAGTTAACAAAGAGCATTAATACCCCATAAGTACCATGAACAGAATAAGATAGATAGATAGATAGATAGATAGATAGATAGATAGATAGATAGATAGATAGATAGATAGATAGATAGATAG
>JAQQZR010000038.1:6305613-6334417 GCA_030068235.1 Notoglanidium macrostoma
GTGTGTGTGTGTGTGTGTGTGTGTGTGTGTGTGTGTGTGTGTGTGTGTGTGTGTGTGTGTGTGTGTGTGTGTCCACCACTCTTCCCGAGGTGAGGAAACAGGCGCTCCTGGAGGTCGACGCTTCTCTGTAGTCGCCACTTCAAAGCGCTTCAGATAAACACACTTAATTGGGCGGCGAAGAGCTCCGACCTCTCTAAGCACAGATCTGAGATAAAGGAAGCAACCAGCATGCTGTTATCATCCTCACTAGAGCTAAACGATCCCTTTAGGAGCACATTGTTAGCCGGCGGCGGCTTGGGCGCTCAAAGGGATTAAACTACTCTGAGAGAGTCAACACATACAGTGAGCTATAACCTGATGAGTGGGATTACCATTGCAGTCACATTGTCTGTGTGCCAGTGCATTTCACAGTCCATCTCTTACTAAAATGTCTTACTGTTGGAGTGTATGTTTAATCAAATGAAACGTTAGAAATATAAATATAATAGCCTATAAATAAACTTGGAATAAGTGTATATGAAGATCTGCGTGTTTCCTTGCATCCTGGCATGACTATGAAGCATGATCAGCACAGTTGAGGTTTCTGGCTCGCTTTGTCTGCATTGCTAGTAGTGAGGGGTGTATTGTTTGGGCAGTTTGCATGTGAAATGCAGCTCCATCAGCTCTGACTGTGCTGCTACTGTAATCCGTTTGATGTCCTTTATCCAAACGGCGGCGGCGCCAGCGGCTCTCCAGGGGACCAGAGACGTGTTACTGCAAAACCATTTGAACTCTATTGTCATTTGCATTGTCTCCTTCACAAAAGGAAGGTGTGCTCAGGAAAACGAGAAACTCAATACCAAGGGTGTCTGCGAGATTGACTAGCATCAGATAGATACACGACTGTCATTTACATTTATTCTTTGCATTGACACGCTCATTCAAGCCGACGTTACAGTGGAGACTGAATTAACCAGGTATAAACTGTATCTGTAACACATCAGGATTAACAATCCAAAACTGGTTCTCTGACAATCCTGGGATGGGACCACAGCACTGCCTTTTAACAATATTTCATAAATTTCATAATATGTGCTTATATTAGGCCTATGAGTCTATGGCTTGTTCGCTGTCTCCACTAGGTCTATTATTATTATCATTAGGTAAAATAGGCGATTTACAAATATCCATATAACGAAAACGTCTCAAGCATAGGTACAGTTTTTCACAATAGCATACGTGCATGTTTTAGAGAACAACTTTAATAAAACCTGCAAAATCTCAGCCTACTCGGTTCACTTAAAATTGAAATATATTGTTGCATTAATATGTTTTGCAAACATCACGCCTACATATTATTCATCATTCTTGCAACAAGTCTAAGTTATGTGCTTTATCCATATTTATAGCCTAATATTAATAGATAATACTGTTTAACAGAAATCTGACTTTATTTTCAGCCAGCTGTTGGATTAGTATAAAGGACAAGCAGACAGCTGATGTCTCAGTGATGTTCTCATAGACTCAGTGGCGCCAGGTTTTCACACAGTCACAGGATATGTAAAGACTTCAATAACGACCCATTAGCCCTAATGATTGCGAGTCGAGCAGGCGTTAACACATACATGCATATGCTAATGCATGCTGGTGCCAGGGGGGTATATATAGTATATCTCTCCAGAGAGACAGAGAGAGAGAGAGAGGTTTCCCTCTAGGCCGTCACAACACTCTTGGGACTTTCACTGGATACACTTGGACCACCTCGAGCTGAAACATGGTGAAAACCTTTTCCGTGGATTGGCTTGCCCAGAGCTATCATGACTCCAAACAGGATCCGGAACCAGTGGAGATTTCTCAGGCTCCTGTAAGGAGACATGTGCCTTGTCTGGTCCAGCCACGGCCTCCGACTTCTTACGACAAGGTTAACATTCAGGCCAAACTGAAATGTAGCCGGATTGAGGAGAACACAAGCACAGAGGAACAGAAGGAGAAGGACGGCGTTGTGTTTACGCACTCAACTCAGAGAAACTGCACCTCTCCAAGCTGTAAGTATCTCCACTTGATTCTTCTGTACCTTCCTGACAAGTTATTGAAAACTGATTCTGAGGTGCAAATGAATAACCAGATTTTGTGCTTTTGTTTTATTTAGCCTCAGAGAACAGCGGTTACTCTTCTGGTTATGAGAGCGAGGCCGCTGCGTCCGAGTGTCCTTCCATGGAAGACGGAAGTGAGGGAGAGAAAGATGGAGGGACCCAGCGCCGAATCAGGACCAAATTTACTCCAGAGCAAATTGAGAAGCTGGAGAAAATCTTCACCAAACATAAATACCTGGATGCGAGTGAGAGGGTTAAAACTGCGCAGAAGCTCAACCTATCTGAAACTCAGGTACGACAATCTTCAGATGAATCATCACTTATCTTGTTCCTCATTGAAATCTCCATGAACGTTATAAGTTAAGTTATGTGTCCATGTCCCTAACCGCATTCTTTCTTTATCTGATGCAGGTTCGGACGTGGTTTCAGAATCGTAGGATGAAACTGAAACGGGAGGTTCAGGAGTTGAGGGCTGAATACACGCTCCCTGCTTTGCCCCACGTCCTCTTCCCAGCGCTCCCTTCGCTTCCCTTCCACTACGGCGGACAGCGCGTGACGTTCGCCGCAGCTCCTCACGTGCCAAACCCTCACGTGATCCCTGCCATCCCTGTACATCACCGCGCCATCCCGCATCAGCACATCATTCCTCAGCACAGCCACCACATGATCCCCATGCAACATTACTACTAGACCTCACAAAATACCATATGGAGAATATGTGGACACTTGCATTCTTTTTTATGATTGTGGACATGTGCAATACACATGATGTATAGTTTTGTATAGAGAATTATCACGAAATTGTATAGTTTTATGTGGGAAAATATTTATTGAGAAGAATTAAAATATATTTGATTTCAAAATACCTGCTGCTGCCATTTGTTGATCCAATTACATTAATACTAATTAATGTGAGTAATAGCCAAAATTTTGTCTATATTACACTCTCTGAAATGGGTACTAAATTGTGACCTGGCCCAGCAAAATGAGTCACATTAACTCTTGTTTTTGATTATATCACACACACACGTCTTGCAATCCTTGTGAAGACCTTCCGTTGACAAAATGCAGCTAATTAATGCTATGCTTACACCTAACTCTAAACTCTAACCTTAGATAGTTGTGTGTGTGCGCGCGCGTGTGTGTGAATAAAACAGTGCATATTTTTAATGCAACTGTTCAGAGTACAGGCCTAGACATAGGCTATAGATTGAACGCCAGACTGTGACTAAGGCTAAAGGTTAAAAGTATCCCAATAGAGGCATATTATGCTAGTTAATACTTAAGTGAGTAATTTAAGCAGGTTTCAGCTTTATATGTTACTATAAATTAGGATGTCAGTCATTTCAGTCTCAGGTCCTTATCAGCAGCGATCATTCTCCATTGAGTTGATTATAATGCTTCTGGGCTTTGGGGCCTAGAAAGAGGATCTTTGTGCTAAGTGATAATCTCACTTATCAAGCACTTCAAAGAGCACGACACTTGATTAGAGACTCAAACGCCGATGCATCATTCAGTTTAACGTTTCACTTGTTGAGATGTAACTATTAATTATTCATGTTCTTTTGTAGTGGGTCTAATCAGTACAGTGATTTAGAAATAGGTTAAAACTAGAACTACTATTATAGCATATATGCTATGTCTATGCCAGAATAAATATTTATAAATTTTTTCTGGGCATTGAAATGGTTGCAGCGATGTTCAGGTAACTTGCAAACGTGATATTATAAGGCACATAATATACAAAGCACACAAAAATCACAAGATCATATGATTAAAAATGCAATAAGAATGCAATAAACCCTGATTAATGAAAATAGAAATTGTGAAATTTCCAAGAGATACATATAAATAACGAACTAGATACCTCTTGTAACTCTTGCATCACAAAATTCCTTTCAGTTAGGCTAGCAAGATATGAGAGGTAATTTCTGATTGTTTTTAACAAGATGTCACTTTATGAGCATTAATTAAATTCACACAAGCAAGTTTGTGTAAAAATATTCATGTGAGCGGATATGGGTGAGTGTCGTGTACATTATCATTAGGCTTTATTTAAATGAGTGTGCCACATGCAGCAGTGTGTGTGTGCAGAGAGAGAGAGAGAGAGAGAGAGAGAGAGAGAGAGAGAGAGAGAGAGAGAGCGAGAGAGCTCAAATCCGCGCTGATCCCACACTGCGCTTTCATATGCAGCTCATCTAATTCTGTTTGTCCCTGCAGCCGCACTTCAAAAGCGACCTAACGAGTAGATCATGGCCTACAATTAGTCCTAATTAAGCCGACCATTGATGAGTTTACACTCTTAACAAAAGCCTAAGGGACTGGCTCCATGAAGTCTGGAGTCTGTGTGCTATTCAAGACCCGATCCCTGGATGATACTTGATTACCATTCAGCATTTGATTACTCAATAATACAATTAAATGGATAAAAAGTGGTAGATATAGTTGGTTGGGAGGGGGAAAAAACGAGGTAACTGACCTTCCTAAAATGATGATCAAAATCACATAATGTTCAATTTATTTATTCGAGAACCTTAAAGAGAGAAGCCAAGTTTACATCGACAGTAAACTCAATACGTTGGTTTGAATCAATTGCACTTTCACTATAGCTAAACAAAATAGCCCACTTGGAATTGCAAGAAAATGCACCAAGCGCCACAAATTTATGAGTATCAATAGCACATTACAAAGCCTAGTCTCACAAGAAATAAAACCTCGTAAACTGTTTTGAATGAAGGAAATCCAGGTCTGTTCAGAGATTTCCACATTTCCACAGGCCTGGGGAACTGGTGAAACAGTGTGGAGTTATAAGACTCCAGAACCTAATTCAGATTCTCCTGTCAGTCGGCATCAAACGGCACTCTCTCACCTTTTTGCTTTGCTTTAGTGTTTCACTATCAAGTCCGCTTTGGCGGACTAAAGGCTAAACACTGAGCTCGAGACAGACATCTGGGCTCTTCAGCCATTAAATAGTCTGTATGCAAGTGATAAGATGCAACAGATGATCCATTAGACATGCTTGGTTTGTTACAACTTGAAGAATGTAACCTCAAGAATTAAAAAACGTATAAATACAACAATAACACACAAATGCATGTACGTTTATATCCATGTATAGTATAAATACAAACATTTATATATAGCCTGTAACTTCACTTTTCCTTGTTGACAGGGTACCACAAGATGTAACTTTTTGTATGCATCTTTATTAAATAATAATTAAAAAATGTAAGCTACATAATTGGACTTTAAGACTACTGATTTAAAGCGTTGCACAAAAAAACAATTAAAGACAAACCACCTGCACTTTCCTAGATATAAGGTACCAAAGTACAAAAGGGGACACTGAGGGGTTTTTATTCTTGGAGATCTAGGCGATATGGCAGTTTGACACTGATATTATGACACTGTCATGTTATATAATTAGTACTTCTTTCCCATAATTTGGTTTCTTAGTAAATATTTTGAGAAAATTAAAAGATCAATGGACATTCATTGTTTCATACACTATTATTTATGCCTTTTTTCCATATCGCCTTAGACGCCATTTTTAAAAGGTCCAAGTCATAATGAAGGATGTATACGTGCAGTATCATACTCCACGTAGGCTACCTCTTCTGTATAACGTTTGCGAATAAACCAGATAAAGTAAAAATCGTTAGGCCTATATATCACATTAGTGCCATTAAACATGTCCAAATTAGATGATTTTCTGAAGAACTGGCTTATTTCTTCGATTGAGTTTTGTAAGTGATTGTATCAATTTGCCCTTAACTGCGCTGATTATTCACTGTTCTAAGTCTCCAGTTTTCTGGGATCACATGAGCCAATTGTCGATAAGCGCTTCAGTACTCAGACACAGTGGCGCCTGGATATAACAAGTGTACCCGATGTGTGAAAAACAGCAATTGCGACATCTATTAACTTCCATTACAACGCCCATCAAACACTTATCGTTCCGTCGAGATCCCTTTGCTTATGCAAATACTGCTGTAGCACCTCCTACATATAGTTCTAGTACTGGTACTATAGGCCAATGCTGCTGATCAAATACAATCATTTATTTTTCTACCCAACTGTCTGTCAAGAGGAACTACAGTATGGCCAAGAACTTTTCGGTGGCATGGCTGTCTCAGAGCTCTCAGCCTGACTGCCCCTCGGGTTTAGAGGCTGCTCTGGTGCACAACCCTGCGGTACCCGGGCTCCAAACCAAACACGCTTCTCACACAGGGGGTCTCCTTTCTGAAGACAATATCAAGGATGTCACCAAGCTCCCATCCTCACCAACCAGTAAGCATATTAATAGTAGTACTAAAGTCACTTGTCATCCATGTGTTTAAAAAATAATCCTATGCGTGTTTTTGGTTTTGTCATCAAGGCATTTCTTCCTGTTTCAGACAGCTGTGGTTACACTTCCGCTTCGGAGAGTGAGATCGGGGATGACTGCGAGGCAGAATTAGGAGCAAACCGTCGGGTCAGAACAAAATTCACGTCCTATCAGATCGCACGGCTGGAAAAAACCTTTCACAAGCAAAAATATCTCGGGGCAAACCAAAGGAGGAAAATAGCAGAAAAGCTGCATCTTTCTGAAACTCAGGTAAGGCCTAGGTACTTCCAGTTGCCAGTTTATTGTGTAGTACATGTACCCTGTAGCTACACTCATTAGCCTTCTTATACTCTTCTAATCAGATTTCAGTTTCTGAACACTGTTTAAAAAAAGGCCACCATTGCTTCAGCCAGTGTCGCTGCTGTGTGAGAATTGTCCACCATCCAAATAACATCTGGATAGCTGTTATCCAGTGGTAATCTTTTTCACTTTCCATTAATGTAAGTGACAGATTCAATGACAAATTGTATCAAGCACTAATACCCACATATATTGTAGATGCTCTTGAAAAATAGCAGTGAGTGTTTAAATAACTTGTCTCAAGGTTTTCACGCATTAAATCGTTCTGACATTAATTCTGCAACACTTTCTTTAACATTAGGTGAAAACGTGGTTTCAGAACAGAAGGATGAAGCTGAAGCGTGAGGCTCAGGACACCCGGTTGGAATATTACGCCCCGGCCCTGCTCGCTCCTCTGGTTTTGCCACCGCCGCCGTTTCAGCACCACGCGTTGGCTGGACAGCGACTCGCGCTCCCGCCTGCTTCCGCGTTCCCGAACTACACACCGCAACTGAACCGCACAGCGTCTCTACACCAGCACACAGCACACCAAGACATAATTCACCCGTCACTCCTCTCCTCCTGTTTCTACTGATCAAATACTTACGCATAGGACTTCAGATCTCTGACACTGTTAACAATAAGACAAAGTTTTTCATATAGTAGCTACAGCGTAGCTTTGTTCATTTGTATATTTTAGCACAATCTGCTTTATACTTGTACATTAATTTACCATTCAACTTTCTACGATGCTTTTATGTGAAAACACAAACTAATCATTTACAGTGTGAAAACAGATATGAATATTTTGAATTGTCCCAATGTTTTGGTCCTTAAGATAATCATGTATATAAATAAGCACTGTATGGGCCTTTGTAAATAATAAGATGATTCTTTATGTGAAAATAAAAAAGTTATAATTTTAATGTATTTTTGCAAGTTTTTCTTTGTTGATTGTAAGTTAATCGTAAACTTATGGTGTTTGAGAAGGGCCAGGCCAAGGTAGTTTAACAGACATCAAGGTCGTGAGATAAATTACACAAACATGAAAGGCTTTGGAATAAATGCTGAATAGCATAATTACATGAATATGCCAAGAGGGTAGATCCATGAAAGGTCACAACAAAGGGTTTACTCAAAGGACTTACTAGACTAAATAATAGACTTTGTCAAAACATCACATACGGTAATTATACTGTATGCTCTATTTGACCAGAGGCGCCAGCAGAAATGGATGGAGACAGTAGATAGTACTACAGCTGTCTCCTTACTGTCTTTCTTTGGTATTCAGAACACCCAAACAAACGCTCAGCAAACACGAACTGACCTCGAGACATGCATAATCAATTTTCAGCCTAATATGAGCATGTATGTATTTGGGGACATGATGCTTTTCAGTGGATACACATACTTTGTCACAGTTTTTGCACTATAAGTTAAAAAGTGGTACAGTGAATTACAGGTTTAATCAGCTTCCAGATTTGATCAGCTCTCCTATAGCCTCGATTTCTTTTTGGTGTTGAACAGAGAAGGAGCCGGCTCGCCTGTCCGTCTCCGCAGGTTTTCGCACCTTGCGCTCCTCAGTTTGTGCGCTCCTGTGAGTAAACACACTCAGCCGGACATCCAGCGGTGCGACGCCGATCCTGTGTGGTTTGCATCCTCAAAGACACATCAAAGCAGCTGTAACGGCCACATCATTGCAATCCATTGAGCTCAGTTGTGTTTCAGTGGCTGAGATTCACACCCGCTGGACAGGCGCTAAACTGTGGCGCCACAAAGTCTGCCTGCCGAGTATTAGCGCGCGCCTCTGCCACTCTCCTGTATCCGCTACACTGACTACCAACCAGAGCACGCGCTACCGCTGACCATCATCTAGTAGAATGGAAGGAAGTCATACGTCACGGGTCTGGGATACAGCGTGTGTTGGACAGAAATCAGTTTCCTTAAAATACATTTTGTTACACAGTGCATGACGCATGCACGTAAAATAGCAGCCTGTTGTTGTGTTAGCAGCTTTTACAGAGTGCAAAAAGCCATAACTGAAAAAATCAGATAAAAATATGTATAGGATTCTTTTCACTTTATTAGAATGCCAGTATGATCCCTTCCCTAAGATCAAACCATTTCATTTTTACAGTTAAGCTTTTTCAGTTAATAAAACCTTTACATCTGTCTATGGTAAGCAGAGACTACACAAACTATATCTATTTATGCACTAAACATTAGGCCTACATCAATAATAGCCTATATAAAGTATCTCCTCCACATACTTGTCACTCTTCAAGGCTTGATTTGCAGAGTTTTCTCAATTCCTCTATGCAAATCCATAACCGTGCCTCAACCAAGTTGATATTCATTCCTTTGTTCCTTCATTCATTCATTTTCAGTAACCACTTTATCTCATTCAGGCCAATAATAGATCTTGTGTCAATCCTGGCAATACTACTTGCAAGCTGGTATATTCAGCCCGGATTGGATGCCAGTACATCACACGGCACCATGTACACACACGTTTGCATCCTACCTATTTTCTGTTTTTAGGTGGGGGGAGGAAACTAGAAAACCCAGAGAAAATCCACACCAAGACAGGGAGAACATGTGAAATTCCACACAGCACCAACCCAAGCTCAGTATTAAACCCAGTTCTCTGGAGCTGTGAGGCAGCAATGTTAATCCACTGCACCAACATGCTGCCCCAAGTTAATATTAGTTAACATAAATAAAAATAAATGTGCAGGGAAAATATAACATATATAAAAATATGACAGCATTATAAAATGTACCCATAATCCATCCAACTAACTCTGGTCAACTAACTCAGTCTTACGTTGTATAATCAAATGGTTTGATTACTATTTAAATTATATGCCAAATGATGCTCATATAAAAACTGGGCGTGCTGAAAATAGTGTTTGAAACAGCATTTCATTATAATATTTATCATGTAGATGGTTGGAAACCCACCTTTTTTATTTCTGACCATTTCACCTAGCAGTCCATACATGTCTCCTTTCTCTCAATCTATATACAATGAAGGGAGAAGAGAGAGAATGAGAGAGAGCAAAAGAGAAAACTGCAACACTTAACCAAACATGTCAGTGTATAATTAAGCAAGGAAGGCTAAGATAATAGGCAATAATGAAGCTTCCATCTTGGCTTGTGCATCATTTAATGACCGTCTAGGCATTCATTCTGCTTAACCAACCATACAGATTTAAAAAAACAAGTCTAGTACCAATTGAAAGGCATGAGAAAACACAGTGCCATGTTTGCTCTACCTCTGAGCTTTAGTGCGTGTTGAATTACTAATCAAGTCATTTGCTTTTCCCTTTTGTGTATAGTACAATAGGTTTCCTACTCAGCTGATATGAATCTTTGTTTTGTGTGTGTGTGTTTGCGCCACCACAGGGAGGCGCTGTGTGCTTTTAAAACACACATTAATGGCTTTTTAACTGCCAAAATATTCACAATGAGTCCATGGTATATGGGGTGTGAAGCATGGCCACTCAAGGCATGGGTTTCACACAATGAGAAAACTAACGTCTACCAGGCCTCTGGATGATCGCTGCTGATCCGAGAAACTGAAGTATATGTGAATATGTGCTAATGATGTGTTGAATGCCGTGTGCTAATTACAGCAGGCTGGCGACAGATACAGTGGAGATGGACACATGAGTGTTGACTAGAAACACACTGGGAAGGACAGTCTCATGGCCATTATCATAGCTAATTTTCCAGTTAATTACGTCTCTTATTGTTATAAACTCTTCCGTGCTAATAAAATATTTGCCTAATGTGTAAATAGATGAATTATTATGCTTCATCTTATGTGCACAAGAAGTTTTTATTTGCTCACATTGTCTATATTTAGCCAGTGCATTTTACTGTGATAAAACAATAAACCAACCGCTATTTACAGTATTCAGTTTATCATGTTTTCGCAAATCCTATTATGTTTGCATTTTCATCTTGTCCACAGATAATTCGCTCAAGCATCTAGCTTTTTTCTGCTTAGACTTTTTAAACCCTGTTGACTGTCTCTCTTTTCCACTACTCTACCCATGCCACTCTACACACACCATCGATCATGGCAACCTGCTCCATACTTGATGAGGACAGCAGTGGTGTAAATATTTCTCTTTTCTCATGCTACCTCAGTAATGAGCACTTCAGGGACAGTAGAGCAGTGAGTGGGCACTCGTTGGGTTTGATTCAATATGATGATACTCCAGGCCCAGGTCCCTGGGTACATGCACCACATATGCATTTATTGTCTGCCTACAGCTCTACTTTCAGTCTTTTATACTCAACAACACCTCACAAGCACAGAGAGAAAGACAGACAGAGAGAGACGGAGAGAAAGTAGGATATTTACTAGAAATTTCATTTGACATGTATTAACCTTGTACAGAACACATCTTTATGTGTTTAACAAATATTTATTGTGTAAATTCACTGTATGCATTTAATTTTGTTTAATTTAATTATGATTTTCTTAAAATGATTTAAGCTATATTCAGCATAATTAGGCAGTCAACTTGTCAAACCTACAACCAAAACTGCAGTGTATATAAATAATGGAATTGTTAAAACACAAAAGCAAAATGATTTTTTTATTGCCTTTCTTGCAGAGGTTATCCAGTGAGTGCAAATTTTACCACAGACACATTTAGGAATGCTCTTCAATTCAGTTTCTTTATTAAATTACAGGCAGGCAGCACATTGCTTACAGGGATTCAATTCTCACTCAGCACTTCACAAGATCACACCATCACTGTTTCTTCACAGCATCCCATGTAGCAAATAAAAACAATCATGCTGCTAAGAGCTATACACTCCTTTGGGTAGAGTGGCAGATCATGAAAGCATTTAAGAAAGCATATTGTATTTTTCTGTAGATGAGCTTTTGTCGAAAACACCAGTGGAACACCTCTGCAGCCCCATTTTCCCATGCCCTATGCCTCTTTAATGCTACGTCTCAAAGAGGTATATGCATAGGAAAAAGGAACAACGAGCATAGAAACAAGGCGTCGAATCAGCAGATGTCATCCTGAGGAGACGGGGATACAAAAGGAAAGATAAACATAAAGTTATTCATAAGCACAAGATCAAATCCATATAGGCTTAACATCATTGAGAGAACTTTAATCTTTGTGATTAACTCGGGAAATGATTTATTCCCAGAGACATGCCTAGGTTCCACATTGCTAATTTAACAAACAAAAATTCAATCACTTTTTGAGATGGCAATTACTCAGAGAATAATATTAAATCCTTCTTATTCATTAGAAAAAAAGTAAACTGAGCATCATTTACTCTACACAGTACAGGAGCATTTATTTTTTCAAAAAACAAGTTATTAGTAAAAACATTACAAAGTCAGAAAGACAAGCAGAGCTTACCCAGTCCAGAGCCAGGGCGGTCTCATTCGAGGAAACTCTCTCCCTTTGGAATTTATTCCTTCCCAGAGACCTTGAAGATGTTTAAGGAAGACAGAGTAACTTTTATTCACTGGCTCTCCTCCTCCTCCTCCTCCTCCTCCTCCACCATATCCTCCTCCACCTCTTTCTGGGCCTCCACGAGCACCTGCAGTCACTAGAGCCGGATACACACTCCACTCAAAACAACTCGCTGTAAACAACGTCTGTTGCAGGCACACCGATGCCATAGTGCATTGGCTGGTGCTGGCGCCAACTCCTGTGCATGCTGACGGCTCATTCCCTGAGCAGATGATGTGCTATCTAAGGTGTGGACGTCAGAGGGGCAGAGAACAGGAGATAGGAGGCTGAGGGTTTGGGACGTCGTGTTCTCTGTTGCCTGCAAAGTATGTTATCTCTCAGGGTCTCGCACTCTCCCAGACAAGAGACAATCCATGCCACCATGCTTCAGCAAGCTCAAGGTCTCAGGCAAGGCCTCTTAGATCAGGATGAACACACACACACACACACACACACACCAAACGTTCAGGCATGTCAAGGTTACCAGTGAGACCCAGAGAGAAATAACTCAATTTAGCACTTTCATCTCCTGGGTTTTTTTTTGTTGCAGTCACAGGTCATATATCTTTATAGGCATGCTAATAATTTTTTTTTTCATCAGGCTTAAATAAAGAATTAAGCCTTCCAGACTCTCATGAAGAGCTATAGGTCTTAAGGAGTGGAGGCCAAGGACAACTCAAGTCATAAATTATATCAAATTAAATTTAATTAAAAATTGCTTGAATGAATAATATCTACTACATTATATGGCCAAAAGTAGGCAGACACCCCTCTGACCACTCTGACCACCCCTCTAGCCACATCAATTGCTAACAGGTGCATGAAAGCAAGCACATAGCCATGCAACAATGTCCATAGACAACCATTTACAGTAGAAGGGGTCATACTGGAGAGCTTAGTCACTTTAAATGTGGCACTGTCATAAGATGCAACCTTTACCTCAAGTCAGTTTGTGAAACGTCTGCCCTGCTAGATCAACTATAAGTTATTTTATTGCAAAATGGAAGGATTTAGGAGCATCAACATCTCAACCATGAACCGGTAGACCATAAAAACTCACAGAGCGAGGCCAACAAGTACTGTAGTGTGTAGCACATGAAAATCGCCTAACCTCTGTTTACACCACTCACTACAATGCTCCAAACTGCCTCTGGAAGCAACATCAGCACAAGAACTGTGCATCAAGAGCTACATGAAATGGGTTTCCATTGCCAAGCATCTTCACACAAGCCAAAGTTCACTGTGCACAATGCCAAGAGCACCACTGAACTCTGGAGCAGTGGAAACATGTTCTCTGGAAAGATAAATCATGCTTCACTATCTGGCATGATGGATGAATCTGGGTTTGGTGGAAACCAGGTGCGCACTACCTATCATGATGCAAAGTGCCAATAGAAAAGTTTGGTGGAGGAAGGATACTGGTCTGGAGCTGATTTTTCAGGATTTGGGCCCCAAAGTTCTAGTAAGCTTTGTTAAATCTACAGCATCTAGGAACTCAAATGGCCCACATAGAATCTGGACCTTATTCCCACTGATCACTTCTGGGATTATTTGGAACATAAAATGTGAGTCAGACCTCATCCTGAATCACCAATGCATCACCACCTCACTAATGCTTTTTAGACTGAATGTGCACAAAGTCCCACAGACACACTCTAAAGGTAAGTGGAAAGCCTTCACAGAAGATCGGAAGCGGTTAAAGCTGCAAGTATTATATTGTCGCGGGAACTCTATATTAATGTACATGGTTCTGGAATGGAATGTCCACCAAGCTCATACAGGTGATGGTCAGGTGCTCACATACCTTGGATAATACATTGTATATGAAGGAGGAGTGATTTTCTTTCAGACCATCAGGAAAGATACATCATGTGCTATTTTTTTTTATCATGAAGATGCCATGTATCTGTAAATAGATACCTTAAAATGACTGTTTAGTGATGCCACTTCATTTTCCATGTGCACCATTAACCAGCACACCACAAAATAGCATATAGCTTCTTACATTAAATTCATGTAAACCTGAACTGAAAAGAATTTGCGGAGAGGAAACCTATTTAAATGTACAGGACTGAGAAAAAATGGAAAGACACGAATTACGCACGGAAGCAAATACACTTTTCTGTAGTTTGGTTATTATGAGATCACCTTCTCTTGAGTGCTGAAAAAAATGTTGCTTTTCACTTGCTTGGTTTGCTTTGATGCGATTTCCGGCACCATATTAAGCATTTGCCACCAAGGTTGTTTTTTTTTTTTACATTTATAATTGTGAGCCTTGAATGACATCCAAATTGAAATAACTTCATTGCCAACATATTTTTGAATGTGGTATTGTGGCACCCTAGCTTCCACTTAAATGTCTGTTCAGTGGACACTAGGGTGCCAATCCGAGAAGCCAACAAAGAGCTTGTTTTCTGTGTTATGTTGTTATTTTCTTTCCTGCTGGTTCCCTTTTCATGTAAACATCTTGTATTGTACAAGTAGTAGGTGAAGAGGAACCTGTAAAACATTCACTGCTCAAAAACTATTCAACTATTAATTCACCTTTAATATGAAAAAAATAACACACAACAGATTGTGTGGATATGCAAAAATAATTCATGCCAGAGTGGTGTGATACGGCCTGATGCAAAAAGCGAAGTAAATTATTTTCATAGAACAGCATGATCTGAAGTTTGTTGCTCCACAACAATTTGCTATTTTTTTTTTAATACAATAAGGAATGGCACATGCTATAATTAAATTTAACATTGTGCAAGTCAGAGAGACATCACCAGATGTAGGATATCACTTACATTACCAGCGTTTACTTTTTCCTCTTTCTCAAAGAAAAAAAAATGCAGCTTATTATATTATGGAGAAACCAGAAAGTGTAAACTCCTCTGTCCTGAAGCTTTCCCATACTGGGAAACTTTGCAAAGCACTGTGACTGTGACAAAATGCTGACACCTTTCATAAATGTCAAATAAAATAAATCTCCCTTAACCAAAAAAAAAAAAAAACCTTCACTACAGCAACAATTACATAATTACACATTATTTTAATAACACTTGATCACTAGTCTTACATCATGTGGAGCATCCACCATACATGTCCCTGTGCATGAGCTGTTACTAAAGATTGTATTTGTTCAGGCTCACTTATAAGGCCCGATATCTAAATTTTGTTGAAATCTGAGTAATTAAAGTTCACACAGCACCCCCATCTGTTTACATCTTTCCGCAGATCTTGATAGCCTGTTGAATGCTTACCATTTATTGGCTCCTACATAATATCCTACATAAATTAGGGTGTGTTTCAAATTAGAGTGTGCAGTATGCATATAACGTACGGAAGGGACTAGTGGGCAGGACATTATATCCATAAAAGTTGAAACCAATGAATTAATTGTGCTCAAATTTTGATGTTGTAAGACAGTTTCTTGAATCATAAGTTATTCTGTGCAGAAAAATCTGCACTAAGTTCTATGCAACTTTGATGAAAAAGGGACAAATTTAATTAACTCTAATAAACATTTCTGTTGAGTTTAACACTATTTTATTATTACAGTGTGAGAAAGGACACTATAGATGTCATTGTTAACTAAAATTTACTATAAAATATATACTATATTTTACTGTAGTATGTCACCTGAAGTAGAAAATGCTGACCCTACTAAATGAGAACACATATAACTCTATTATGCACTTGAAATACTAGTTCTTATTAGCCTTACTACTTTACCATTCATAAAATGCAGCTAGGCCTTCCTTAATCTTCAAAAAAAAAATTCTTTTTTTCAGAGTACTGTTCGATTTTCAGTGACCCCAAACACTCCTCAAAGCTGGGAAAGAGATATCTGGAGAAGAAGGAGGCAACGCTGTAATGAAATAGCCTGCCCAGTCACCCGACCTTAACGTAATCTTATTACTCTGGGAGGAGTTGGATCGAAAGGTTTGAGAGAGGCGTTCACCCAGCAAACTCTTGAAAAATGGCTAAATATATACTATGTAGAGAAAGGAGAACACTTAGAGCTTATAAGAATTTTTTTAAAGGAGTAGTGTAATTTTTTTTTTAGTTATGGTCACAAATTTAAATGTGGGATATTATTTTCTTTCAAATACATCTAATTAGTCTGTATCATATCTGGAGATGAGAGGTTTTCACAATCTGACAAAGAAAATGCTCATTTAATAAAACAGTTTGAAAGACTAGATGTCCACGAGCTTTTTTTAAGCATTGCATCTTTGACCTATAATGTCATTTTTAATGTCGCACTTATAATGTGACTGAGAATAGAGCAAGTTTTCTCATTACTCTCCAAACACTCTGTCTCTCAGCTGACTGCCTTCATGAGAGTGCTGTAATGAAATTCCCAGTCTAATCAGAGTTTGGGGGCTCAGTGGGGACTTTAATTGGGGCAAAATTGTAACGTGCAGCATTTCTAGCATAGAGTTTCCCAGAGTTTCAGGACAAGGAATTTGCAGAGTAAAGCAGAAAACACTACAAAGCCTGTCTATTTGTGTCGGACAACAGCCAAACACAATCACACACATACTGTAAAAGTACCCAGGTTAATATCATAGCAACAAATATGTAAATGTGCAAATATATAAATACAAATTAAAACATCAGACCAGAGAGTTTTATGGTAGTAAATATTTGGCAAAAGGAAATTAGGGCACAGCATTAAGACATTCAATACACACATAAATGATGCAAGTAAACATAACCCTCTTTAACAACTTTCAGCACCACTGGCACTAATGAAAAGCTGTATTTCTTCCAACTGAAGTTATTTATCAGTGTTATTGCCGTAGCAGATTTGAAACATGATTCAGCCTTGAGGCGTAATTGACCCTGAGGGCCATTAATGTGTTGTGTCTAGTGCAGCTTACTGCAGCTTTTGAGAGAGGAAATTGCTCTGTGTTCCTGTGCATGAGCTTGGGCCTATCAAGCTACTTCTGTGATTTTGGAGAAAGAAGAACAAGATCCATAAAGTTTATCTACCATGGCCGTAACACCATAACTATACACATTCTGCCAAAACAGGATCTTTAAGCCATAACAAGGAGTGTCTGTGAGATAATGGGCATGGAAGTCAATAATATGAATAGTTCCACACTATAGACTTGTGTACTTTTAATGCTGATGTAGGCCTATTTACAGGAACAATAATAAGGATCCTGGCTGCTGGCAAAAAGTGCTGACCAATCAATGATTTGCTCGAAATACCCATTTTAGAGCTGTCAAATGATTTCATACTAAAAGACAAACTCACAGTGTGCCTTCACAAGAGGTCCAATGAGTTTACACAAGTACTTGTTGACTGGCATGAACATGAGTATAGTCCTGAAACTTGGCTCTTGCAAACTGATGCTGCCATGGTATATGATCCACTTTAAGGAACAATTTGCTCAGCTTCATCTCAGCAGTAATGGATTAGCTTCATTTGGATTGATCATTGTGTGGTTATTGCTGCAATGTTTGGCTATTTCCTCAATAGTGAGGCTATTTCCTGTGAGTCAACTCACAAATCCATGCAACACCATGCCAGGTAAGCAGGCAGGGAAACTTTTATTTAAATAGGCAAACTACATCGAAAAACACATGAGGCAAAGGCAAGGTCAAAAACAGACTAAGGTCAAAACACTTGGCAAACAGAATTAAGACTATGACTATGGCAAGGTTAAACAAAGATCGAGGGAACAGAGGCTTAGCATTAACTACGACTTAAGCTAATGCTGCACAATGAACTAAAAAAACAGGAAACTTAAATAGCATGACTAATTACAACTTAAAACAGGTGAAACCAATCAATACTCAGGGAACTGTGAGGTGCAGAGGCTGATGGGAAGTTTAGTTCAGGTAATCAGTGAATTCATACAGTATATGTCCCAAGAGTGCTCTTCTGCACTGACATGACACACCACGTCATCATTAAGATTTACATGCCTTTTCAGTGCCAATTTAATTACAAAAATCACTTAAAACAGCACTAAGTTACGATCAAGTTATTAATAGAAGTATTAGGAGTCAGACAACCATGCAAGTAGAGCTTTCTCTTATTTTTACCTGCCACTGAAGTTTAAAAGCAAAAAGCAAAATGTTTTACACATATTGTTTTGGGAATAGGGAAACAAAAAGACAATATAAACACTATTATAATATGCAAATCCACCTCAATGAAAGACAAAATAGCTGGGAAGATAGGCTACGCCTCATCTCACTAGATTAGTTTTGCAGCCATGTGCATAGATGTAACAAATTTAGCATTTTTGTCACAGAAAGAGAACGAACATAACACATTGTCACCAACAGACTGTGACAGTGTGCGATGTTATTTTGTTCCTTCTCCTGGCATAAAGATAAGCATTAAGATCAACCTGATGTCTGTGTGAAGTAAAAATGATGCAATCTGTAGAGTATGAACTGAACTGAGAATCAGGTAGTGAATATACTTGACAAGATATGATCTACAATCACCACTATATCATTACAATGAACATTGTTCTTTATTGCTTTGAGACCCTGATGCCCAATTGTCTGTGCACAAGCATGGATGTGTACACAGTGACATGTCACGAGTAACACTTTATGTCATAATAAGATGAACCTTTCTCAAACTCTGAGAAATAAAACTGGCAGAATAATAATGGTATAACAATAGGTTCAGTATGAGCTTCTATATTCTGGCATGGTAGACTTATACACATATGTGAAATGTTGTATTATGGCATTCATTATATTTATACCAGATTACTCTTGAATACTCAAATCTGATTGGACAGAAGGTGTGTATTAGCTTTAATTTTTTTAACAGCAGCTCTGACGGTAGTTCCGGCTGCAAAGCAAAGCACAGGTTTATATAAATGCCTACATTCAAAACAAGTTATCATTTCTATATTAACAACATACACAGGGAGTTGTACTGCAGAAGCTCCACATAATCAGATTAATAATGTGTGTAATTGTTAATATGGTGAGGTTTTTCATTATTAGAAGGCTTTGCAGTTTCTCTCTAACATGACATTTTTTTGTCTTATTAACTTTAAAATAGAAAATAATGAAAGGGTGGTGAGGAAACATGACTAATAATAGGAATTTATTTCATGGATGTTCCACAACATTAAGCATAGCCTTAAATGGATAAGTACTCTGTGCAGTTCTTACAATAAAATTTGTAATTGTTGTTAAATTGCTGTAGTATAAAAGGAATAAAACAGGACATGCTGTCATTGGAAAATAATCATCTTTTGAATGGTAACAATAGCTTCACTTTGCATTGGCCCACATCACACCATCTGGTTGTTGATTACTTTCCCATAACAGCATGCTCCATCATGTTTTATTAATTAGATACTGCAGAGGTACAACTTTGTCTAAAATCACTGTCCATGTTCGGATCCAAGAGCTGAGGTATCACGCTCATGTTGCTTCAGCAAAGGTCTATCTGCCTCATACACTTTTCTTTTCGACCCAGCTAGTGTGTGGTGGTGACATCATATACAGTATCAGTAGTGTGTGGTGTGTGCAGAAGTCAGACAGATGGAGGTGAGGGATCCTTTTTCTCCACTCATGACAGCCATCCGGCATTACCTATGGGGGGTCTGACAGAATGGGGCCAAAGGGATGGTTGGGATGTGTGTGTGTGTGTGTAGTGATATACAGGGAAAGTATTGGAGTGACACAGGTCTGACAAAAATTGACAACAAGGGCAAGAAATACCTTGTAGCACTACAAGTAAATTTTCAATAACGAGATTTTGGCATATCGCAGAAAATCTTCAGCCCAATTAGAATATTGCAAGTGTCACTCACTGTCAGGATTTATGGTGTATCCAGTCCCAAAACAAGGGAGACACACTGTAGTTTTGGGAACCTGTACACTGCTGTTGCTCTTAGTCTAGAGTCACCTACAAAATTACTGGAGCATGAAAAAAAGAGCAAAAACGAATACATGATATGAATAACCATGCAGGTAGGCAGACTGGCTAAGCTACGTTGTCCAAAGGTGTGAATGTGTGTGTGAATGTGTGTGTGATTTGTGCCCAGAGTTCCCAGGATAGGCTCTGGGTCCACATCAACCCTGAAAAGGATAAAGCTGCTACTGAAGATGAATTAATAATTTTAATCTTGTTTTTTTGAACATGATGAAAAGCCCATCCTGGGTGTAGAAGTGGGCAGGAGTGGGATTAAAAAAATTCTCCCACACACAGGTCTGGTTGGAGACCTTTGTAGAGAATCCTGAATCACTGCTTTATGTAATTTTCAGGGATTTTTGATTGCCTTTACATTCCTGTGTATGCCATATGGTTGACATCTTCAATTCAGACCACAGGTATTTAAAATATTTCAAATCCTGAGACTGACCGAACTATTTATTTTGTTCTCCCCCAAAAAGTCTGCAAATCTATTTGGTTAGCATCATTACCTTATTGAATGATGTCCATATCTATGTACAAATCTTTACCTTCTGGTGAAGACAAGCCACTTCTAGTATGAATGAATTCATGATGTCATTTATGAAGGTACAGCATACAAATAAACATACACACTCAGATAACGACAGCAAATTCCAGAAATGAATTCAGAAAATGTATGAATGTACATCCAGTCACCAATGGTCACAACACATTCCACAAATAAATGCAAAGTAATTCGTATCTGTAGCAAAACTCCTTCAGGCTATGCGCCTCAATTGTACTGCATAAAATAACACTTTATAATGTACCTGTGTATTGAATTATATTTGGAAAATGTGTTTAAATTTATATTTTATTCTAAACATTTTCAAATGTTTTGCTAAAGATATGAATTACTTAGCATTTATTTCTGTAATGAGTGACTCATTCCAGAAATAACTGCATGTACTGTATATTTGTGTATATTTGTGCATTTTACTGTGCATTTAATTTGCTGTGACTGTTTAAGATTGTAGGTGAATTTGTGCATTTATGCTTGCGCTTGTGAAAGACTTAGATATTGTCAACCTTCACAAGACTCCCTGGACCAGTAGGCCCAAATATTCAACAACCCAACTAACATATCCACAGTGTGTATGGTGCTTTTCCTTTTTATACAGTCCCCTTTTCCACTAAACATCCTGCTAGACAAAATGTTTGATTTTAGCATCATCTGATCACAACATGAGTCCAATTGTACTTCTAATTAGGCTTAACAAAGTTTATGTGCTGCATTTTATATATGCCTGTCATGCTTCTTTCATGTAAACAGCTTGGTGTTTAGGGATACAGCATCCACATACAACAATATTGGATTAAAAAAAATTCTGAACACTTTTGGGAGATCGAATCCTGACAATGCCACAACCATCCATTGCCTGAAGCCAAGGGAGCAAAATTGATTGTGCTCGCTGGGTGGGCGGAATGACACTAACCAATCATGGGCATCTGTGACTTCAAGTATGCGGAAGAGATGGATAGCACTTTCCTCCGAGTATGTCATGCTGCTCTGTGATGCAGCATGAACAGCATTTTTTTTTTTAAATGTGCCTGGGTAGCTTCACTTGTCTTGAAGGAATCATGGGCAAACCTTCACCCTCCCTGGTTGGTAGCTGGTGATCAAAATGGGAGGGAAACAGGGGAAAAGAATATGAGACAGAACCTGAAAATATGCTTTTTTGTGTCCCTTGGCAGTGATATGAGTAGTGTATACATGCATCCAGCTTCTGGAATTTTTTTTCCCTTAATTGTGCCTAAGAATATTATCAATAGTTACTCTATATGGCCAAAAGTTTGTGGACACCTGACCATCACACCTATATGTGAGTCTTCTCTGAAATGTTTTTACAAAGTAGGAAGCACACAACTGTACAGGATGCCGTTGCAAGCTATAGCATTACAGTTTCCTTTCACTGGAATTCAAACATGTTCCAGCATGACAATGCTCCTGTGTTCAAAGTGAGCTCCATGAAGATATGGTTTGCCAAGGTTGGGCTGGAAGAACTTGAGTTTAATGCATAGAGCCCTGACCTCAATCCCACTGAACACCTTTGGATGACCTGGAACACTGTCCATATAGTTTTTGTCCATACAGTTATGTATTTTTCTGTATGTATCACATGAATCAAGTTGTTTCTCTAATTGTTTGAAGGAAACACTGTGTATAGTGTCTATTTTATTCAATTATCTTGCCAATAATTCTATAAAATAATATAATATAATATAATATAATATAATATAATATAATATAAGCATCACATTTATCTTCAGAAACAATATGGGTAATGCCTCTGGCAGTGTTGTTCTGTCACACCTGGAAAAAAAAGGAGGTAGAAAAGTAGAAGTCAAGCTACATGAGCCTGCATGATCACTTATTTCTGAAGTGTTTTATATCCCCAATCTACAAAACGTTTTGGGACACACTGTGATAAGGCAGAGTGCTGAGGTTAAGGCTATAAAGGGCCAATTGAAACATCAGTCCTACTGAGTATCTGTCCCATCAGGCAGCAACATTTCAGGAAAAACTCTTCTAGTTCTATACATATATCTTATGTACAGCCAAGGCTCTTTAAGCACTCAATAACTGAGGTGTTTTATTGAAGTCCGTTTGGGTGGATAGGTTCTTTTCAATCCTTTTTCATTCATTTGACATCGTCTGCCCTACCCATATGAAATTGCCTTGTCCATTCTGGAAATAACAGCATTATGACCTTGTCCAATCTTCTTACCTAAAGACACATTTCTGTCTTTGCGTTTTCATTTTGTCTGAAATAACATTGCTGTTGCTTCTCGAGTACCCTTCTTGTTGGAAATTCTCTCCTTTGCTATCCTGGTGTAATAGCCTTAGCCAGTATTATCTGTTACAATCAAGCACTGCCTTTCTATTTTTATGTGCTAATTTTGGAGCTGTCAATAATGTGATTTAAAAATGTCTTTTCTTTTTCTTCATTTGTGTAATTCACGTCAACTATTGAGATTAGATTAGCCCTATAGCTATAACTCTCTCTTACGTCTACAACACAATGACTAGACTCCTCAGGTCCTGTCAAAGATGTTTCAATTTGGGCCTCTTCCCTCTAGGGCACAGCTGAATTAACACTTCAGCGGCAGACGGATTCAATTCAGGCATCCCCCAGAGCCCAAGCCTAAGGACTCCCTCTGCTCATACTATCATAATGCACACTTCCATTTCTCTTCCTCTATCTTTGTCTCCCACACACACATCCTCAATCTCAGTCCCGCTCTCTTCTACACCACACAATAAACCTGCCAATGAGTAACATATTTAGCATAACAATTATGTTGTTATTGTTGTATTACAGGTTTGGTGTCAGAATGCAGAGAGTAGGATTTCTCATGTGTGGGTTGATAGACAGAGACATGAATGTACTTAGAATTTAGAAAAGAGGATATGCCACTGTGAGGATGACTGAAGGAACAATGAAGTGGTGTTTATCCTTGTGTCTTCTAAATCTTAGAAGATTTTTGATGATTAGTGTTGTATGGACACCTACTGTTAGCGGTATTACAGAGACTCTGCTGAATAATGCATACGTGAAGCATAATACATACCCTCTACTGAGTTTTGTGGAGAAAAAGGGACTGTGTTTGAGCTAATGGGACATCACAGGGTCAATACAAAGACCATGTACTCTAAAAAAAACAAGCTAACCCTATTTGAGTCACTTCTGGAACGCAGAACATGTTGGCTTCATTTGATCATGTAAAGTTGTTATGTATAGAATCCAAAATTTAAGTTTGCTTTCACAACCCAAAACTGGTTACTGACCCAGCCACAGGTCATCTGTACTCATGTTTCCAGGCTGGTCAGCTTATTCATATAAAAATGTCCTCTTATGGAATGTATTTAGTTTAGTAAATACTTTTGCAAAGATCACAGATCAGTTCACTTCAACAACACATTTTATTTACGTTTTTTTCTTTAAAATGCATGTAATTAATAGGATTTTATTTGCATTACATAAAGCAGGGTATGCTTACATTCTATGTAATCATGTACTAGCCATGTTAAATAAAATATTTTTGTATATTGCAACAGTTAATAAATAAATAAATATTTAATCATCATCTAAATAGAAGAATCAAAGCAGTGACACCAAAATTTCTCTCAGTAGAAAGTCTTAGTGACTTGAATTATCCAGTCATAAAGCTCTTTCAACACTGACGTCCATGAAGACATGCTTTACCAAAGTTGGAGTGAAAAACTTGAGAGGCCTGAATAGAACCCTGACTTCAACCCCACTGAACAACTCTGGGATGAACTGGAATGCTGACTGCATCCCAAACCTCCTCACCCAACATCCGTGCCTGACCTCACTAATGCTATTGTGGCTGAATCAGTGCACAAATCCCCACAGTCACACTCTAAATCTAGTAGAATGTCTTCCCAGAAGAGTGGATTATAACAGCAAAGTGTGACTAAATCTAGAATATGATGTTCAACAAGCACATTAGAGATTAGAGCATTTTTTATTACCATCTTACACATACAAGTACATAGTTGAATGAAATAGTGTTCTCCAAGACGTTGATGCGACATTATAAAAGGCACAAGCAGCAGCGTATCCAACTGACAACATGTAGTGCAAAAAATTGAGGGAGACAAAGCAGCGGCGCACAATAGACAATACAATACATAACAAAGAGGACGAAACAATAGACACATACAATGGGACAATACAATAAACACAACACAGGATATGAAATACAACACCTAACAAAATGGTGTAGTGGAGGTGCATGGTGTGTAGGGCATAAGCACCACGAAGCAGCAGAGTAGTCCCTGAGTTCTAAAAAATAAAGTGACAGTGCTGTAATTGGGATTTTGGGATCGACTAATGCCACATGTTAAAGGAGCCAGCTCACCCTTCCCATAATCCAGTGCGTTGTTTTTGTTTCGAAAACACATGACCGATACCTGCTGACTCTCTGTGCAACAAAACCTCCAGAAATTCACTGTTAGTGATCCTTTTTAAACCCTACTCAAACTTTATCTTCATCTCTATTTCATACATGGAAGTTTTAAAGAAAATATGCCTTATCTTATCTTTCCTTCATGGTCACCCATGAGATGGCCGAGGTCGAGGCATGTCCATTAAATTTCTTCAATTTCATGTTACAGTTTAAGATCTATGGCCTAGGTTGTCACTGGATTGTTGTGGATTGTTTTTGGAATATCGATGACATTGAAAATGACCACTCACCACTTGGCACAGCGGATTCTGCAAATGGTGAGTCAGCCCCTTTAAATCCAAATACACAAAGGATCAACTGAGAAATTATGTACTTAGCAGATTTAACATCAACCACACGCTTTGCTCCACGCTTGTCAGTTGAGAATCTCAACGGCTTTGTGTGATGTTGCGGCAGCAGAACTGACCCAAATGCTAAATTAAACCAAATGTTGGGTTCTAATGGCAACCCAGATGTTATGTTGTGTTAACATCCCTAAATTTAGGTTAACATGACATGAATGATCTGCTTAAACAGGGTGTAAGTGTCATGCAGTAAGTGAAGTGGTAGAATTACTATTGATTGAAACATTTAAAAGGTGCATTAAAATAGAGTGATGTGTTAAATTTTCACAAAACTTGTGACAAAGCTTGTGTTTAGCATGATCTAATCCGCATAATCTTGATCCATGCATGAGCATTAGGTCTGTAGTGTTCTTACATTTTTGGGAGAAGTGTACCTTTAATGGAAGTGCAGAGAGGACTGCACACCTCTACGTGCAGCTGCACCTCAATCCCACACAACACATAGCTCATCTTGTATTTAATACAACAACATGCAGCCTTGATCTCAGCTAATAGCACATAATTTAGCAATTAGAGAGCAAAAGCTAATGAATTAAATATTTAAGGATTTTACAGATAGGGTTTGTTTCCCCACAGATACTGTATAACCTGCTTTTTTTGTTTGTTTGCAACTGCAAAGTTTGTGAATTAAGTACAGACCTGAAGTTTTTTTTTTTTACTGTTTTCAGCTCACTTCTGGGTTGAAACGAGATTACACCCCATTACACAGCGAATGCACATGTTCTGTCATTGGATTTATTTATTTATTTATTGCTTTCCCTGTATATTAACATCTTATTTATGGCCAGTATGTTGGTATACGGGCTGCAGTAATACACTAATATGGAGTGTCTGAGAATTATCCATACAATTTTAATAATAATTGACAAACTTATTAACACATAGCATTACCAATTAAGGAAATTTAGACATACACAACACCAGAATGTTCTTTTTAAAGCAACAAATTACAAATATTCAGAGCACCATAAGTGATGGACAACATATCCACATCAAGGCTTTTGATATTAACTATGATTCTTGCCTTCAAATACCCTGTATTTGTGTTTGTAAATGACAATAAATCTTAAGATCTCAATTTATTAACTCAATCCCTTGAGTTTCAAGATCACTTGCTTAGAGTTTTATGTGCAATAGATTCTCTTCACCTTAAAACCCTTTCTTGCTTCTAAATAACTTGTAGAAGATCTTTGAAATACCCATATATATATATATATATATATATACTTAAAAACACTTCTCTTTCAACACTTAATCACTTTCACCCTACACTTCACTTTAATTATTTATATATCTAAACTCCGTTATTTCCTACATTTTTATTTTAATTATATAAAGCTGTTTGAATGGTCTTTGTGTGTGAAAAATGTTACGCAAATACATTAACTTGCCTCATTTAATTTACGTCTTCTTGGTCATGTGTACACAAGAGCTATGATAAATAGGCATCTTTTCTTTATATCCTCCACTCAATCTCCATTTTCTTACTTTTTCTCTCAGTGGAGTAGGAATGAGAGTTCCAGCCTCCTTTCCCACCCATTGCACCCTGTTCCCTACCTCCCTCGCTGATAACAGCTTTAATCAAAGTGCTTCTTTTAGTGCTGGGAAAAGCCTGGGGGAGTGAGAGAGTGAAAATAGAGAGAGAGAGAGAGAGAAAAGAGAGAGAGATTTGGCTTGGCCTTCTACAGAGAACAGAGAGACCCTAGATATTCATGTGAAGAGAGAATGAAGGTCAGAGAGGTTGGTGCCATGCAAAAGGGAATGAAAAGATGGATGAGGAGAGGTCTCAGACTGCTCATGTGCTGGACTCAATTGTTTTGATGTCGGTGTGTTTCATTAACACAGCTGTAAAGTAACAGAAAGCAGTGCATCATGGTCTGCATGATATATATAAAAATAAAAAATATATAAAAAAATAAATAAATAAATACAAAAAACCTAATTGCATTTAAGTAAACCGACACATTTCGGTCAAAGCAAATGACCATTTATTACAGCTATATAGTTCCATTACAGCACACTTAACTTCTATGAAAAATGACATGCAAATCATTCAAGCATCTGACAACTGTGAATAAATAAACAGATTCAAATGAGCGCCAACATCTGCTCAAAGACAACAGTGTCATCTCAGGATATTCGTGTAAACGATTCCGCAATCGACATGTGCTGTAAACATGGAGCACAATGACCCTGCCCTACACGTCTGTGTGTGTGTGTGTGTGTGTGTGTGTGTGTGTGTGAGAAAGAGAGAGAGAGACTGGTGGGGGGATGAGGAGGACGCAATGTTATAACTTCTAAGCTAAATTTGGATGCTTAATTCAAAGTACAAACTTTAATTATGTCCACTGTGACACACACATACATATCTCCAAGGTATTATAACCTTGTTCTAACTTCAGTCAAAAATGTGAGGACATTCAAGGTCATTATCCACATTAAAGTGAAAGTAATGAACTGTCACTCAAATGTCTTTGCATTGACGTGGCATGCTCACCGAGGGGCTGGTGGCTATCCCGCTTTAGAAACACTGAACAGGGACGACAGACAAGAGAAGCATGAAGACAGCTTGGATGATGCATCCTGACACACAAGCCAGTAATGGATGCACTGATGTTACTATGGCATTAGAAAATGGTAATAAATTTAAACAAAAAGCTTTAAATACCGTATGTATGAACAGCATAAGAAAGACCTCCAGCTATAACATCCTATCACATTTGTTTTCAATTGAAAATTTTTTCATTGTGTAGGCTACCACTACAGCACTTTTTCCTTATCTGAAGTTTCAGCAAATCTTTGCAGGGAACAAAAGCCTCCCCGCTTCAAACCCTTTTATTTCACCTTTCATTAAATATTACCTTGATGTTCAGTCACTGCGTGAGACTTTCCTAAAACTTATTTTTCACAATCAGTGTGCAATTTGTGACTTAGGTCCTGCTCATTTAGTCTCGCTCCACTCCACTAAGCAAGCGCTGAAAGGAACAATATTCATGCTGTCTTTGTTTCCTTTTAACTGACTTTTTAACAAGGTAACGGAGCCACAGCCCAGATAGCAGATAGAAAGCTGGGGAGGCTTTCAGTGTTTTATCGCTGTGTTTGTGGGGAAAAGCAGCAGACCACAGAGAGCAGTTCATTAAACCTGCTACTGTGTATTCAGTGTATGTGGGGATAAGCCGAGAGAAAGAAACTGAGGGTAAGAGAAAGACCGAGAGAGAGAGAGAGAGAGAGAGAGAGAGAGAGAGAGAGAGAGAGAGAGAGAGAGAGAGAGAGAGAGAGACAGAGAG
>JAQQZR010000038.1:6339245-6355257 GCA_030068235.1 Notoglanidium macrostoma
ACACACACACACACACACACACACACACACACACACACACACACACACACACACACACACACACACACACATAGGTTAAGTAGGTAACTAAAGAAGCAAAATAAGCGAACACTGGATCTCAGATTTCCAATTTTGGAAACAGAACCATTTATTATCAAGTACAAGAATATCAAATGAAGGAAAAAAGGCCCATGAGTTCACAAAAATGTTTGCTTCAGTCTTCCTTCAATAACTTGTTTATAGTATAGAGGATCAAAGCTCCGAGATGCTCCCACTGTATATATTCATTTATAAATTATTTGTTCAATTATTTTCTTAATGATTACAATTTTCAAATTGCAAAGTTATTCAGCAGTCACAATACGAGTTCAAAGGCTTCCATCTGCACCCTTGCTCAACATTACTGATAATCAGCCAATAACTTTATTAATTGGCAAGGAACCTTTACTATTGGCAAGGAACCTAGGAGAGGCTCAGCTATTCCCCAGCACTAGCCCCAATTAAAAGTGCGTCCGACCAGCTGGTAGAAATTGTGGTTGTGCTGGCGGAAGTAGGAGCGGAGCTGCTCCAGTACGGTGCTGTTCACGGGAGGGTGAGGCCGACCTTTGGACTCATGCAGGCACCTTTCTCTGCCATCACTACGGATGCAGTAGAAGCCCTTGGTCTGATTGAAGTAGAAGTTGGAGGCCACTATTCGTGGCGGCAGCTCCAGGAAATGCTCCACCTTCTGCAGCTCTGACAAGGGGTTATGAATCAGCGTGTCCCCATCTACAATGTGGATCTGTTCCAGGGGGAAGTGCAGGAGCCAGTTCCTAATATAAATGTCGTAGAGACTACGCTGAATGGCCTTGTACCGTGTGTTAAGAGCCCCGTTCCTGACCAGCATGTCCTCTATGGCGTGCACAGGCTTGTGGTTCTCCAGACGGTTGAAGTACACCTGCGTGTAATCGGAGATGACTCTCTCAACCGGGTCTCTCAAGATGAGCAGGAGCTTGATCGAGGAGTTCATGGCATGAATACGGGCTGGAGCTGAAGGTGAGGTGAAGTAGCCTGGAGTCTTTTCAATAGTGATCTGGTGAGGATATGAATACGGCATAAGGTCACGGTACCACTCTAGGCCCTTGGCGTAGTTTTCATCCCAGTCAAAGAAGTGAACTTCAGTGGCTGCTGCTGCTACTTCAGGGTGAATGTCCAGCATCTCCAGAAGAGCACGTGTGCCACCTTTACGGACACCAATAATGATGCTGTGAGGGAGGTGCTTGCTGGTGCCAGGTGGGGGCACCAGGGAGGGGGTGACGGTCTCATTTGCCAGATATCCAGGGCCTGAGGTTGGTGCACTGGGCCACATCTGGATAAACTCTGGAGGGGCAGCATATGTCTGTAGGACCAGGAGGAACACAGATCCCAGCAAGGCAGCCATGGACAGGGAGAGTAGCAGGGAGAAGGGCAGCCAACAGATGGGAATAGTAATTGGCGGCGTTGTAGCAGTGCACTGGGGAAAAGTCTGAGGGAGATCACAGAGCCGGGGCACAGTCAAGCTGGCAGTTTGGAGTGGCACTCATGGCACATCTTGGGTGGGCAGGAGAAAGTGTAGGATGAGTAACCTCTGGTCTGCAAGAAATCTGCCAAAGTAAGAAAAAAAATGAAAGGAGACATTAGAGATACATTTTGATCTGGTAGACAAGGCCATCAGACCAGTGTTTTTAAGAGTTATCAGCAAGATAACAGAAGAACAGGTTCCATGGGAAGCCTACAAAAGCCTTCCTTCATGTTTTTACTGAAAGGAAATATTTGGCTCAAATTTACTGAAGCAGTTACAATCAGTTCCTGATAGAAAATGTCAGTGACAAAAACATGGCGTACTTCCAGAGAAACAAGGCCAAAGCATCCCAGATGACATTACCATGTTATGATTTTCTCTCAGATCAATACACTTCACGGGTGCCCTGAAATACATCTATAAACAGTTTTAAATTAGGGGGGAAAAAAATAAATAAAATCATACAACCCTGTGCTCTAACCAGAGCAAACCAGTTTTTTTTCTTGCTCACTTAAAGAGGATTTTTATTCAACACACTTCGAAACAGGGCAGGATCAAAGCCTGAACTGAGGCCAAAAGAAAAAAAAGAAAGACAGAAGAGTGGGAGAGAAAGCAAGCTCAAAGAAAATGCCTACTCACCGGTTTAACAATCGAGCATTTGCATGCAAATATATGGATTTACCACATCTGCTGTTTATGCTTCATCAAATCCCGGACCGTGAAAAATGCAACAGTTATTCTGTTTAGACTAAACAGTCAGCACCTCCAAGTCAAAATATTCCCCTAGTTAAAGGTCACTTTCATGGTATTTTTACTCCACACTAAAAGCTGATTAAACCTCACAGCTCCAGTGCACATTAATACTGAGCAGCTTTGTTTTCCCAAAGAAATGCCTTGATTTCAACTTTGAGCAAGAGCAGCAGGCTGCCTCAGTCATAGACATACCAGATGTTCCGTTCTCACTTTCATCAGTTATTGCATGCTGGATCATTACACCCCAACTCAAATAAACCAACAATTAAGTTCATTTTCTGTTCAATGGCACACATGGTTCTTGAAGAGGTTAGACTCTTCACCGCCTTAAGCATGTCTTTTAGTACTCCGCTACCGACACCTGCCTCTGCCTGGGTTACACTCAGCTGGGTCTGAGGAGGAAGATTGGGAGAGATGTGTGAAGAGAAGAAGTCTGTGATGCTGGGGTGATGAACAGTGACATGGCTGCCTGCCTGTCAGTGATACAATGGAAAAGGAGCTGCAAGTGCCAATACTAACAGACAGAAGTAGGGATGAATTTGCCGTCTAATTTAAAATAGTTCACCATGGCGCTGTACACTTATGTGTCCATATACTTTTCCGACTGTACTAGTCACTTCAGAAATGATATTGTAAGTATGCTCGCATAGGCACAGGAGCGAGTTGTAAATCAGGAGATTAATTGCAGGGTTAGTCTTGCAGATATCAGTGTGAACTACTGCAAAACCACCAGTTAATATTCTCCCTTTTAAATCTATATTTATGTCACATCTGCTCCCAAAGAACATAATTAGCTAATCATTCTCTCCATAAAGGGACCAGGCCAGCAAATTAAAGATATTAAGCTTAATAAATCTTTGTATATGCTACTACAGATGGTCTAACTGGTGTGTAATAGTGAGTAATGAACGAGCAAAGGTGTGTGTGTTAGTTGAAAGTCCCTACACTTAGACAAGAGGGAAAATAGCAGATTTTAATATTCAGTGGTGCCAGTGGGGGAAAAAAGAAGAAATTTATTCATATGCAGTAGTGACGGTAGTGATTCTCTTTTAAATTGTCTTACAATTCTTCATAAATGCATAAAAGATCACAATTAGACTTTTACTTATGACTCTTCATATACTTAAAAATTTTAATTTAAAAGAACATGTAAACAGTACCAATATTTGGGATAAAAAATAAATTTTACAATCTAGGGCTATAAATCCTTTCAGAAATTCCATTTAATTGTTTAAAATATTTAAATGTTTAATTCATAAATACAAAAAAAAAATTAAAAAAAATGAAGCATATTCATAAAATACATTTTATTGTTTCATTTCTTATTTATTTACCCAGAGCAATGATTTCTTGTCCCTGTCACATAGCTACATTTCACATTTCTTAGGTGAACTAGAACTAATTGCGTAGTACTAATTCAGTTGGTCTAAACTCCAATATTGCTTCCTAGTTCATGTGTTCACTCACTACATAGGGTATAACATAATGGTGCTGCAGAACTAACACAATAGAAGAGAAGAGACTCCCATAAGTGCCTGTTGGAAATTGTTCATTAATTACATGGAATATCACTTTTATGACACATACTTTAACATTGAATTAAAACACTGATACATGATTAAAAATACAGTCCTCTCTGAAGGTATTGGGACAGCAAGGCCAATTATTTTGTTGTTGATACTTTGACACTGAAGACATTTGGTTTTGTGATTTAAAAAAAAAAAAAAAAAAAAAAAGAAAAAAAAAAAAGGAAGAGCATGAGATAAGATCATAGTTTCAGCATGATGTTTTAAACATCACAGAACATGGCACCTTTGGTGGCAGACAGCCCAATTGTTGGTAAGCAAAAGTATAGGAACAGATTGTGTTAAAGTAAATTAAAGTAAATAACACTTAATATTTGGTTGCTCATCCCTTAATAATAACTGCAACAACCCACTGACATCACCAAAGTGTTACATTCTTTATTTGTGTTTTTGCTTTTCCAGGTTTGTAACGGCTTCTTTCAGTTGTTCCTTGTTTTGAGGAGTTTCTCTCTTCAGTCTCCTCTTCAGGAGGTGAAATGCATGCTCAATTGGGTTAAGATTGGTTGATTGACTAGGCCAGTCTAAAAACCTTCCACTTTTGTCCCCTGATAAAGTCCTTTGTTGTGTTGGAAGTGTGTTTTGGGTCATTGTCTTGCTGCATGATGAGTTGCCTCCCATTTAGATTGGATTTTTTTTTCTTCCGTAAATTGGGAGACAGAATGTTTCTGTAGACTTCTGAATTCCTTCTGCCGCTACCATCATAAGTTACATCATCAATAAAGATTAGGGAGCCTGTTCCAAAAGCAGCTATGCAAAATCAAGCCATGACACTACCTCCACCATGCTTGACTGATGAGCTCATGTGTTTTGCATCATAAGCAAATCCTTTCTTACTCCACGCTTTGACCTTTCGGTCACTTTGGTGGAGGATAATCTTGGTTCCAGAACATTTGTGGCTCAACTCTGTATTTCTTTGCAAATTCCAATCTGGCCTTCTGATTCTTACTGCTCCTGTGTGGTTTGCATCTCTGTTTTTCTGCTTTAAACGGCAGATTGTTATACCTTCACCCAAATGTCACTGTTGACTGTGGTTTATGGGTTTTTCTTCATAGCTATCACAACATTTCAGCCATCAACTGCGGTTGTTTTCAAGGCTGACCTGTTCAATGGTTCTGGTTGTTAGTACACCAGTAGTTTCTTTCTTTTTCAGAACATTCCAAATGTCGTATTGGCTATGCCCAGTGCCTATACAACGGCTCCGATTGCTTTCACCTCTTTTCTCAGCTTCATAATGGCTCGCTTTGCTCCTGTAGACAGCTCTCTAGTCTTCATGTTGGTTTATCCTATTTAACAACAAATGCAGTCTTCACAGGTGAAACCCAGGGCTCACCTAAGCATACACATTCAGAGCTGTTAACTGTTTAAACAATCAATTTAACCAGGCACACCTGGGCAACAAGAAGCACCTGTCAGTCACATGGTCAAATATTTTTAATCAATGAAAAATTGTTGGGTTCAGACAAAAGGCGCCATGTCCTAAGTTGTTTAACACGTCAGGAAATAAAGGCTGAAATTCTGACCTATTGTGTCATATTCTTCTTTTGATCTCAAACCCAAATGTCTTCAGTTTGTAGCAAAAACAAAAGAACGGGCCTTGCTGTTCCAGTATTTTCAGAGGACTTTATACAAACGAGAACATTCATTCTAACGCCCCTTGTGTCATGAGGTCAATACTGTTAATCATAATAAAGAAAACTAAGACACAACAAGCATAAAGAAACTGAGTATCGCAATGTATTGGACTTAAATAGTGAGACCCCTAGAGATTATCACCTCTAGTAGAGAAGAGCCAAATTAGACCTCATTTAGAAGCTGTTGGCACAAAACATTATTAATTCAGTGAGTATTATAGTGAACATGCCCCGACAGTCAACTTTAGAACAGAAGGCTTTATTAGAATATTAATGTCTGCACTACAGTTTAAGGAACATTACTCAAAATGAACTGAAATGAAGGAAATACAATAATGCACTACTGTACAGAGAAGTAAACATGCAATCATAAATATCACACACGACAGAATAAAATATAGAAATATCCCAAGCACCATCAGGTTCTTCTCTTTCTGCTGAGAGCTCTAGTAATGACCAACTAAAACAGGCCTCTGGGAGCTCACACCTCCCTGATCCTTCCCTGCCTCTCATCACTTATGCTCATAACAATATACTCTCTCTGCCCCCTTTTTTCTGTTTTTCCCCCTCTAGCTTTCCCTAAACGATGGCTGTAGTTTATCTCACTGAACAGGGAGAGAGGAAATAACCATCCTTCCCACCTACCGAGGCCGCTGTAAACCGTATTCTCATGGAGCCATGACCACAGATGGCTGAAAATCTACTGAACTCAATTCAGAACTCTACTCCGTACACAAATTGTACATTGCGTAGTTAAGCTAGCCAGCGTGAACATCTGTAATCCTTTCTTCAACCTTTCATTCTCAATCATAGCATATTGTCCTTCTCTGTCCTTTCTGACATTTTCTTATGGAGTCATGCCTCGCCTCACCTCACCTCACTTCCATTTTCATTCTCTCTCTACCTCCTTCCACCATTTCTGCTCGACATGTAGTCTTCACTCCAGAGAAATCTCATGCACATTTACTTTTTTTGGCTGAGTTCACTTTTTAAGTTGACTTTACCAGGGCACTCACATGCTTAATGCCATCACTTTCAAAATAACCCCACTCCTTAAGTCCTTATGACTTCTTATTCCTTTAGCTTTCAGCATCTATACAAATATATATATATTTTTTTAATGCTTTCAGCATTCACAACTATCATGGAAAAAAACCCATCAGACCGGTTTTTCTATTTATCTAGCGAGCAGCAAAGTACAATAGCTCATATATATGGTTACTTTGACGTCTTTCATTTTTCTGCGCGTGTGCGCAAACACAGAAAGAAGAGCTGAGCCAATGTCAGTCATTAACATAGGCCTAATTGAATAATACATCTACAAAATGGCCACAAAGAACAATAGCCCTATCTAGAGAGGATTATATTCTCTGTGTGATAGCTGTAATAAAATTTTTTACACATCGCCTCCATGATAAAAATCTTGGTCTAGACAGCACTGACCTGGATGTTGGTTCACACATGTTGATTTATATGCATTAGCAATTTGAATATAGAGAAAATAACTGGACCATTTACAATCACATTTATATGTCAGTATCTAATGAAAGTAGTAAATCAGTTATTTATTTTTTTTACTAATCTACTCAGGGGAGGAAAAAAACACACATGCGTGCTTGATGTGGACAGATATAAAATAATAACTACAGCTCCCCATAAAAATCTAATCCCCTCCAAAGAGGACTCAAGAGACTTTTTTTCCCCAAAGCAGTAAAACGGACTATGCAATTTAAAAATGCAGCAGAAAGTTAGAATTTTATGTCACACCTTTCTTCTTCGGTGTTTTTAACACTCACAGCATATTTAAAGGTCTTGAGCAAATTATTTTTTTTTTTATTCCGCTTGCAAACATTCTCGGACACCCACACATCCCTTAATGCCCTTCATTTCCACGTATACACACACACCTTCATGATGCAGTGCACACTTAAACAGAACATGCAAGCCTCACTCCATATCGCTTCACTGCTCCCTCTAGCTGGTCACATCAAGTTCAAGCCCTTGACAAAAGCTTACAAAGCGACCAATGAAGCCTCACTACCTACTCATCAGTGATAACACTTTCTCTCCCAGTTTCTCTTTGCAGTTTCCACACAACCACCGGTACACGCCCAAAAATAAAGCTCTTCCTAAAGCACTTGAATACTAATGCAGAGACACTCTTGGCTCTCGTTCTCAAAGCATGTCTGTATCTAAATGTATTCTCAGTTTACATCTTACTATTACATTATTATAGATCACTTGCATTTTGGTAGCTTTGTGAATAAAGTGTGTAGCCTCTCATCTCTGTGGTTCTCCCTGCTCTTTCCATCTTGTTTCTGTATCACCATCAGCTCACTTAACAGCTCTAAGCTTATGCAATATTGATTTTTCCCTCCTTATGATTTACCTTTTTGGAAAATCAAAATAAATAGTTTAATCATGCAGTCTTAAGCTACTTCAGGTCTAAGCAGAGGACAGGAGGCCATAATAATATTACCAGCTGTGTAGTTGGGAACGTCTTGCTGGCAGCACCAATCATGAAACCTGAGCTGGATGACAGATCAGTAGGTGGTTCTGCAGTAATGCACACTAAACAGTATTTAAAACAAAAGCATAACAGTACATTTCTTTTCACATAATCTAGTACAAATACATCATCTAGTATCCGCATGGTCACCATTATTCACTCTTGATCTGCTGCTCAGAACATCCTTAGAGCTAAATGGGTCAAACCACTAAAACACCATATTCAATCAATTTCTAATTATCATCACCATTAACATTATTTATGAAGTGTTTGAACTGACATATTGCCATAGGCCTAGTTAATGTATTTTACATATTAGGTGAAAATCTCCATCCTTTTTATTACTCCAGAAGTTTTTTTTCAGTGACATCCCTAATAACTCTAGTGGACTGATGTTACCTTTATACATAGCCCATCTTAGCCAATTCAAACATATACATACATTTTATTTCACAATAATGAACAAATGTGAACATTTATTGTGACAGAAAGCAAGTCTAGTTACATGCATCAGCGCATTAATACATGGAAGTCCATAACTTTTGTACAAATCATTAGAGGAGTGTGAAAGCTCAGTGGTTAAGATATTAGACTTCTGAAATGGAAGTCATAAGTTCAAATCCAAGCACCGCCAAGCTGCTACCGCTGGGCCTTTGAGCAACTCAACAGTTCTTAACCCTCAACTGCTCAGTTGTATAAAATGAGATAAATGTAAGTCTCTCCGGATAAGGGCGTCTGCCAAATGCCATAAATGCAAATCCAGATTCATATGTCAGTTGGCTCATTTCCTGTTTTACTGGGCGGGGGGAAGCCACACACTTTTGGCATATTTGAGTGATAAATCATACTAGCATACTCCAATGTTAAATTCCAGAGCTCCTGAGCAGAATGAGTCAAGGTTGGCAATTCTGGTAATGTAATCCTGTAAATTAATATTTCACAGGATATCATGGCAATGCAGTATCGTGGACAGACATTTAAATCCTTACATCGCACAAGCCGAACCAGCGCTAAGCTTAGTTTGTATCATGAGACACTTATATTTTACCAAATTAAATGTACTTCATGGCATTTTCTCACTCATTGCACACATGCTACAAAGTCGAGGAGCTACAGAAAGAAAAGTTCTTCTACTGTAGCAGGCTGAAGCAACACGGAGATCTAAACCCAAGATGATTTATATGTGATGAGAATGGCGTGGTTAGAACGGAGGGAAAATATTTCTGGAAGCATCCGAAGAAGTCATAAAGGGAGACCACAAAAATCCCACAAATCTGCATTTCTGATTACGTTTGCATGCATCTTCTTTACCTCAGGTAATTACGTTTTCCTACTTTAGGAAAAAGCACAAGTAGGGCTATAAAACACCACTGGAATTACACTCGTCAACACGGCCAGATAAAAGGTGTGCATGAGTGTGTTTGATTACGTATAAGGGCCTATGAGGCGAGTGTGAAAACATTCTCTACTTAAACACTAGTTTTAATCACAGTTTATTCTCTTGGGAGGAAGATTATAGCTGTAGCACCACCTGCTGGGATGTTGGCTTAACCTTTCTCATCTTAAAACAGTTCTATCTCTCTGACAACTGCACTAGGCAAAATCAGCACCTCATCCATGCTCATATAATCCTCTTCAAGCAATGCTTCACCTCTTTAAAGTTCACGTCACTACTGGGTAATCCTAATGGAGGCAGTGATGGGTTCCTGGAAAACCACGGAACGCTGTAGGTGTCTGGAGCGTAGACTGTATTTTAATGATAATTACTGTGAGCTTCAAGTCTTGTTGTGTTTGCAGACTAATCATTGTTAGCCTTGACAAAAAAGCATTTAAAAACTTCAGAACTGATACTGAGTGCTGTTTAATTGCTTCTGAACAAAACAGTACAGCTCTGGGAAGAAATTTCGAGCCTGGCAGATGGCCAAGCTCTTTGTTTTGGCAACAAAAAGCATGGACTAGTTGGTGGCAATGAGAAAAAGATTGAAATTAAGCTATTCCTGGAATGCGCGAGTAAAGAGATATCCTACACGATAACAAAATGTTGGGTTTTTTTTCACCATTATGGAAAGAGAAAGGGAGACACAGAATTAGATCATCATTACAATACTGATAGGCTTGTTTCTGATTGCTGCTATAGATTATTCAAACATTATGATGACAATCGCTACGGAGCATTCCATAATTATGGGCACACCATGAAAAAAAAGTGCAAAACCAACTTCTAAACTCGTATAATTAGTTGTCCCTTAATGGCGGGGTAGTGTGATAATTTAGATTATGCACAAGATTAAAAGCCTAGTACAAACTGCAAACGATAGAGTTCTGTGTCTGCACGATATATGATCATCATTATAATCACAACCTAGGAAGCAAGCCAATTAGAAAGCAGAGGAGTAGTCGCTGCTCCAGTGAGCCCAAGGGAGAAATGTTTAATGAAATATAGAGGATACTGCAACTTTTATCAAATCAATCATTTTAACATTCAAAAATAAAATTACAGTAACTGGCAAAAAACAAAACCCAATATAAAAGTCACCAGTCTGGGCTGTGGTTACCATGGACACCATCCGAAATGACTCCTTCCTTTCAGTGATTTCGCCGATCCCAAAAACAAAGAGGGTCTGGAACAAGATTTTGATGGTGAATGTTGCACTGCCTGTGTGGGAGTAAGAAAGCAAATGAAATGGTGTTTGGACACCTGTGATTTTATCTGCCCTGATTCACACCCGCTCGGCACGACGTATTCATGCACCCTATTGTTCTCAGCAATGTTCAGAATCCAGTGACCCAGATATCAGCAAACAGGCACGACTGGCCACTTCTATTAGTTATTTAGAGAATGTGATGAATAAAAAATGCTTGTGTGGGGGAGTTTCAAAGCAGTTTTTTTTTTATCTTTCAGAATATGATGCTGAATTCCAAGATGAAGGAACACACGTACATACACACAATCACGATATATAAAACCACTATATTTACCAAAACTGTGGTCCACAAACACACACACACACACACACACACACAATAACACAGACAGACACACATAAGGACATGCACATGGACACACATACAGACAGGCATGCACATGGACACATGCACAAGGGAATACACATGTCTTTACGTAAATATTGTCATTATATACATATAAGACATTTGGCTTCAGTGTAAAAACTTGCACATCAGCAAGCACACCTTGTGGATGTGGAGTGAGCGGCTGCTAGTAAGTAATTCATCACTGTCAGTAGCAATGCTAACTTGGCTAACAGCAGCAGTAAGTGTATTGAGATGCTATTGATGTCAGGGAAGTGTGCATCGTAGATAATGAAGATTTCCAATGAGGAATGTGGTCATTTATAAAATCTGGCTCATAGATTTTGCGGAGCTCAACTTCATGCAAATGAATCTTTCCACTGAGAAACATTTGCATGGAAAGAATTCTAAATTGCGTATACATTAAAAATCAATGCATTACTTGACTGTATTAATTTTACAATTCCCATTGTATTTAGTATTCCAAATACTTGCGATAATTCCTAAATTGGAAAAAAGAGACTGAGTCAGCTGTTAAGCCAAGTGGGAACATTATGATTAACAGCCTCAGACATGTCTACGGTTTATTCTGCATCGTCAGTGCAATCTTTGATACAACATTAAATATAAATGCTAAACAGCAAACATTAAATTATTTACCTCCTCACTTGATTTCCATAACAAAGCTCATAATGCAAGGAGGGTCTGCATGGTGATATGTGGTAAGGGACCAAATCTGCATCTGAACATGTACTAATAGTGCACATTACTTCTTCATAGCAGTTTCTTCCATTATATAGACCAAGTAATGTCATTTTGTACATACATGAGATTTTTTTTTTTTTTTTTATTTCATGCTGGAGAGTTAATGGGTTGGGTTAATTGGTAACAGTGAAATAATGGAACCTTTTGTGATGCTCCTTTTTTAAATAAAATTAAATGAACCGTAAATCTCAAATTAATGAATGGACTTGTGAACTGAAGCAGAAGTACAGCAGATACACAACCCTCCTTCCTAACTCGCACCATGTGACTCTTAAAGAACGTGCACAATTAATCAGTAAGCGTTTGTAATGGAGACAACATCAGGCCTGTTCCACACCTGGCACTGAAATGTGTCCAACATATGAATTTAACAAGTTTCCTGTTGGATCAGGCTTAAAAAAAAAAAAATGGACGTGAACAGAAACATCTGTGTTTGCTTAGCTTTTACTGTCCTTTCACTTGGTGGACAAGCTGGCAGTAGAATTAGATCTGTCTGTAGAATAAACACAGTCCTGATGTATGCAGCAGACGTATCATCCTTTAGAAAGAAATCTCAACAGAGAATTCAGACGTTGTAGCTGCATTAAAATGAGCGCACAGATCTTTTTGATTAGATTGTGTGCCGAGCACAGTAATCAGATCAAAGGGATCAGGCGCTAAAGCAATGTTGTAGAAAAGGCTACATGGACCACGTTCAATTGGATCAGAAGCTGTATGATTGACAGTGACTTATAAACATGTAGAAGAGAATAAGAATAGGGAAAGCATCTGGAGGCCTTGTGTGGAGCTGCTACAGTGTACCAGTCCAATGTGAAGAGTGTTAATAGTCACTGATCTGCTTTTTGGGGACATTGTTAGTCCAGTGTTAGAAACTTTTTTACCACAAACAACATTTGGAGAAGTGCTGCAATACCAATGTGGAAAACATGCAAAACCTGAATAAAACATAGTTCATTACGACCACATATTTTGCTTAAGCTGTTGTGGCTTCATCTGGAACATGGAGGTTTTCCCCCAATGAAAACTCCCTAATTTGTAATGCTGGACACACAGGTAAGTAATGAGATTTTTTTTTCCACATCAATAGGCAATTACACAGCAGACGATGGTATTCATCTCTCTATCTATAATTAAAATAGACCCGGTGCATTGCTCCTCTACCTATCCACCGTCTTTCCCCTCTTAGGCACAGGCACATTCATTATAAATGAATTCTTTCTCGACTAAAAAACAGCTCTTTTTGTGCTGTATGGATAGGGAGACATTAAATGTTTGATGGGATCTATCTGATCGTTTAGTGAGGTACTATAACATTGCCTCTTTATTGCTGACTCAAGAACTCTCAGAGCAGCATAAAGCACACAAGCGTAGGCTGGATTTGGGAGCTCCGTGTGTAGGAAAATAAACGGAATAGGAGTATCAGATAGAAGATAATGCTTCATTAATGACATCAATTAATTAGGTTATCATTAGAGTGAGATTTGTTCACAGGTATCTAAATGAAGCAAAATCTAAAACCAACAAAATATTAGTTGAGGTTCAGTGAGACTTCAAGCTATGCCAGTAAAATGAATGGAGACAAACAAGCTGCATTTGCATGGAACCATCTGTTAGTGATACTGACTGTCAAGCAGTGCAATCGCTCCATTACTACAGCTGGAGAAAAATCCCATACATTGCCAAAAATGTACTCTTGGCAGTAAAAAAAATGCGGGACTCTGGCTGCTGTGAGAAGCGGAAAGTAGCTGAAAGTACAGCTCAAACATGGGATGAAGTACCCCTCCTTATAACAGAGTGTCTATCTGCACCAGGGTGAAAAGCAAAGTACATTTCAGCCTGAAAAACTAACAAAACCAGACGTTTGCATACTTATATGACAAAACTGACACGTCCTTTCTTGGTAATTAGCTAAGCTAGACAGCTACCTGAACACAGCACTAAGCAGTTAGCTTTGTTCATCCTCACCAGCAATAGTTTATCAAGATGCCTGTTGTTGGGTAAGATGGCTAAGTTCACATACTAGCTAGCTAAAGCTGCTGTTACATATAAAATATTAATCTGTTATATACTATAACTAAAACCGAGCAAGTTAAGCAACACTAGCACTGCTAACCTGTGTAAACCAAAAAGAGACTTTTGCAAGCAAGCCTGATAATATTAGATTAGTTAATGTATAATAAAATATTTAGCTGAGCTCTCTTGCAAACTAATATACCTTCATGTCCAGGTACGACGCGAGCCAAGCCAGGACATATGAATGAGATAAAATAGTTCACCCAAAGGCTGCTTACACGCAGTCGCACATCCTAATTAATGTGTCTACCGGTACAAAAGTCTTTAGTAGTATCGACCATCTGCCAAAGTTTCTTCATTCATTCATTAATCATTCATCTTCAGTAACTGGATGTCCTGAATGGGACATTAGTCTATCACAGGACATCATGTACACACACATTTGCACTTTTATTAGTCATGCAGCATGTTAGCACTGAATAAGAAAATTATTAGATTGGATTTTGAGTACTACTGCACTACTTCTAACCACCTGATAAAACTTATTGACGGTCACGGGATGAGAACGTGACACACGGATTCTGCCAGGATAAGGTTAGCCCCGGGTTCAGATTTGTTGCTGAGCAGGGCCAAATTGGTTAACCTGCTAGACCTCACAGTATACAGTTCAATTTTCACCCGAGCGCAAATAGTTTCCTCCTTCTCACAGCCGATGCAAAATTTTAATTAAAAGGAAAAAAAAAAAAAAGCTTTTACTCTCACTGAACCTTCCTGTTGTTCTTAACACGTCTGCTTCAACTGCAGCTGTAATCTTATTAAGCATGCTATGTGCATCTGTCGGCGTGTAGGACAGAAATATTCAGTGAGAGGTCAGATGCCAGCAGCACCTGTGTGATATTCAAGGCTGTTTACTTTGAAACATCACACACCAAGCAGAGAGCGCAATCAGAGCTAAACTTCCTGCACCAGACCTGTAATCTCACTCCTGAGAGAGCAGCAGATCACACCCACAGCCTTTATCTATAATGACGATCTACAACGTTATATTTCTCCATCCTGGCAGGAGTTGTGGAAGAGAGTGGAAGAATAACGGAACAGGGACAGAGAGAGGGATGCAAAGGAGAAACGGAAAGAAGAGTCAGCGCCTGAGAGAGAGAGAGACAGAGAGAGAAAGAGAAGAGAGGGGGTGGGCATGGAGTCCAAGAGAGAGTGTCAAAGAGAGAGAGAGAGAGTGAAGAATGAGTGGTTGCGTCTGCTTAACAGTCTGTTAGTGCATGTTGCTGCTGCTGCACATTTACATAAATGTCTGGAATGGTGCGGCGATGCCAAAGTCACTCAAGACCGCAGCTTTTACACTCCAGATTTTGTCGCCTGTAGGTACATGCATTATTCTATGTCAGTCCAGTCCAATCTTATCCGCAAATGGCCAGCATGGGTGCAGGTTATCAATCCAATCAAGCAGGAGCCACACCCGATTCCACCTGTTTAATCAGTTGAGCTTGGCTTTCAGTAGACTCCGGTGCGGCCTCTGCTTGGTTGGAATGAAAACACAACAGCCCTTTCCGAATAAGATTTGACACCTCTGTTCTATGTAAAAGCTTAATGTCGCCTAGGCTGGGAGTTGTGTACTCTGCTTACATCTGTCTCATCAAACAGAAAATAATGATTCTTAGGCGCAGGCTGATTATACTCGGTTGCTAAAATTAGCGGAGAGGTTTGTTATATACACGCATCAGCCACTTTATTAGGAACATCATACTAATACTGGGTAGGACCCACCTTTGCTCTCAGAACAGCCTCAATTCTATGTGGCATGGATTTCACAAGGTCTTGAGAACATTTCTTTGAGATCTGGTCAACGTTGATATGATCATCATGAAAGGGTTGTAGATTTGACAGTTGTAGACTCGTGCTACAAATCTCTCATTCCATCACATCCCAAAGGTGCTGTATTGGATTCAGACATGGTAACTAGGAAGGCCACTGAAGTACACCGAGATGACTTGTGACATAGCGCATTATCAATTCAACTTATTCAATTATATTTGGATAGCGCTTTTAACAACAGACATTGTCACAAAGCAGCTTCACAGAAATATATAAATTCTGAATATAAACCTATGTATCTACAAATTGAGATATATATATATATATATATATATATCTATCTATATATATAGATAAT
>JAQQZR010000038.1:6355357-6377214 GCA_030068235.1 Notoglanidium macrostoma
TGTTATCTATGTTCTGTTTTGAATAAAATATTGGCTCATGTGATTTGAGAGTCTTTTAGATTTCATTTTATTCAAATATAAAAAACTTTTCTGGAATTCGGGTTGTAGTTAAAATGGTGGATTATAAACCTGATGTGTGGTCTACACGGGTCTGTCTTCCCATAAACAACAGGGACTGCTTACTTGACAGCATTATGTTCTGAAGCTTTCATTGTAACAATGACCAAACTGAGAGCCTTAATTAAGGTGTGTGTAAGTGTATATTACCTGTGTCTGAATGGAATGGTTGAAAGCAGCTTTTATGCTTTTATCATCATATAGACTGTCACACACACTCTTAAAATTTGAACTAAGCCTGAAAAAAGTGCAGTGTATGGAAAATTACACTTAAAAGGAACAGCAACACATGAACACAGCAGGTCTGTCTTTGAGACCATACAAACGGTTGTGTAGGGTCTGGACATGGTGCCTTGACGATTGAAAAAACATTACCTGGTCTTTTTCTCATCTGTTTCCATCAACAGGACATTTCTGTCCACTCACTAGATTGTTTTTGTTTTTCATACCACTCTGTGTAAACTCATGCTGCCACAAGATTACTTTGTGGATTACTGCATGCACGAGCAGGTATAATGATGCCACTTCCTATTAAAGTGGCTGGTGAGTGTATATGAGAATGGTTAGACCGGTTGGAAATGACAGGAAGGCTACGGCAACTGAAAAAGTCACTCTTTACAACCGTTGTGAACAGAAAATCATCTCAAACATGTTAAACACCTTGAGGCTGAAAGGCTACAAGAGCAGATCACATCAGGTTCCACTTCAGTCAACCAGGAACAGTAATCCAAGGCTACAGTGGACAATGGGATTGTGAATGTTAATGAAATGATCTACTATTTTTTTTATTGATGACAATATCTGTAATAATATTAAATTATTTTAAGACCCTATTAAGAACTTGAATTTTTAGTACTACTTCATTACAGAGGCATGATTTGGAAGGGACATCTTTTTAAGCATTAGGGGACAGTTATGCATTTTTAAGATTTTACCTAGGGCTCTTTTATCTCTTTCTGTCTCTCTCTGTGTCTACTCTATAGATGGCTAAAGTTCGAGGAGGATGTGGAGGATGGAGGAGAGAGGTGGAGTAAACCTTATGTAGCCACACTGTCTCTGCACAGTCTGTTTGAGCTGCGCAGCTGCATCCTCAATGGCACTGTGCTGCTCGACATGAAGGCCGACTCCATAGAGGACATCGCAGGTACGCACACGTGTGTGTGCTGGTTTTCTCACTTTAAGAAATGTGCTCAGTGAATCTAAGTCTCTTGAATTTCAATCTCCCTATGTTCAGACATGGTGATAGACAGCATGGTGGCTTCAGGGCAGCTGGATGATTCGTTAAGGCTGAAGGTGCGAGAGGCTGTGCTGAAACGGCATCACCACCAGAATGAGAGGAAGCTAAGTAACCGCTTCCCGCTGGCTGTGCGCTCGCTCGCTGATATAGGCAAGAAACACTCCGAACCGCTGTTATTGGAGCGCAGTGGTGAGGGCTTTCTCCGCACCCCTCCACACACTACACACTTAGCTGTGCTCAATAATCTAGTCAGAAAACATTCACAACTTCATACAGGTAGCTTAGAATATAGTCATAGTGCATAAAAATGTCTCAAAATTCCTCATTATAGCATCAATACCAAAAATAATACTGAATATCCATGGTACTGACAACTGATACATACTACATAAGTGGCGATTTGACTCATACCTTCAGATCATTTATCATGTAACTAGATGCCTTAAATGCTGTGACTTCTAGCACTTTTTGATACCACTAGATGGTTAGGCTTTACAGACCCAGGACCCCAAGGTCAGGTGCAAACAATCACATATTACAGTCGTGCACCTTTTGTTTGAAGAATGAGAACTTGCTGTCAATATGCTGCTGGTCTGTTCATTTACTATATAAGTAGATTTCATAAATGAAGTATAATCACTGGTGAAATTTGTAATGAGTGAAGGCAGTTAACAAGCGTGAAAACTCAGTGTATGTTTTTTTGTGTCTATTTATAACCTGCTGAGACAATGAAGCAGAAATAAATAGACAAAGTATTCAAGGATTAAACACAAAACAGGTGTACTCAATAGGGTAACATTCCAATAAAAGGTTAGAGGAAAAGACAGGGTTGAAACAGAAACAAAGGCACATGGAAATGTAAACAAAAGAATATGACATAGACCCATAACAAAACACCATGAAAGAAGTCCTCATTGTGCAAGGAACTATGCCACACTTGGAAAGGAGGAACTCATGACAATTGGTGAGCCAGCCAGGAGTTGTGTAGGTTTTTGCTGGATTTGCAGGTATTATTGGCATTTCTGTTCTAAGAGATTTGTGAGTGCTAGAGTGGCACCAGCTGTTATCTGTGCATTGAAGTATGATTAAAGAAAAAAACACATGAATGACGATCTGACAATTCTCATTTCTGATACATACGGGGAATGTACTATATCCAATAAGGGACCACATATGAAAATATGTGATTTGAGGGGTTGGCAACATAGGAAATGTATCATATTATGAAAATAAAGACATTTTCTCAATATACAATACACAAATTAAAGGAAAACCCAGTGACTGTTTTGTTATGTTTTGGGGCATTTATATTTTTGACTCCACTTGTCCCTTAAAGGAAAACATCACTGCAAATCAATGTGCAGTTCGTATGACTGAGCACCTTTGTCCTATTATAAAACATTTCTATCATGATAGTCATGGTCTCTTCTAGGGTGACTCTGCCCCATCCACAAGGCTCAAGGGCTAACTGAATGGTTTGATGAAGATAAAATTGAACCCAATTGAACACGTGTTAGACCTCATCACAACCTGAGTGAAAAAATTAAAACTAAGTGAAACTCTTTGAAACTCTTTGAAAAAAACTTTGCTCCAGAGTCTTGTGGAACCTATGCCAAGATGTACTGATTCTGTTCTGGCAGTTACAAAGACATGCTATGTTGGTTTTTCCTTTAATTTGCTAATCGTCTATATATTGCAGTATTTTGATTTGTTATCAGAGTGCTAGCAAAACATATACATAAATAGATTTGAATGTCCAGTTAGCTGCCTGTTTCAGTAAGGAACAATAGAGTCATATGATTTTATCACCCAGCCTTATAAACAATTCAATTACATTTTATTTGTATAGCGCTTTTAACAACAGACATTGTCACAACGCAGCTTCATAGAAGTATATAGATTCTGAATATATATATATATATATATATATATATATATATATATATATACACCTAATGAGCAAGCCTGTGGCAGCCTCAGCAAGGAAAAACTCCCTGAGACAACAAGGAGGAAATTATCAGCTCTTATATAAAAAAGATGGGTAAATTGCTGCCATAAAGGCGTGGTCAGCAACAATATTCAGATAGGCTCATAATGCCAAGATAGTATTAAGGGACCAAATTTGTGCAGCAGCTTGAACTGTTGGCACCAGGCATGCGGAGTCCATAGATTTATGTTGTTGGCCAGACCCTGCCACCCGCATCCTGCAAAAGTACCTGAAATTTATCAGACCAGGAGACATTGTTCTGATCTTCACCTGTCCAGTTTTGAGCCTATGCTCACTTTAGACTCAGATTATTGTTCTCGGATGCCTGTCAGGAAGGAGTGGAACCTGAGGAGGTCTTCTGCTGTTGTAAACCATCCGCCTCAAGGCCTGATGTGCATTCTGAGGTGCCTGTCTGCTCACCATGATTGTAAAGAGTGTTTTCTTGAGTTGCTGTAGATTTCCTGTCAGCCTGTACCAGTTTGACCATTTTCCTCCGACCTCTCATCAACTTGGTGATTGCCAGCATCAGCAGAACTGGAGCTCATTGGATTTTTTCGTGCTTCTATCTTTCGCATTCTATACAAACTGTAGACTGTTGTGCGAGAAAATCCAAGGAAATCAATACTTCTAAAATATTCAAACCAGCCCATCTGACACTAGCAACCATGTTGAGATCACATCTTCCCCCCATCCTCATGTTTGATGTGAACATTAACTGAAGCTCTTGACCTGTATCTGCAGGATGTTTTGCACTGTGCTGCTGCCATCATGATTGGTTTATTGGAATTTGCACCAGTGTTATTAACACAGCGGCCAATGAATGTACGTTTCCTTTCGGCAATTCGAACTGACAAATGCGGCTATTCAATTTAATGAAACGGCTCGATTGACCATAACTAAGTATTTGAATTACACTTCAAAATGTGCTGCACGGTTCTAGACATCATTCACAATCTATACAATATTTGATTTTGGGGATGATATTTTGTTAACGCCGAGTGACGTTTCATTGCTTTCTTTCTGCTTGTTGCAAGATGTATGAGGGAAATCAATGTGAGTATTCTATTAAATGAATGATGCAGCAACAATATACAGTATAGATCTACATTTTGACTCGAGAAAAAAACAATCCAAGCATCAGAGTGTGAGAACTCTTAATCCTATCACACAAATCTTCTAGACACAACAAGAGCTTATCAGACAAACTTAGCTCCCAGTTCCTTTCAATACATCACATTTGTTTCAGTATCTACATGAATAAGTCATGCCATCTTCACCCCTTCCAGCAGTGTAAACCACCTTCATGGCCTTGTTAAAGTGACTGAGGGTTTTATGGGAGATAAGAGCAAAAGAGGTTGTCTTCCCAATAACTCATTTTATTACCCATTGTTCTCCTCTGGACACTTTATGATGAACACACACTGCAGATGAATAGCTAATTAGACAAGCAAAAGGAGCCGGCATTGTTGGAATGACAGGCGAGCTAAAAACAAAGATGTATTCAAACTCCCGTTTATTCTTTAATTCCAGTTTCGAGGGGTTACTTGGGAACATGTTAGGTATTTATATGCATCTTCAAACACTGAAGCTGTGTCAAGAACGCTTTGAGTAAAAAGAAGCTGTATTTGATTTCAACTCTCGATCTGAAAATGTGTTCGACAAAGCTGCAGGAGGAGGATGAGGAGACGGCGCGGAAACCTGAGACACAGTATTGATCTGTGAAGGCTTCACCAATCATTTCCTGTCAGTCCAGCAATCGATCCTCTTAGTGTTGGGTTCAATCTTGACCGCTGAACCTCAAACAAAAGATACATAAATCAAACACCAGAACCAGTAGCTTGTGCTCGGAACACATCAAGATCAACGGTAAGGGGCAGAAGAGATAGATACTGTAAAAATAGAAATGTGTCTATTCCCAATAATAAGTTCTGGTTCCTGTACTCTTTCTGTAGCTGGTTAAGAGCCACGAGACCTTAGTTTTAAATGGTGAGCTTAATCTCGGTTATGCTGACAGATAATGTCACTTTGCACTTTGAAAACTAGACATTACTGCTATTAATACTGTATACACCCGCCCCTGCTTTTATTCTCCATAGCCTCTCTCTCTCCTACCCTCTTCGTTTTCTATCAACCATATCATTATGTTGCATCTTTCCCTGCTCTGTGCTTCCTGTTTGCTTAGTAATGATGCAAATATAATTAAGCTTTCCTAGTGCTCAGACAGCATAATGTAGCTAAACAAATACCACTTTTAGCTTAACCCATTTTCAAACTGTTAAATCAATAGGGTTCAAACTTCTTTTGAAAGAAATTGTATACCAATCGTCTTCCCCTTAATTTGTTCTTTTCTTTTCTTAACTTTCTAGACAGACCCAATCTTGTTTCTTGGGAAAAGGCATTATTGCATTACAGCTCCTGCATCAGCCACAATTAGTGGTAGCAGTGCAGGCCAGAGTGTTTGCACCTCTGAGAGCAGAGATGAGCCACAGAGGAAGAAAATCAAATTATTGTGCCTATATTTTATTTTCGCAGGCAAATTCTTCATTCCAGGCTTTCTGAAGGTCCTTCACATCCACATGCACTTCTCTACTTCATACTCGGCTCTATTTCTACCTCATGGACTGAAAGGTGAGAGTGAAGACGTTTCCTCAGAGACCCATGAAATAGTTACTGCTTCTGGATAGTTAATTGGCTCCAATGTAGGAAGCCAAGCCGGTTCAACTTTTAATTAACTATGCCGTTTGTAAAAAACCTCAATGATAATGGGATCCCAACCCCTGGCCAGTGTGTGTGTGTGTGTGTGTGTGTGTGTGAGTCAGAGAGAGACACGCACACAGAGAGATTGAGTGAGTGAGAGAGAGAGAGATAGAGAGAGAGAGATAGAGAGAGAAAGAAAAAGGGTGACAATTAATTACTCATTTCCCTTGATTGCATAATTTAGACTTTTAAATTAATTTAAATCCAAATACTGCAATCTTAGTAACTCTACTTTGGCAAATTAGCTATGCCAATTACTTTAAGAGGACAGACATCCTCGTGTGATTGTCAGACAGAAGACAAATGTGGGGAGTGGGGGATCTGAATCAGGCATTTAGACGACTGTGCACCCTTATGCCGGGATCAGACTACATGACATTTTTGGCTTTCATGATGGTCACCAAGCATATTAGGCAATCACGAGTTGTTAAACTAAGCGAGAAAACAAATTCTGACATGCTAGACTTTTCGTCGGCGTGTCATGGGGTGTCCCAGATTCCACATTGCTGCGAATTTGTCAGCCACGACAAGATCGTGTTAAAATCGAGCTGAATTTGTGTCGTCTGATCCTGGCATTACATGTGCATCTACCAGTGTTATAAATATGCTAGAACAGGACTTTCATTTTAATACTTATACTACAGTATAATCCAGACATCTTGTCTCCAGTGCTATTCCATACAAGTTCGGGAGAAATTTGGATTTCTGCATTTTATTTTATTTTGTCAGTTATATTTTCTTGGCAATAAGCTGCTCCAGAGGTTTAAGGGGCGCAATCATAATAGCTTTATAGCCTCTGTGTACAAATAACTGAATTTTTGGCCTCACTTTGAAATTATATGAAAAAGAATAAGCCTTTGTATAAGCACAGAAAGCTTTCAATATATTACAAAGAGGTAATGTCAAAAGCAAACTAGGTTTTATACACTGTTTTTTTTTTTTTTGCATAAGTATTAACATGTGACATTTTTATTTCCTGTGTTCATATGGATGGCAGGGTCTCTGACTCAATCCTGAGCTCACGTTACCATGTGTTTGAAGTTTTGCATGTTCTCCCATGCCCATGTGGGTTTCCTCACGGCTCTCTAGAAGTAGAACAGAAATCCTATGCATCACAGCTTTAAACTACATCTGAGCCTAGCTTTTATGTCAGCTTATTTTCCTTTTGCTCTCATTCACAAAATGCCACACTTTTAAATATCTAGTTTAATGTTCATTGTGAAACTCCAGGATTAAAACCAGGATAAATAACAGTAGGGTGTTGTGCTCAGTTCAGATCAGAGGTAGGCATGCATACCATATAAAATATTCTCTTAACTGTGACGGAGCCGAAAAAAGTTCTCAGGACCTCATAAAAAAAAGTTGATGTTATTGGGACTGAAAAGGGAAAAATATATAAAGGATATAAAAAATGATTTCTTAAGACCTGCCTTTCTGTCATTCTTAGCCTGATAAAAATGGAAGAAATTCCCCACCCTGGCTTGGGTCCAGAGAAGTGGGTGTTATACAATTATGTGCACAATAGCAGATGATACAAAGAACTCTAAAAGACAGCTAAAGATCTGTCTGAACTCGTGAGTTTAGTACAAGAAAAATATTTTGGGGAAAAAAATACTGCTGCTCGTCGTACTCTGAGAAAGAATACTCGAACGTTTGTTAAATGCACACGTTACTATGTTCGGAGAAAACACACTACTGTTTAGTCCACCTGTATCAAATGTCTCGGTTGTAAAGCACGGTGGAGGGAGTATAATTCTGTGGAACATTTTGGCTGCCGCAGGGTCTGGGCAGCCTCCAATAATTAAGGGACCAAGAAATTTCAAGCTGTATGAGAGCACATCCAAAACTCAGGAGCAATAATAAGTAACTCAAGCAGAAGAAATAAAAATTTTTTCATTATTATTATTATTATTATTATTATTTCAACATTTATACTATTCTCATCTAAACCTGAACAGCCTAAAACAGGCAATTTAACCAAGACTTCCAAAAGAAAAAGTGTAAAATGAAAGCAGAAGTGACATTTAAATGCAATAAGGGAGCTAATATGAATAAAACGAGTCCACATATTTCAATTACCTTGATGGTTTAATTCACTGTTTAATAATGCGTGTGTTTAAACTGCCTTCAATGATTACCAATATAATATCTCTTAGATCACTTTGCATTTTATTTATTTATTAAAACAGAAATACGAACAATGTCAAATGATTCCCATAACAAATATAACAGCACATATTCAAGCACAACTCAGGATGCAAGAACAATTTCATACTCGTACATTTACGTGGTGGCATTTATGCCATTTACTTTTTATCTTCTGCAAAATAGCCTTTTATGCTCTTACTTACCTTCCCTGCTATTCATAGCCATGACCTTTTCATTATACAGCTATTAAACTCAAGCTTTTGCCTAATCTTGTTTGTCGGTGTGGATGAGTGATTCCATCTAAGGTGAAAATCAAGTGCACTTTTGAGACAAACCAGTATTTAGAGACCACAAACATAGTCTGATGGATCACATGCAGTGCCTTACATTTCATTTACTACTGATTCATCTATTTACCGTTAAGTAAACATTAGGGCTGTGCGATATGATGATGCATGTAGATCATGTGTCGATATAAAAACATCTAGCGGTTCATATTATGCTCTACTGTTTATTTAATTGTGTCGCAAATCACACTATTTACAGCAATATTTTGCATCATTTGGACAGTTTGTTTGGGATGCGGTCGTCACTGTTGACAGGCTGCTAGGCGCTACTAAGGCCACATTAGCACAGACTTGGTTATTAGCTGTGGATTGGAGGTCAGCCCTCCCCACATGCCCCCCAGCCGAATTTCAGATGAACACGTTAACATTATTAATATTATAATTAAGATCAGGATGCTTGTGTGAAATAAGGGTTTTCGTTATTACTATGATCAAAAAGTTTTGCCTTGGTAACTATGTATTTGAAAACGCTCCATTCCTGATTTTCTAATGAAAAAAAAATACATTTCTATCTTTATTATTATTCGAATTGACCAAAAATGTAATGTATATCATATATGTACCGTTATCTGGATATCAATTTACTTTTGGTCATATAACACTGCCCTAATCTGGATTAATTTAACTGACTACCCCCGCAAAAAAAAATCCCTTCATTTAAACTCTCAAATGAAAATGTGTAGAAGGCAACGCTAAAGGCGAAGCAGGACATTATAAACAGAAAGAGCAAGAACAACTCGTATAAAACGCTGTTAGTCATACACACATGAACAGCTATGAGTTCCAGGTCCATTATTCATTTCAGGGTTTTTTTTTTGTTTTTTTTTCTTTTGGATCAAGAATCCGAAACGTCAGCAGCCTTTATATTCTCCATATCAAAAATTCTACATGCACCAGAGTGAATTCTGTAACACCCAAAGTCAATTGTGTTGAAATCAAAGGTTGTGAGAAATTCAAGGTTAAAAGTGTTGGGGGGAAAAGAAAACACAACAACACCAGAGATTTCCCCCTCTATTCTTCATGACTTCCCGTACTCCAACTTACATAATTTATTTCTCCCTTGTCTAGCAGAGATGATGTGGGCTGCTGCTGAAGCATGAAATGCATTTAAGAATACAAAGCACACCAGCAGTCAAACCCTCATCAACCATCACTTTATTTCCCAAAGCATAAATCTAAGTGGACAAACTTATTTTTCAATTCATGACAATCCATGATAAATTTGGTAATGACAGTAGATTAGTCTTCCTCGGTCATGTGCAGGCTTGAGGTAGAAAAACACTGTAGCTGTGATTCAGGCTTGACTCAGATGACTCACGCAGGTCTGCCAGGAGCAGCCTAGCTGTCTACAGCTCTGACCACAAACACACAGAGCCTGGAATTGCCTCAGCCTCGCCTGGTGCTCACTCTGTTCTCATGGTAAGAGTAAATGGGTTAGAGCGCTGGTTTCTGCACCCTGATGCCTTTCTTCAACAAAGTCAAAAGTCATTTCATATTAATGGGAACAGGAGCAAGTGAAATTCACACTACTGGCACAGTTCCACTAATAGATCTATGAACAGATAATACTAAAAGTATTAGCATTAATATTACCAGTAATTGTATCTATATATATATATTATACTACTATTAATTAAAATGAAACATAAACCTTATGTAAATGCCATGTAAAACGGTGTTTTAAAATGAAAACAATCTTCATCCAGAAATATCAGTTCATATTAGAACACAAGAATACACGTTCACTGGTTATGCGCATGTCAGTATAAACAGGAAGCAGATCGTCTACTCTGCAGTTGGTCGTTTAGTTGCAGGTCGCTCAAATAATAGCTTGGCACCTGCGCATGTAGGCAGTTGTAGCATTATAAAACGCAGAATTTAACTGCACAACAGCTGCTAGCAAAGACAACAAGGTCAGCAACACTTGTATTTCATTATCCATGCTGCATTCACTGCTGGTAGTCAAGACTGGCGCAGGGTGTTTTCTTACTGAAAAGGGCCACGTGATAGGAGCGTGATGAATCAGGGAAGGATACGTTGTAATTGAGGAGACCCAATCAGGAAGCGAACATGGGTGTCTGCATCATCGTTTTCAAAACACCACGTTTCTTGTCGTCCACACTTAATGTCGTCAAACAAAAACACGGCCAGCAGCATTTTCAAAAGGATTCATTTTCACGACTCGAAAACTCGATGGAAGTCGTAGTATGGATGCCAGGCATAAATGTAGCAACAGTAATGTACTTAAGGGCAGTTTCACGGGCAAGTCGCACCCAAAGCATTTCACAGTTTAGGTTTACAAACAATGTTGATGTAAGAATATCCAAAGTTTCTGTGCATAGCTTATTTATATCAATGTAAACTGTGATGAACAAATTGTTCCCCTTTCTTAATTTATACAAATTACATGATTTTTTTTTTTTTTTAATCAGTGACCGAAATAAAGAAAGAATAGAAGGTTTTAAAAATAGCTCTTTTCAGTTTATCAAAAATGATCCAATATCAACCCCATGAGAAGCAAACATACCTCCATGATGTCCCTGATCTCCTGACTACAGATCAAAGCACGCTGGAGTTACACTGCATTCAATAATCATATTTTCACAATAACTGGTCTGAAATCAAAAGCATGAGATTGGAAGTGGAACTGAACAGCTGTGTGAAGGACTACTGTAAGCTACAGAATGAGCCATCTGTGGTCGTGGGTCACAGTGTACTAACGTGAGAGGTCAAGCAGTGCAGCAGTCAGCCTGTTCATCACCCGTGCCACACGAGCAGCTAAACAGTGCTCATCTTATTTCTCAGTCTCAACTGCTCAATTATGGAGAAAACGTAAATGAGGTTTGCACGACTGCAAAGCTTAACTTGATTAAAACTCAAGTCAGCATCTAGTTTCAAATAACTTCACATTAGAAATCACACACGCTTACAAAACAAGTTTCTCAAAAGTTCTTTAGATACAGCTACTGGGTGTAGCTTTCTGAAGGGTTCTGCATGGAACGTTTGTTTTTGGAGGTTTTTGCCAACTCGACCTCTATGTGCATATTTGGGATACAAGATTTTTGGTGCATGAGTCATTTTAAATCAGGTTGTCAGTCCACCACAGGGCCAACACAGACAAACAGCCACACATGCTCGCATTCCCACCTATGGGCAATTTAGAGTAGCCAGTTGACCTAATCTGCATGTCTTTGGACTGTGGGAGGAAACCGGAGCACCCAGAGGAAACCCACGCATGCACGGGGAGAACATGCAAACTCCCCACAGAAAGGCACACTGGGTAACTCGGGGATCGAACCCAGGACCTTCATGTTGTGAGGCGACAGTGCTAACCACTGCACCACCGTGCACCAAATGTAAAAAATTAATTAATACCCTTTTTTAGCCGACATCTTCTGAACAGTTGAAGCAATTCTCATTCATTAGGCATAACCCTAACTCTAAGTTTCAGTGTAAATTTTAACGATGAATCTAAAAGCTGAATGAAAATATTAAATGTAAATGTTAAATAAATGTAAATGTTAACAATAAATAAATAGATCATTTAATAGTTATTATTATTATTATTATTACTACTACTACAACAACAATACTGGCTTTTGTAATATGCATCTCACAAAATACAGTAAAAAGCAAATTTACACACTGATAAAACAATTTTTATCATGTTCTGTGGTAACTGGACTGATCTCTGATGTTCCAGACAAGTTTGGCAGGTGTTTTAATGAATAATGTTTTGTGTGCATCACAAAATGCTATCAGTTTTCATCAAAATACTTCAGGTTAATCTAGACCATGACATACCACAAGTTCACATATTTCTTTTAATATATTGCAATGGATGTGCAGCAATAATTTACCTTTTTTTGCTCTTTTTATCCATAACATACATCCCTAGCTGAGAACCTGTCAAATAAATGAAAATATTTAAGAGTATAGACAGGAACTGTATGGATGAAGTTTTAGTAGTTTATACATATACACGGAGTTCATAAAATAATAAACCTGAAATATTGATTATGCATATTATCTGAAAATATAGTAAGATGAGTAGTTGAAGCATGAACTGCATTCAAACACCCCTGAAAAGCAAGCAGTACTGCTGAGAACTTGTTACAGTGAGGCTTCTTTTCGATGTAGAACCACCTCACTGAATGAGACCAGCTGGCAAACATCTGCATCCACTTCTCCTTCATCTCTATAGAACTGGCAGCAGCATTTATACCATGAAAACAAGCCTCATCCATCAGTCTGAGAGCTCCGGTTCAGCTGTAGGCTCTCTACACTCTACACTAATGCTAAGGCTTACTGCTAAACATGGCTCTAGCTGCTATTAGCAGGCTGCAATCTATCAGATTACACTAATCAACACCCAGACAGCACACGTCAATGCTATTCCTTGGTCACACATTATAGAGACAGATGTGAAAGTGCTGGACTGGCATTATAACAAGCTCTGCTATGTATTGGAACATAGAATGTGACAACCTGTGAAACAAAGTGCTAAGATTTGAGTGCCAAGATATCTCCCAGCATAAACAAGGCCATTTTTCATTGCATTTAATGATTGCCACATGAACCGCAGCAAATTGTTTGATTTTGTAGGCTGTTTAGGCTTACTGGTTAAAGCTTGGCACATTGCATTAAAGGTCCACTATGTAGGATTTAGGAGAAGTATATAAGCTATGAGCAGAATTGGAATATAGTACTCAAATTTGTTTTCTTTAGTGAATAATTACCTGTAACTATGAACTGTGCTTTCATAACCTTAGAATGAGCCCTTTTATGTCTACATAGGATGTGGGTCCACCTCTACAAAGGCGCCATGTTGTGCTGCTACGGTAGCCCAGAACGGACAAATCTCTAGAGGGCGCCTTAGAAGTTTCCAGTTTTTACAAGTGGCAGCGTGAATCTGGAAAGAAACACCAGCAGGATAACAAAGAAGATGAAATAAGAGAAATCAGTGTTTGCTGGTGTTGGCGAACAAGTCTGAGGCAAAATGGAGGCTCATACTTATTATTTAGCACAGAAGAGTGAATACAAGTACTCGGAAGTACGCTACGGGCACCTGACGGCCACCGTACATTCTAATACACGTTTGGAAAGGGAGGAGAGGGGTATTCAGGTGGTTGAATCCTTCATAGTGGACCTTTAAACAAAATCTGTACTGTTCTGTTTGTACGCTAAAAATGGTCGCATCTGAATTATGACACTGTGCTTTCTATTCGTATACATTTATGAGAGACAAATACTTTCTAGACTTATTTTTTTTTTTTTACTTTTTTTATTTGATTCAATATAAAAAGTAACTAGTTCATACATGAAACATTTTCAGTTGCACTAGCATTATTTATTTAACCTGCATCAGGCGAGATAGAAATTAAGGCTGGTCTGTGCAAACTCAGAAACTAGGCCTAGAAATGTTGCTTCAGTGTAAAACCAACTCTTGAGGGTTTCGAGCATTTTCAGCAATTCCGAGCATAGGAGGAGAGCTGCAAACATCAAATACCTGCCAATCAGCACACTACCAGAAAAATCCAATCCACAGCCAGACTGTTACACTCTAATATCCAGCAAGAGCAGCCGACATAGGTCCTTAAATATTTAGCAACAATAAGCCTCAAATTAGTGATTAACCTTTGTAATCCTGTGAGCATTCAGAGAATGGCGCACCCGCCATCCACGCCTCTGTGAAAGATATGCATTATCATTGCAGGGAAATTGAGGGACTTGCCTGCAAATGAGCAAGCATTATCTGTGCTAAGCAGCTGCTATCATAATGAAGACGCATCTCTAGAATTGAGAGAGCTGTTAAATAATGATTCTGAGAGCAGGACTTTTCTAGAATTGCGTGTTTTAATCAAATACGGCTGCGTCTGGGTACGCATGCGTCGCAAGCCACCTTCCGCCTATGACTGAACCAGTTATCTCGCAAAACGGAGCAACATCTGGTGATGAGCATGAGCCATTGTTTATGATGCGGCATTATAGGATAATCGGACATTAAATGAGTCATTTCTGCGCATTTAATTCCGACTGGGGAGCTGATGGTTTAATTTGCCGGGCAATGAATTTTAAGCGTGTGTTGCTTAAAATTCTGCCAGTGCAGTTGAAGTCACCACAAATTAAACAGATAGGAAAGTCTGCGGCTCTATAATAGCAATATTAACAAGCTAACAGTCATTTCCAAAGGAATTCAAATTCTTAACAAACCAAGGTTTGCATGAATTATTATACAGCGTTACAGGGAATGGGTATTGGAACAAAATATAAAGTGCAGGACATTTAATTACAATGTCATGAATGAGAGAAATGTTTTACTTTAAAGTTCAAGTTCTACAGTTCAATGTCTCATATATATCCAAATGACTGCATGGAAAAATACCGTTTATGATTGAATTGTGGGAAAACATTATCCTATACAACACTTTAATTCATTCATCTTCACTAACCACTTGATATAATTTACATTTGATACACTTAACCTAGTTAGAATCCTTACACTACTTTGCTCTCTGGGGGAACCCTTAAAGTTTCTGTGTAGAGCTGCACAATAAAATGTTTCCCTGTCCAAGCGGGTTCCAAGTAGAGCAATTTAAGAAAGATAAGAACTCCGAGTTAATCAAAAAAAGGCGGCTCATATGACAAAAGAATTACTAACTCGCACCCTAAAGGCCAAAGGCAATTCTATAAATAAGTATATATACACACATGAATAAGTATACATGCAGACTTTCCAAACATGTATGCAAGAAGGAGAGCAAGACAATGTGTAAACATGATTCGTTCATTCTCTTCAGTAACCACTATATCCTGGTCAGGGTCTATAGTGGAAGCTCTGAGCATGAGGTGAGAATACAACCTGGATGCGACACCATTCCGTCTCAGAGCACCATTCACACGCACACTCCTCCCAGCATCAATTTAGCATAGCCGATTGGCCTACTCCTAGTGTTCTTGGAGGCGAGAGGAAACCAGAGAACATGTGAAACTCTACATAGACAATCCTGCAAGCTCAAGCTCAAACCAGGAACCCTGGAGCTGCGAGAGGCCAAGGCTACCTGCTGCGCCACTGTGCAGTCTCTCTACACAAAACAATTTCACTTCATTTTTATTTTTTCCATGTCTTGCTTGAACAGTCTACTTCAGATCCACCAGGGATCAGAAAGCACTGAATTGCTAAAACGACTGAAATGCATGACTCCAATTACCCTCTATTCATGAGATCATTATCCTAGAGGTTCACATCCTCTCTTCCTCAGTGACCTTGACTGTTCAAAAGCACACCATAGTTTTCATAAAGCAATGTAAAAGCATATTGTTTTCTGACATTCATAAAGCTCGTATTATAGAGATACACAAGTAGGAAATGTTTTGCCACAACTTCTCTGTTCGCAAGTGACTCTGACTCAACCCTACAAAGCCGCTTTCATTTAAGAGAGTACAAATTCTATTTAGTGGACTGGGAAACAGCTCTGCAATTGAAAAACGCAGAGAGATGCCAAATCAATGTGGCGGTACTATGTAGAGGTTTGCCCATGGCGTTTTCTCATCTCTCTCTGGCATGGAAAAAAAATCACAGAGGAAGGCAAATCTTGCAGAGGGCATGCTTGAATGTGATAAGAATCCTTGATGTAAACAACCAAGACCGGCAATGGCACTGATTTAGATACTTTCATTTCAGAAAATACAGAAACTCTACTACAGGCAGATCTCATTATTGTTTGTTTGTTTTATGTGTACATTAAAGTATATTGTATAGCGGACACGGCGACAATGAACTATAATGTTTATCAAGATTACTCAGAGAGGTAATAAAAGCACTATGGGATATGCTGTTCTAAAAAAATAAATCAACAACCGGGTGGTGTGATGCAGCTTGAAGCCAAATATACTTACTGTTTGATTATTAAGTTGATTTTTGTTTTATAATAGCATGTTCTGGGGTGTTTTATTCCCTTTATAGAACAGTAATTTGCCAATGCTAACAAGTTTTTATTTTTAATAGAATGACTTTTTATTTAGTTGTAGCTAAATGTTAATTTATGGAAAGTCTGTAAACAAGTCAGTTCCTGTTATCAGGTAGTATCTTATAGCAGCTATAAACAATCATTCCCTCTCTTTTAAAGGTAAAGGTCCTCTATGTAGGATTTTGAGAGTATCTACTAACAGAAATGGAGTATATATTCCATAATATACTTATGGAATTCATAAGTATGTTTTCATTAGTGTATAATTACCTGCACCTTACAACAAAAGAAACAAATCTTTTTTTTTTTTTTTTTTCTAAGAAGTTTTGAATGAGCCCTTTGTATCTACATAGAGCACTGGTCCACCTCTACGGAGCCGCCATACTGTGCTGTTAAGGTAGACCAGAATGGACAACACTCTAGAGAGAGTCATGTGAATTCAGAAGGAAGCACTGAAAGGATGACAAAGAAGAAGAAACAAGAGGAATTAGTGGTTGCTGGTGCTGGGTAATAAGTTTGAGATCCATTATTTTGAAAAATGGAGGATCATACTTCTTATTTAGCACAGAAAAAGGAAACATGAATATAAGCACTTGGAAGTACGCTATGGCCATCATATACTCTGATACGTGCTTAGAAAGGGAGAGGTAAGGGAGGGGCTTTCGAGTGGCTGAATCCTATATAATGGACCTTTAACTAAATGCAGAAAACTTTAAGGAACAGAGTTACCTGTCTAAAAGTGCTGATACCGGACACTTCTTCCAAAAATGCTAAATAAACATGTTCTTTAATCATATACCCTTTCATATGTGAAGCATCTACCTTATAGGTTCCTATGCATGTTGTTACTATAGAAAGGATAACATATTAGAATGAGCGCATTAATGTAAACCTTGCAGCTGTCCGAGCTGATGTTATAGCATATTAATCAACACCTTCTGACCAAGCAGATTCAAAAATTCAACACTGTAGTAACTCTGTATTTCTAACATAGTTTAACTACTTGCATGCCACTTGGTAGCAGAGGTGAGGAAGTTACCGGGATACTGTAGCTACTTCAAATGATGCAACACAACACTGACATCCCAGCCGTATATCTGGCAAGATTCGAATGTTTCATTCCTACATGGTTTTCAGATTTTCAGCTGATGAATAGTGCATGTGAGTGTCTCAGTACTGGCAATGATGCTGGTGCTCAGCATTGTAAGCTGTGTGAAGGGAAGAAAAACGGTGTGAAAGACAGAATAGAGCTCTGTTGTGCAACTAGGAAAAAGTCTCCCTATTCAATGTGATCTCAGTTTTAAATAATAAAGACAGAAAACTAAGAAACAGACCTGCTCTGCAGCAATCTTGCATTAGATTATATTCAGTATCACGTCCCAGCACCGTGCCTCCGAATATCCTCGCGGCGCTATCTGCTTCTCAGAAGAGCGTCTTCTCAATCTCACAGTTTGACTTTAATTTATAAATTGGTCCATATTTTGTTTTGAGCTTGTGAAGTCAAAGCTAACAATCAGCATTTGAGGCAGGTTGGTTTTTGCTTTTGCTTCTTTATTAGTATACAAAAGGCTTGATCGGCATTTAATGAAGGCTTTCACCAGTTGCTATGACACCATTTGATATGCATAATGTGTGCGCATAAAAGCAGTCCAGGGCCACTTCCTCATCACCTCGTCAAGGTGCCAGACAAATGACTGCACTCATTATCTTAATATCTCCTTGGAGTTAAAAAAAAAAAAAAAAAAAAAAAAAAAAAAAAAAAAAAAGGTGTTTGTGAATAGTTTCATTGCAATGGAATATATTTGAATTAAAATAAGTTCATGAATTATTTCATGCACACAAAAAAAAATTATATTCCGAGGCCCTTAGAACAGAATATGGCATATACATAAACATGAAACTAGACATCAATGATGTTTCGGGGAGAAAAAAAGCATCCAACAGCCTTCAGATAAAAAGCTGGTAGAAAATGAATGACAGAAAGAAGAATACATACACCCAGAACACTGCCCCAGAGGAATAAAAGACAAAAGAGACACACGGAAAGGCCTGCACGGAGACACGGAGTGTGAAGTAAGACAGCAATCATCCTTAGATTGGCTCTCTGGCTGAAAGTTAAAGGAAACAAAACCCATGAATAAATAACTTGCCATTCATTAAGCAGAATGATAAATTCGCCTCATAATTTTCCGAAATGATGGCATGTGCTACCTCAGAATCCATAATTGAGGAGAAAAAAAGTCGCTTTGAAATCTCTCAAATTAGGTGTCAGAAGGCTCCTCGTCACTACACCATCACCACCTTTCTCCCTGCTTCTCCCAAACTCCTCACCCATCCCATTATTGCAAAATGACAGCAAACTGAACAGAATAGCCAGTCAGCTGGTTGCATGCACACACTGAACCTGATCAGAATTTATAGTTTTGTAATGAGTCTTCTTCCCACAGCAAAGATGGGTGCTTTTGATGCTGCAGGTTTATTGCAGGAGTTGCAAGGCGAGAAAATCAATAGACCCTTTTTTTTAATCTGCCACAGAGTTAACTGCATACGGTCATCTTTACTCTAAGATTAGGGAGACAATGATCGAATAATGTAGTTCAACATGAATATGCAAAATCTTTGCCCCTGCACTGTAAGTTACAGTGACTTGTTTACTATATCGAGTAGAGTAGCTTGTGTGGCAAAAAAAATTTGACTCTGGGTGCTAACTTTATACACATCACAGCACTAAAGAGGCAGGGGGAGGGGGAGTAGCTTCAAAATACTAACGCTGGCGATGCTAATAAATGAGCTCTCAGGAGACTTACTGAATTAGCTACGGTTTCTCGGTTAGAGCTCGAAGCTATTAAGGATGCTGATGTCTACGTTTGGGCGGTTTGCGAGATTGACAGAATAGAGGCAAAGCACTGCAGCTAATCTACTTACTCTCCTTTAAGGGCTAATCAGAAATTTGGTCAGTTTGATCCCATCAATCCAAATCGGAGTTAATTTAATACAAAGAGCTCATCAGAAATCTCTACGGGCATGAACCATTACAAATCTAGGCCAGTCTGGAAAAAAAATTCTAAATATCTGCCTTACTTTGCATATACATTGTATATACATGTACGTTTATTCATTCATTCTCAGTAGATCCTGGGCCTGTCCTGAAAAGACTGGGTCTGAGGTGGGAACACACCTTGGATGTAACATCAGTGCAGTGTATGTGGGTATATACAGTGAGCTAGTCATGATAGTTAATGAGAAGGCTAAAAAAATTCTATTACCCATTTGTAATTTGCCATTACAACAAGGAAATCATTACGCTTGAGCCTTATAGCACACTTCTACACAGGAACACACTCACTAAAAGACAGGTAGGCAGCACTATGATTGCTTTTTTTCCCTTAAAATCAATTGTTTCAAGTTCATAATCATTCCGTGTCTCTTCTGAATGGTAAGCAAGTAAGCCGTGTTTGCTGTTAGTCAGCACTTTCTGTCAAACCACACCATTTACAGTTCCGCCATCCGTTTGTGTAGTCTGCAGTCTGATTGGACAACGTGTGCTTAGTCTATTTAATTCTAGTTTGCCTTCCAAAGGCACTCGGAAATATCAGCGATTGAGAAAATAATCCGCTTTATGATTAGTAGGCCTATTATTGTACATGTTCTCAGTCACTGTAACTCGGGCGTGTTACGGATTTGCCAGTGAAGCAGGCTTAAATAAATTAGCCCCAATTCACATACAATTGTCTGACATGCCTATCAATGACAGTTGTGAAGATATACAATTTGGGGTAGAAAAAAATCAGCTCTGGATTCTATTTCATTTCATCTATGTATTTTTGCTCAGGACCATTGGTGGTGCTATTGTTCTTGGTTAGATTTTTTCCCCTTGAAACAGAGAGAAGGCTTAGCCCTTGGAGCACATTCACCAGCCAACCAGACCATACCCCTCATTCTGCGCATGTCCGGGTGTTTACCATAGTCATCTCACTCTTCTGCAGATCTAAAGTGCAAAGATCAAATGAGGGCAACGTGATAATTGTAGCCTCGGGTAGTCTGAGTCACTCACTGTGAGGAAAAATTACTTCAGCTGCCGCAAACGCCTGTGACACATGACTACTTTAATCAAAGACTAGATGCACAGCGTGACTCTTAACCAGAGGGTGAGTTCTGTATGTCTATATGTCCTTTCCACATATGTGTTCCTTATATATATATATATATATATATATATATATATAGCCCATGTCCTAGTGAACCAGTATCAGAATATATTTACTGATAAAGACTTCAAAGCATTTATGTTAAGTCGCTCTGGATAAGGGCATCTGCCAAATGCCATAAATGTAAATGTATATATATATATACTTTCCTTCAACAGTTGTCACGTTAATATCCAAAACAAATGACAAATCCAAAATATTATATATAATGTAGTGCACTACACTGAGACAGGTGGGCGTGGCTTCTTTTCTCCAGTGCTTTACTAGTATTAGTAGTAACCCAAAACAATCAGACCTACACATGCAGCTGAAATTTTAATGGGTTTAGTATATTACTTCTCAGCACTCTGCTACAGCGGGGATTATAAAGGATGTTAAAATGTGGTTGACATATTTCGAAAGTTTATGTAATTCAACATGGGATGGAAGTCAGGACATTACGATGGGGAATTCTGTGCAGGCATTGTAACGGGAAACAATAAAGTTCCGACAAAATTGCATGTTTGTATAAGTCTGTGACCTGTGACATGATTTATTACTGACCCAGTTAATGTGTGCGACGTCATCAAGCCTAGCTCTAAATACGTGTGTAAACAAAGTGATTGGAAGCAAAAATAGAGGCTCACAGAAAAGGATAATTTCCCTATATAATACATGCCTTCTCGATGCGCCGCCGCTGGATGTTCACAGTCTCCTAGTCATACTGTGAATCTGTTCAAGTTCCCGAAGGATCCTAAACTTCGCAAACAGTAGACCAAACAAGTGGAAAGGACATGGGCAAATTGGTCACCGACACCATGGTTTGTGTTGTGCAATAACCACTTCACAGAGAATTGCTTTGACTTTTGAAAGCCAAAACACTGTTTTGAAAGAAGTGCTTGGATTCAAGCTCCAACACAGGCAAATACTGGAGCCTGGAACGATTCCAGCCATTCTTCACAGGAAGCTGGAGTCAGCGGGTGATATCATCAGTGAAAAGATGACAACTAGCAAGAAAAGAAGACTAGCCACTATGACAAAACTGGCCAAGAAAAGTACATGTCTTACTGTGCTTGTTCACTGGGAAATCATTTGTTACAATATTAT
>JAQQZR010000038.1:6377224-6388613 GCA_030068235.1 Notoglanidium macrostoma
TGAATGAATGAATGAATGAATGACTAGGATACTACAAGCATCCAGCAGCAATGCATCGAGAAGGCATATCAATCAGACTATATGAGAGAAATTATCCTTTTCTGTGAGCCTTTATTCTTGCTTCCAATCATTTTGTTTACACCCGGATATAGAGCTAGTCTTACTGCGATGACGTTACACATGATAACTGGGTCATAGGCTAAAATCATGTCATGTGCTGAGCCCGGCTTATACAAACGTGTTTCCTTCACAACACCTGCCCAGACATCCCCATTGTAATGTTCAGACTTTATGCATCCCATGGCGAATTATGGAAACTTTCAAAATCATGTCACCCACACTAAAGTATAGAAGCACTATAAGAAACAAGAGTAAGAAACACTCAACACACTACCTTTTACAAGCACTTTCTTATAACAAATGTCAGTTTTCCAGCTGGATGGGCTATAACAGGCATCAAAGTGTAGTGCAGTACCTGTGAAATGTGCCTCAAATAAGCGCCTTTCTCAACATACCATGCTGACACATCACTGACTTATCAGACTTTAAGATCCCTCAGCACATTCAATGTGGTTTAAGGTCTATCGCCTAATGAGATGCGATGTTTCAAGTGAGCATTTGTCCAATACCCCGGACTTTATTTACCAAACACAGTGATAAGGCTACAAAGGACAAAACAACATTTTTTTTTTAACTCTCAAAAGATTTGTTATTTTCAATAAAAATGATCTTTTTAGGCCATACACCGTTTTATGAGCTAGTTCATTCTTGCTCATTTTAGTACATTACAATTACAGTACTAATGTGACATTAGTGCATTTACATAGGAACACTTTTCACTTTTGGCTCATGCAGCGTTTCCATTCTTATCGTTGTACTTGCTACAGACGACCCCCGATTCTCGTCACCAGCAGGAGAATATTAATTAACTGTAGATATTACAGGCCGGAGATTGAATCTGGCACACATTAGAGCTGAACGCGTCAGAGCTTTCATGATAGTTTCTCAACAGCCTGAGGGGAAAATCGTCTACTACCCCACCAACACACACACTTTTATATAAAAAAAAAAAAAAAGAAAAAAAAAAAAAAGAATAAATTTACATTTTTAAAAATGCGCTGTTCTTCCATGCTCTTTTTCCTTCCTTTAATAACATGAAAAATTAATATTATAGCTTCCCCGTGTTTCCTCTAATTGAAGTCTGATTCAAGTTACTTGACAAACGATTGTTTAATGATGCACCAGGAATACAAATCTTTGTCTGTCAGTGCGAAAAACTCATGAAGGAATGTTTTCCATCACATAAAGCTCTGTCTCTATGAGCCCATTGATGATGATGATGATATCAGGAGTCTGTAGCAGTTTCACCTGGCGATGGACATCCAGCTGCTGATGCCAAAAGAATTTTGTAAGGACAGAAAAATGCTCAGACTTTGCACAAAATTATTGACTTGGTAGTTTCATTCCTATATTATGACGCATTGTCGGTCATTGGGATAATGCGGTAAACCATAGGTCTAACATTTAAAATGTTTTTTCCATAATGATTTCTGAATTCCTGTACATTCCCATTTTTTTTTGGTAAATAAGTACATTTAAACTCTATCCTTCTCCAGACCTGTGCAAGAACCGTGGGCTTGTAGAAAACATCACACAATGTAGTGTTCCATGCACTTAAAAATGTCTTCTTCATAGACCCATTAGAGTTCAGACTATATTAAACTTACACAAGTGCAAGCTCTATTTAGACGAGACACTCCGAGTGAGTTCCTAGTGGATTATTTGGTTAGAAGTTATAGATTTTAAAAGGGTTTAACTTAAGCTTAGAAGAACATTTAAGGGTTTCTTGGATAATCTCTAGATTTCTACAATTGTTTCATGCATCAGTTTTCAAAAATGAACACCCACTGAAACATATTGTTGGGGTTTAACAAACTATAATTACATCATCAGTTTCGGTTTGAAGCCAAAATTCTGCCACCCTGTGGACCAAATAGTCCACTTGCAATGGCTGGGGGCAAACAGGACATTAGGGTCCATAGATATCTATATATTTTTGGAATTGAGAATATGAGCCAGTTATAGCAAAGACAGTGTACTAAAGAAAGAGTTTCCATACCATTTAGAATGGCCAAAAAGCACAGAAACGTATCTAATGCATGTGAAGTATTTCAATTTTGGGCCAAAACTGACTAATCAAGGTCTAGATTGAGTCTCGGATGCGAGATTGAGTTCATCACAGTCGTTTCACAGCGGTATGCGAGCCATTCGTTTCCTACCTGAACCTAATCTCGTTTTAATAAACTAAAAAAAAAAGAAAAAAAAAGAAAAGAAAAGTGTGTTTCTGCTACTGCGTAGTTAGCAGCCATTTTGTGGTGTTAGAAAATTCCTTTTCTTATTCACCCAAATAATTTACTTCCACAAGGCTACACTGTCTCTCCATTTGAATCTGTTAATTCCTGTGTGAGTCGACCGGTCATGTGTGCTTTCACTGAGAATAAAGAGCAACCAAACAGAGAAAACCAAATGAATATGATCTCGTCAGCTAGTGTCAGCACAAAATATACATTGGTTAATACTTCTTTTACTACAAAGCATCAAGACCTCGGCTTTCATTTATCAACAGTGTGCATACAGAAAGATTCAAGGCAAAGTTGATTGAAATGAACGTTTGTTTAGATTTGTGCATACATTTAACCGCAGCTTTCATGTACAGCCAAAGCATGTAGCAGTTAAAAATGAAAGCGCAAGTGACATGTGTTGGCTCAAAACCTCTTGTTTGAATTAATCTATGAAATACATGAATTTTTTCAATTAAAGGCAATTAGTGTAAAATACAAGCACATTTGTAGTCAAAAGTTGGAAAGGGAAACAAGGCTCACAAATACACACCATGGTCCTCCAACATAGTGTTCTGGCTACAGGCACATTTCAGACAGATATTGGGAATAAGATATTGGGAATTTCCCAACCATCATCAAGTAGGACTGCACATGCCAGAATTATGGATGCCACAATTAGCCCAACCTATCCAATTCCCCTATAACAATGTGCAACAGACAGATACGAGGCAGGACATGCAAGCAATTGCTAGTATTCCATACATTAATAGACAAATTACATTCTTGTTAAAGTTAAAAAAAAAACGAATGCAGCTTCATTCATCTCAATTCTTTAAACGCACAGCTGGGGTGCGACTTGCATTTGCTAATGTTCAACATTTAAAATGAAATGCATGCAAAAATAAAAATAAAAACAGCACAGCTTAATACCTCACCACAAAATCTATCTTTCAGTATTAGTTTCTTTTGTTAGTGCTTTTTTCATTGGCACTTGGTTACTGTCTGTGTGGAGGATAAAATGTTCTCCTTTTGTTTATGTGGGTTCTTCTGGGTTCTCTAGTTTCCGAACACCTCCTAAAAACATTCCAGTTGGTGGACTAGATGTGTGCAGATGTGCGCAGATGTGTGTGCTAGGCTCCAGATCTACAGTGATGTGGCCCAGAATAAAGCACAAAAACTTAATAACATCAAAATAAATTATTACAGTCATATTATTAGACATCATTCGAAATTATGCCTAAATACAATACATGGTTAATTGAAGGAGGGTGTATAATTAAATGAGCAGTGACATGCACACACATGGCAGCTACAAATTATTAAAATTCCTTACGCTTCATTACTTATACTTGTGTGTTTAACGTTAAGCACAAGAGGCAATTTAGGTCTATGCAATGGAGATGAATGGTTTTCTTAAAAAAAAAAATAAACAAATAAAAAAAAAAAAAAAAAAAAGGCTGAACTTTTTAAAATTAATCTTTAATAAATATCACATATGTGCAGAATTGATGAGTTTCAGACTGCAGTTTTCTCAGTCCTTTCTTCCCCATGATGGGCAAAACCACAAGGGAAAAGAGAATGCATTTAATAGGCAGTATTTCACATGATGGTTAAAATCATTTTTGTTGAACCCACAAAGAACTGAAAACTCATTTCCCGCTATGAAGTACTTTCTGTATGATATAAACATTTATGGCATGAAATAATTCTTTAGTTCATTGTGAAACCACCAAAAGCGGTTAAAAGAATCATGCATCAAAAGGCTTTTTAAGGAAACCCGGAAAAATAATTCTTCTATCCAATCGCTCTAAAGAACCTTTCCTGGCACCTTTATTTTTAAGACTATATGAACAAGCTCCCCACCAGTGTTGTGGGTACAGCCAGCAGGATTTATTAAAACTGGTTTTCTTGCTCCTGGTGGTAAAGTCTTAGTATTTCACCGAACACCTGCATTCGGTGGCTAGTGATACGTGCTTCCACAACACAAAACAGATTAATCAAAGTAAATAATATGCTATAAAAAGAAAATACTCCCGTTTACAAAACAGCCATTAATGTTTACTTTGACTCATAGGGAAATGAGTAAGTAAAAAATAAAAACAAACCGACCTACACACAGCTATCTAATTAAATGTGAATCACTAAGCCTATGGCAAAAAGATTCAACTCCGAACAGATCAGCCGCACTGAAGCAGCCGGCTTAACACAAGCTGGCATCAAGTCCTACACAACTGCTGCAGCTCTGCATTAGTAAGCTATGCTGAGAAGACATACTGCTTCTTCTTAAAATAGCTAATCTTGAAATCTTTGTCCAAGTTAAATTCTTTTAGTTGATTTACACCTACAGCAGGCTAATCTACTTAGCTAGGATAAAAAGCTCTGACCTCACTGAAAGGAGCTCCAAATGGATATTGACGCGTTGACGATTGGCTTTAGTCACTGTAATGAATTGGCAGGAGCTAAAGTACTGGGTCAGCACAGGTGTGTGGATCCCTCGAGCCTCATGTAATCTGGCCTGCCTTTGTTTATTCTCCTATAATGCTAGAGACCTTAAGACAACTGTGATCCTGGAGACCAGGACTGTTTGCTGATTTCGTTCCCCGCCATACTTGATTTAACCATTGAGTTAATGCCCAGCCTGAGATGTGTGTTAACAGGGAAAATCACACATTTACTGGACTCTGGACTTTCAACACTTAAGTACCTTAGACTCACTGAAGCATAAGCCTGGATCTTTTTGTATCACCCGCAGCACACAGCACTGTTTCAATTACACGCTCATTAATTCGTGCACCACTAATAAGGAGAATCAGGCAGGATGCCCCTCTAAGAGAGCTTAACAGGCACTTGAAACCAGAGAAAGTCAAGAATGTGGCATCAGCAGGATGTGGGACCAAGTGCTCCCATCTAGGATTATTGCGTTTTAGGCACATGGACCAAAGAAATCATTCAGTACTTAGTCATGGCCGTATTCCTACCTAGTAAACAAAACACCGCAAAATAGCCACCCTAAAAAAAGGCACAATAACGACCCCCAAATTACGATAACCTACCTGTCCTTTTTCATTATACTATAGTTTGAAGGGGAAATTTTTCACATCATAACCCAGGATTAAATTTTAGGGAGGAGTGTGCATCTACTGTTGGCTGTCTGAATGATGAGTAGACCTGAGCTTCAGTATTTCAACAGGATCGAAGTATAAATCACAGTCATGCAGATTTACATAGTTTCATAGAGGGATGACCGTGTACATGCAATATATATCTGATCATTAAAGCAATTATATTTCTTTTGCTAGTTTAAAGGCTTGGCTCTTTGCCAAGAAAGGATCTGACGATCATTTTTGTTGCAAAAACAGACAAATAAGGACTACTGAAACACTAAACCTGGCTAATTACATGCCATCTTCATAATATTAGGTTGGAATAGAAACAGCACTGTTGCCTGTACATTGTGCATTGTTGACCTCCATGGAAGTAGGACTTAACCACCTTCTTAATCCCAGTTTTAGTCCTGATAGTAAGTATTGCAGTCTCTCAGACTTACTGATAGTGGAAATCCCACGCAACGCACTTTAACTGAAAGAATTTCGATAGCGCCCCGAGCACAGGTTTATTGCCCACAAATCCCTTTGGATAATCCGTGCAATAGCAGGGAAAGTTTGCCAATTCTATTACACGTTTGTCAATTCTAATCCGGTGTGAAACCATGTTGCCATTTGAGAAGGACAATATAAACACAACCGACCCCCCCATAAAAAAAAACCTGACGAAAGTGTGCACAGCCTGTTAATAATGCGCTGTAATGTGAGGGTCTGACATGATACATCGTTCAGGGTTACAAACAAAAAAAGACAAACGTCAAACGCTGGCATGACACACACACACACACACACACGCACACGCACGCGCACGCACTCAATACCTTGCATGCAGTCGGCGTTGAGAGCTGGAATCATCGCTGCACCTTCAGCAGAGTCGTTTAGCACGAGCGCCCTGAGTCACACTTTTGCGAATCGCAGGAAAACACCGCGCGCGCTCTCAGTTCTGCTTGCCCCGGAATGTAAAGGAGAAGTGCAGCGGCATCGGCATCTGTTTCTCTCCGTCTCACCACTTATTTAGACTGTGTGAATGAACGAACGCGGGCGGGAGGAAACGGAGCTCCGTGGGGGTTTCTTTCTCTCCCTCTCTCCTCAAAGTGCTCGCGTGGACACGCTTCTCGCTGTGCAGTGCGCGGAAGTGTGCGCTGCTGTGCGCGCGCTGTACTGCGCGTCTGTCAGAGGGCGCGCGGAAACGGCGCGAGAGGAGGAGGAGGAGGAGGAGGTGCGTCAGGTGATCAGATAAAGCGGGAATCGTGCTAGAGGTAGGAGTGTCACTGAGGTCCAGACGAAAGAACAAGAGAAATCGCACTTTTGCAGGGTCGTTACAAACGGGCTGTGAAAAGCATTTTTTTTTTTTTTAAAGAAGCATTTAAACCCTGATTATTAATAGTTAAGCAACTAATGGACACATTGTTCCCAAAATCTTTTGTGGTATTATTATTACTACCTAAAAATGGAAGAGAAAAATGAAGGCCTTATGACAGCTATGATGGGACTCGGCAGTGGTCAGCACGGTCGCCTCATAGCAATAAGGTTCTGGGTTCGAACCTGTGGCCTTTCTGTGCGGAGTCTGCATGTTCTCCCTGTGCCTGTGAAGTTTCTTCTCAAAGATCTGCAGATTAGGTCAACTGGCTACTCTAATTTGTCCATATGTATGAATGTGAGTGTGAATTGGTGGTGACATGCCCAGGGTGTGTCCTGCCTCTCACCTGGATTCAGTTGGGATGGGTTCCAGCTGCCCCATGTCTCTAATGGATAAGTGGTATAGATAATGGATGGATGTGAGTCACAGACCTATTTACATTCAGCGTTATGAAGCATTTCTACTCTCTCACGTTTTCTGGCTCCATTGTTTACATTCGTCAGTACAGTGAGATAGCAGCTTCTCAATCAGGTTTCTCTAACTATTAGTGCTATATTTATATATGGCATTTTTATGACATGCATAAAATAGGTATTTTTCTTACCTTCATAGTTGTGCAATATGACAAAGGTATGTTATAGATTGTAAAATACTGCCATTGTGAATGTAGTGAATAAACCAGAAAAACAGCAGCAGTATTAAGAAGAATGCTGGAGAGTTTGTGTAAGGAGTTTCCTAGATCAGGGACTAAGAATACAATTGAGTTAAAACCTTAATGGAGAAGGTTATCACAATCAGAAAGAAAACACACAAGAAAACAGATTTTTTAATTCATAATTTAAGTGATAGGTAGAAAGATAGATCTTTAGTTTTCATTAAAGACAGCCAATGACTCAGCTGTTTCACCACCTGCATGCCTTAAGGACGGATGCTTGATGCCTTCCTTGTATCTTGAGAGATGGTGGGTCCAGTCGAGCATTTAAGAGGCACAAGGTGAAAGAGGTGTCTATTTATCCTTAACAGTTTTCATCTTGTAAGTCATACAACTACCTAACACCTCTACTCAGACAAAAATTCACAAGTGAAAATGTCCAACAGAAAAAAACAAAACAAAAAAAATCCATACATGAACATGACCAGCAGAAAACAGGAAATAGGCCGATGCTGTGTTCCTGTCAGACCCTCAGACAAAAGACCACCAGGTTGCTAGCACTACCAGCAAACCATATTCCGAAGGACAAATCTGACATTGTACCATTTGTAACATCTTGGCAGAGAGGCAGTCATTATCTACTCACTTCCTGGAAGCTGGGAAGACAGTTACAGTAGACAGAACAGACAATCATGATCAATACTTCTTTAAGAAGTAAGACGATTTTGATTTTAATTAACGGTTGCACATGATGTTTACCTTACCTTCCTAATGATTATTTTTAGAATTTCTAATAGTAGAAAGCAATTGCCAAAAACAAACAACAAAAAGTTATACTTCAACATTGTTTATATAAATACTACTGTATACAGTAGAAATAAAAGACTATGCATAAACATATAAAAACACCATCAGCATTGTATGCAGTTGACAAGTATTCATTCATATCCACTAAGCACTATCCTGGTAAGGATTATGGTGACACCCTGGACGGCACCTTTGTAGAACACCATGCACACACACATTCACACCTAGGGGCCATTTAATGTAAAAAAAAAAAAAAGAAATCACTAACAGCATGTTTTTGGTTGGTGAGAGAACAGACAGTAACTCAAGCTCAGGCTCAACCCAGGGACCCTGAGGCTGTAAGGCAGCAACAGTACCTGCTGAACCACTGTGCCATCCTGTGTAAGCATGAAACACTATATATGTTTGAAGTGCTGCCCCTTCTATATACATAACTGCTTTCAACTGCACTGCAATACAATTACCATTTTTGCTTTCCTTTTTTTTTAAGTTTCACTTAGCACTGGAAATTGTTGAAAATGGTCAATGTTTTTGCTAGAAAATGTTTTTGCTCTAAGAAGATAACACAATTTCAGTATATAATGGAAAACAGCACCTTTCTTCTGCACTGCATCTGTTGTAAAATGGATTTGAAAGTGCAATCCAAGCCTATTTCATTTTGACAGCCTTTCACCTGCTAGTCAGGGAATCATGGTGGTGCAATAGCATTGGAGGTAAAGGTGGCTCTGTGTGAGACAGTGTACTCTTGAGAGAACACATATGTGGTTTTTTTTGTTTGTTTGTTCTATTGTGCTAGAACGACGGAAAACCCTTATAAATATGAATATTTGAATGATATGCCTACACAGCTTAGTTGTATAGGTATCATCAGCTCTGCTTAGGATCAGTCTCGCTACAGTAGATAGAGTGACCTAACACTCCTGATCTGAGACCAAGGGTACAAGTTGACATCTCGTGTTAAAAAACATCACTAAATTTGAGAGGTCAAATGGCACACAATGTAGTAGGAGCAAACATGGGCATATTTTAGACATTGACTGAGTGGCAAGACATATTAAAATACATAGTTTCTCTCATAAGCTCTCAAAAAATTGGTCAAAAGAAGTACTTTATTTCTTTGCTAATCAAATGGGTAGCCAACTTGACTAATTTGAATAACTTCACTACTTATTCTCCATATTTTTCCATAGTCACATTGGGTAAATCACGGTGCAATATGAATAATGTCCTGTTTAATATGTATTGCCTGTTTCTTTGTAGCCTGTTCATCTTGTGTATAAAGCTCCAGTGAAGTGGTGCGTGGGAAAATAAATATCATATTAGCATCATATTGGCTAACTAGTTAGCCATTCAGCACATTGCAAATTGTAGTGTTTTGCAGCTAAATGGAGCTACAGCTCATTGATCAATAGATCATCAGAGAAGACATGAAGCTCAGACATCACATTACACTCACAACACACACACACACACACATATTCATCCATATAGGTGAAGTTCCACTATGACTGACTCGCTAATAAAAATATATATTCCCTTCAATCAATACCTAAATGACTCCTCAACTGTGACTACAGCTCTATAAACTGGCTACGATCCATCAAGAAGCTTATTTTGTAAAGTAAATCAATAGCACTGGTCAGTTCTCTTTTTATGTTCATATCATCCACAGTTTTTTATTACATTTTCATTACTGTAGTTTGTATGATTGCAAATATATCATGTTTTTCTTTTCTTTCTTTCTTTCTTTCTTTCTTTCTTTCTCAATTTCATGTCATGCAATGCTTGTAAACCAACAATCCATTGTGATTGTGCATTTATTTATTTTACTCTAGCAATTAGTGCATTTTAAAAATAGAGTTTAAAAAAACACTCGGCATGGAGCTCATGTGATATTACATTTTTTTCTGTCTCAGATGTAGTTTGTAAATGTAGTTTATAAAACTTGGCTAGATCATATTGCAGGGAAGAAGCACCAGACAAATTTTAGTTGTTGAAAATACATGCATTTTTTAAAGAGTAAACATGGCATTTCCAAAAGGGAGTAAATATGTTTTGACATTGTGGTTTAATTTGGTAAACTCGGCTAGCACAAGGACTGTTATATATTTCAGGTTAGAACTGTAAGAGCATCTATAAACAGAAATCCACTTTCACATGCAATTAAAGCTAAAATACACTGACAAATATTAATCAAACAGCAAAATTTCATGTGTGCTTTCTTTATGCACACCTCATTTCCTATGTAGTGAATGTTTTTATGTCTTCTAAGCAACTATTCATCAGCTATTCATAAGTATACCATGTGACAATAATGATAAAATAAAATATATAGAAGAAAACAAAAACGATCTTTAACACTTCAGTGTTTTAGGATGTTTGTGTTATGCCACAAAATTTTTCCAGGGTTCAATCAAATAACCAAACATGCATCGGTTTATTGTAATAACTGAACAGTTATTCAGGCAGCAGAGTATAATGCAGGAAGTGATCAGCTTTAATTGCCTACTGATGAGCACAGAAAGTTCTTCATCACTACATCATAGGCTAATACTAACCCCCAAGCCTTATATCCTTCTCTGTGGAGACCCACACTTGTTAAGCAAGCATTTGCAAATCACCTTGTCATGGCTTTGCACCTTTGATTACTTGTGAGTGTGATGTTAGATAAGTTGTTCGGTTTTGCCTCTTTCTCTCTCCTCGTCTCCTGCTCTGTCTTCGGCTCAGTCTGTTTTCAAAGATATCTGGATTGAAAAGGAAAACCCTTTGTGTGTGAGAGAGATGCTGGTAGCGATTGTCAGGCATAATCTTTGGCTTGCCTGGTGGACCCAGCAGGAATAGATGTCTGACCTGAGTCATGCCAATACTCCTTTAACAATCTGTACTTTATTAGAACCATAGAACTTTCTATTCATGAAATTTCTACTCACAAAACCTATTAAGTTGAAATTGAAATGATTTGTAATCCATTATTTATAGAGTTGGTCTTAAAGGGTTGTCTTAAATCCATTTAATTCAAGGGACCATTTAAAGACCTCAATGATAAGTACACTATATTGCCAAAAGTATTCGCTCACCTGCCTTTACACGCATATGAACTTAAGTGACATCCCATTCTTAATCC
>JAQQZR010000038.1:6389481-6409759 GCA_030068235.1 Notoglanidium macrostoma
ACAAATAGCACAAAAAAAGCACCATTTTCGGATCCGGAGTGGCCGCTGCGTGCTACTGCCGCGCCGCCATCTTGGAGAGGTCCAAGACTTGCCACATCATCCTACAGCTCCTTTAATGTTACCATGGGTCTCTTGGCAGCCTCCCTGATAAGTCTTCTTCTCATCTTTTTATATCCACTGTAAAATGGCCAAGAATCACTGAGAACAATTAAGTTAGGATTTATCATAGATCTTTTGTGGGCAATAACTGTTCAGAGGCTCCACTTCAAATGTGAAGATGTGTCGTTAGCAGCAATATGAATAATGGTAGTGCCTACAGCCATTAAAATGTATATGAGTGTATTTGCTAAAATGTCTCCACATTCTTGCAGTCAGACACACACACACACACACACATTAGGTGTATAATAACTGCGGAACAGTCTGTTCAGCTAGAGCTTATAAATACAAGTAGACAACCTTACCCTCTTGGCTGCCATAAAATGTGATTAGAATTGAGGGAATGCTTGTAATTCCTAAAATTCCTATTCTTTATTAGTTTGTGAGCAGCAAATCTGCTTTAAAATATGTGTCCAATTAAAAGGCAATTAAAAATAGATGCAGCACATGACCATGGTGAACTTTTATCTCGAGGGTCTTCACAAATAACAGTTGGCGTTTAATGTTTATTTAATGGATTATATTTGGAGTTCAAAGTACCACAGAGAGAGCTGCTTGTGCTTCAGTTTCTCCCTTCTGAAACAGAAAGCTCTCAATATTGAAGAAGAGGGATATTACCACTCCTATAGAGTCAATGATAACAGTGTAACTGTAATGGCCAATAATTTGCACCGGGCTTTTGACAAAAACCTGCTGGTTACCAGTAACACGCTACCATTGAACTATTTATTCTGTTAAGTTTCATATACTTTTAATCATATCAAGGATACCTGAGGTTTTCATAATATTTTCCATTATGTTGGAATCACAGTCAAACTTGACCATAACCTTGTAGATTCATTAAGTAGAAAAATTCAACAACTTATGTGCTGTATTTGAGTTCATTATGTGGGAGTTTTCTCTCTGGAAAAAAAAAGCCTTTGCTTTTAAACTGCAAATGTCCATATTGATTCATATGATTCCTCAAGTTCAGAGATCAAACAAACGTATTTACCCACTTGATGTCTGAGTCAGTCACCATGACAACGTGATGTCCAAGTTCTGGTATAAATGCTGAAACGTTTCCCTTTTTGGAAACAGGAGTTGAAGACTTGTGATCCTTTTCTCTGACTCCTTGAGTAGAAGCATAATCCCTAGCTTTCATTTTGTCTGACTAGCATTCCACTGAACAATGTGCAATCATGTCACTGTTCAGAGAGCACCTTGACATTATGAATCCTACTCGTATGGACGTTTAGCAGACAGACCTGCGTAAATGTAGCAAATGTATAGAAAGAATACATGTTTCATTTAGGTGATTAAAATGTGAGTGGTTCTGTCACACCTGAGATTGAGTAAACAGGAGCAGCAATAAAAACCAAACTGTTAAGGCATAATCAAACACAGGAAAAAGGCAAAAGTTCAGGTGATATTGACATATCCAAAAAGCTAAACATCATATCTCATCAAATCAAATCAAACTATATCAGTACAAAAAATAAGGCTCAGCAACATCACCGACATAAGTGCTGGAGAAAGACTTCGCAAACATTTAGTGCATAGTTTGTATAGGTGAGCCTTTGACAGGATGTAGGTGAGTATGAGCAGTCTGATGACTTTCACAATGCATAGGTTGATTCAAAATATAAATACATTATTCAGAACAAACAGGTAATGTCTTCAGAATAGATACAAATACAGGGTTGCTAGAAGTCTTCAGAGACCATCTGGTTGAAACTAGAGATGTGCATCATGACAGGTAGCAACATTTAGAGTACAAACTAAAATTTATTAAAAATATCACAGGCAGATGTAAGCAAAAATAAAAACAAGCAGTTCAAATCTCTAGTTAAAACCAGTGATTTGAGGGAGGTGACCATGCTGACAGTACTTATATAATTTAAGTTCATGTTCGTATTTAATTTAGTGTTAATATAAAAAAAAAAAAAAAAGGAGAAAAAAAAGAAAGAAAATCCCTTGCTGTTTAAGCCATACCTACTTCAGGTTAAATTCAGATATACTGTACATACCCATGGATATTTGTAGCATTAAACAGATACAGATATCAATAGTGGCATTGTATTATATTTGCTGCCATGGAGCTGGCATGAGTAGTCACTGATGAAAAGTTAAAGGATGATTAAGAAAAACCACGTTTGGAAAAATATATAGCTAAAGGTCTAACTGATCATCTACATGTACAAGGTATGAGTGTCTAACAAAGTGGTCACGGTGTTTAAAACCCAGCACCTTTACTCCACCTAATAGACTTTAATCCACCACAACACACGGGTCAGTGGTCAGCTGTGGTCGTATGGTGGTCCCTTTAGGCCCCATGTAGAATTTGTTGACAAATATTTGTAATTGTATACCTAAGAATTTGCAGCTATATATGGATGGTGGGTCAGAGGAAGTGGCCAATGAGTCTGCCTAACATATGGTCAAGCAGATTAAATTCAGATCCAGATGAACGTGACAGTGTCTAAGTCCATGACAATTCTCTGACAGAGTAGAGAACACCTGAAATAGACTTCTCCTCATGCATATTTGTGCAGCCTCCTGACGAATAAGAGAGTGACAGGTTGGCCTCCAGCTCACTATGTTTGAATTTTTTTAATCTTCATATTTTTTCAGAGCAGTTTTCTGGAGTGAAACCCTCCTGAAAGTAAATTTTCTCCTCCAATGAAACATTTCTTCAGCCACCGACAAGTCTCTTCATTTAAGCATGTGGAACTGGTATAATGAAAAACACATTTCATTTACATGTGTTGCTAGTTGTCATTTCCACCTATGATATTTTTCTGAGTTTTATCTGGAGCTATTTAAAACAGGTGATGTAAGAAATATTGTATTTAAATATACCATTTATTTATGCTTTGTCAGGATAAAGTGTTACAATATGTTACATAGAAGCTTAATTTCCAGATAGATTTTTTACTTTTCATTCTTTTGTCATTTATGTTTGTCCATTAATAGCCTAGTTTAAGTTATTGACTCTTTAAAACTTTTTTTTTCTCTCATTAAGATGAAGAAAAGAAAAGACATGGGTCAGGGGGAAAATATTACATACTGCCACAAACCCTTACACAGTCAGAGCTTGGAGGCAATTTTTCTGGGTGTTTGTCACGCACCATCACGGATCCGTTATGCATCATTGTGCTCCAACTCAGGCAAAAATGAGTTGTGTCTACAGTACTGACAGCAGCCACATAGCATTCGTTAGCTAGTTAAGAGACAGACGGGAGAGCACAAATAAGACAGGATTTGAAATTGTACATATCAGATAGCAAAAAACACCCCCAGAAAACTTCCAAAATCATACTTAGACAGGATAATAAAAACACATCCGAAATGTGACCAGACATAATGTGTTTTAGCTAGCTAGATAATGTTAGCTGCCTAGCTATCTACAGACCTTGATGTACTAAAGCTGTGAAAACACTGCAGAGAGCAAGAACAGTCACATCATAGGCATAGCACTAAGGGATAAGAGTAGAGTGATTCTTTTTTGCCTAAAAAAAACCTTGTATTTAAATAACCTGGTTAGCTAGCATTACCTGACTAGCTCACTTTGATCCCTCAAGGCAAGCACAGTTCAGGTTCAGGTTGATCCTGTGTGAACAGAGTGCTATGGGGTCAGAACATAGCTCTCAGCTCTTGCTGAAGGTGAAAGAATTTGCTTTTTGACTTGTGACTATATATTCGGTAATGTTACTCATCCTCATAATGTCTCCGTAATGCTGAGGGCATGATGATAATGCTATAATGCCAGAATAATTATATCCTCAGAGTTTGCAGATATAATTATCTTCATAAAAATTCTTTTTTTGGCATCTCAAACTACATACTAACATATTAGTAGCCCAGTGCCTTAATCCCTGAGCCACCACTACCACAGGCTAGAAGGTGACTATCCACCAAATCCTCAAAACCCATATCCACATATATTGGTCAATATATGTATAGAGATATATATTTTAAAAACGGTGAGGGAATAATGATCTAGCAAGCACTGTGTGAACTTATTCCAAATGAAGCCTGTGTGAAGTTTTCAGTTTTCGCTTCATGCAGCTTTCTTGTTTTCAGAGCCCTTAAGCTCTGGATGAGGGTCATTTTGTTCAGAAATGGCTTCTCTCTAGAGACTCATTTACCGCCTTCTCTCCCGGCTCAGCCTTAGAGAATTGTCCTCTTGAATGAAAGAGCGGGTATGCCCCCCCCCCCCTGCTTTCTTTTAGCAGTGCCGGTTACTTTCTTTCTCTGTGTTATAATTTGATTCATTATTCTCTTAATCTATTCCTGTTGCAGTCTGTGCTTGAGCAAAGGTACATTCAAACTGGAGTTTGATGGGAAAAATTTATGAACACAAGCATCTTTATTACTCTGTAAGTACTTACGATTCTTGAGGAAAATATGAAGGTGGTAGAAAATCCAATTAATCCGGTATCCCTCCAGCCCTGCTATAATCTGACTTTACAAAAAATAAATGAATAATACTCATAAAAGTAGTAGGTAATCTTTTATCCTTCAAGCTGCTGTATGTGATGGTAGCTAATCTCTGGCAGCTAGTGAAGGTCCCCACCCTTTCTCTTAATCCCCTAACTCCTGCAGAATCTCCTAACCAAGCAACACTCCATACACATCCAAACACAATCACCACAGCTACCATGAAATTAACAGTGTACAAAGTTGTACAATTAGCATGATCATCTGGTTAAATTAAGTTAAATTAAAGTCTGCTTTTATTAGTTAATCACAGCAAAACACTAGTGGGTGTGTGCTAGTTAGGTAGGACTGTGAATAACAGATCTCACTAGAACCACGTAAGCCACATATCTCCTATGTTAAGGCCGTGAAACTCGTGTGTAAATGCCAGACAAACTATAATCACAGAAACAATCAGAAAGGAGACACTTTGATTCAATGTGCTACCCATACCAGAGTCAAATGAAATATCCCTAAGGTTTTCACACGTCTAAAGAAAATGTTTGACTGTGGTGCGACTTACGGAGAAAAATTTTCAAAAGCCTACCTGTCACTGTGTACCACAGCAAAAAAGATGAAGGATGGAAATTTCTCTACTTACAAAGCAATAGAGAAATCAGTGAACTATAGGGCTATATAATGAGAAAGATAATAAATAACTGACATATTCACCATGTTACCTCACTAATTACCTCAGGATCTCTAACCCAAAACTGCATGTCTTTAGATTTGAGGAGCAGCAATGTTCGGAAAACAATGGAAATTTCCTGATGTCATGATGGCTGGGTGATGAGGATAATTACCTGTCAAGCTGAAGCAGAGCTACAGTAGCTTAGCCTCTTTTTCAAGTCCTTCGAATCTGTCAGGTCTCTCCAGCAGTGGAAAGTGACACCAGTGCCTTCCTAGGCAACAAATGTATGCTGTATCAGATTAGGGCCAATTGTATTGTTGCATCTGCACCAGATCCAGTCAGGTGTCTCTGTGTACAATGGCCTAATACCTAAACTGATCCATTTATATAGATCTGTGGCAAACTGAGTTATAATGGGCACAGGTTAACAAAGAATCTTGTTACATCTGATCCTAAGCTGGAGCAAGTCCAAGTGGTATTTTAATATTTATCCTAAATGAGACACAGAGCTAGTTCAGAAGCAGTTCAAGCTTAATTCCCTACTGGCAGCCAGCCACATGCTGAATAAATATTTAAAAGTAATTTACAAGCAATTTTTTACAGGCAAACATAAATCCACATATACATTTCTACAATAAAAGGTTTATAAGGTTGAATTAAGCTTTTAGTGCAGCCTTTATGAACAAACTACTCCTACTTTTGTAGGACTCCACTCATTATTGTGGCCAGTAGCTGAACGTGCATAAGCGCGATGGTAATGCTCATGAGCTCTGTGATCCCAGGTCTAATTTTTGTTTAAATCACTTAATGATATGTCTTCTGTGGTATACACTTGTCATGGCATAATGATGCAGCAGGTTAAATTTCCACCTCACCTCTACATAGTCCTTGGTTCAATCCTGGGCTCATGTTAACATCTGTGTCAGACTTGGTATGATCTACCCACGTTCACATGGGTTTCCTCTGGGTTGTCCAGTTTACTCCTACCCCTCAGCAATATGCTGGTAGGAGGATATGCTAATTTGCCCCTAGGTATGAATGTGTGTGGGACTGTGTGTGTATAGAGCCCTGCAATGGACTGGAATGCAGTGGAACATTCAGAGTGAATTGCTGTTTTGTGCTCAGTGTCCCTGGGATTGGCTTCAACTCTACCTTGACTGTGGGCAAGATAAACCAGTTACCGAAAATAAATGAATGAATGAATTTGTTCATTCATAAGCTTGCTCTAACTTTCTCTCTTCTTTTCTAAAACAGTTAGCCATGTTGTTTTTAAAGACGCAACCTTTATGCATCTTTAGTCATTTGCAGCTGCTCGACCCAAACCTTCGCATTGTGGATGCAACTGCTACTAAATGGTCTAAAACCTGGCCCAAAATTGGTGGCAAGGTTCCATATAGCGTTTCCTCTTTTTTTCTGGACACTTTCTTTAGGTTATTAGTCACTGTTAGAAGTGGTGGAACAAAAGCAACTTTTTTTTAAATGTCATTGCTTCCATAAGACACATCATTAACTCTGACATAATCCTTCCCTTATTTCTTACTCCATCAAGCATCCTTCAACCTGTACACCTGATCCATGGTAAAATGTCTCACAAGTTTTGATTGCACATAAGCATTGCAAAAATTCCTTGAGACAATCAACCTGAGGTTTCAAACTTGGCATTGGTAAACCACCCTCTGCTTATGGCAGCTTTAAGTATTAGCATTTGAGAAAGTGGGTCAGGATCAAGAAATGTGGATAGAGTGTTAAGCTCCTTAAGTATGCTTCAAAATTGAAATTCATACGTGGCGAAGAGGCACGGCAGATGTGAAAAGCATGCCAAATATGCAAATATATGCAAATGCATTGAAGTTGAGTTCACCCACTTGCTGCAGAAAGAGTAAACAAGGCCTTATGGGACTGCCTGCACTTAACTTTGGTTCTGAAGTGCAGGGTGTTATCACTATTGCACCCTTTGCTGGGTATTTGTTTGATAGCATACCAATCAAGCATATAGAATCCTGTATAATAACAGCATTATTAATTTAGCCTGCTTTAATTAAGATGTTTTCCAGGAGTCGTCTCTTCTGCTGAATTCTGCACTAATTGCCAATTAATTCTTGTACCTGTTTTCTGCTTTCAAGTAACAGGCTAGTTAGTTGTGACTTACTGACAGCCTTGGCGAAATATCAAAGCAAAACCATATTTCCAGTCTGTAATTGTTTGAACCTTTTAAAAAATATCCTTAATATAACCTACAATAAAGATCTTATACCATTCAAAGAAAATCATATTTAAACAGTAAGACACTGTATAACATTGGAATAAATGCAACTTAATGCTACTTCAATAAACATAAGATTTCTTGTACTTTCAAACCTGTCCTCGAGACACATTAGGTATTCCAAGTAGTTGTGGAATTTCACTACCATCATAACTGATTCAATGCAATTAGACATCAAGTAGACAAATCAGATGGGATAGTGGTGGCATTGGATGATATTTAAGAAAGTCATGGGGTTTGAAAAAAGGTTGGAAAATGGCTAAGCTAATACAATTACACATGGACAGACACGACATTTCAGTTTTGTATCAGCAACAATATTTGTCAGCAGTCACCAATAACAATAGCCACAAAAATGGACCCTTAATATGTTGAGATGGGCCAATGAAAGACCCATAAATCTCTCTACAGCTAAAACGTCATTTACTTAGGGGACAGAAGGAAATGCAGCCAAATGCTTGCTCAGCATCTAGCTGTGTTCTCTGGTCCTGAAGTCAGTGCTTAAATTGTGAGAAGTCTTATAAGAAACAGTATTATAAAACAAAGCAGAAAACATCAGCCTGTTTTGTCTCATGGGTTAGCTATTATATTGTTCCCCCTCTTTTATGAGTTGCTGATCCTAGACTAGCAGCATACCAATTTCTAAAAGTTCATACACGTAATAAAAGCCATTTGTTATAGTAAGCAAGGGGCAGTCTTCTGAGACGGGATAAAAAAAGTCAGTGACATGCTGGGGATTTCTTCCCACTGTCTTTGATGTGCAACAGTAACAGTAAATAACACTCCCACACAGAACACAGATTGAAAATTATGACGCTCTTTTAAAAAACCTGATCGGGCTTTTTAGTAATCCACATCCTCCATGATGAATGTCTAGATAACATTAACATTGACAGGCCAGGCCAGCTGAGCATCATCTCACTATAAATAGCTTGCAAATCTGATATTCTTATGTCTTTATAATTTACCCACAATCTTTCACATTCATATGCAATGTGAATTTGATTTTCCTTTATTCTGAGGGAGATGCCCATCACTCTTCTTTGTTTTAGACAGAAAGGCAAACAATCCTGTGTTTAAGAGCATAGAGTCAGACGACAGGAGACAACACAAAAGCTTAATGTGTAATGACAGGGCTGAAAACTGTTTAGCAGTAAGGTGCTAAGTAAGTATTCAGGTCTGTTTTTATTGGAATAAGATCAAATTCACTGAATAGCCTTAACAAAATAGAAGATGAAAGGCATCCCAATGTGGACTGGTGGGCCAAAGTTATTGGTTGAATCAATTCTCAAATGTCCTTGTGATGCTGACAGTGTAAAAGCAACATGGAAGGTGCTGTCTAAACTTGTGATCCACTGATGTACTATAGGCAGAGCCTGGAAGTCTCTCATTACATATTCTCCCAAGCCAGCCTTCAAGATTTTGCAAGACTGTGATATTTTTAATCAACCAATGCATCCAAGAGCTTATTTTTCACAAGAGGCCATGACTGACTACAAATGACCATCCACAGATATTTTTCATAACCCATTGCCAAACATGCAAGAATATTTACTTGCCACTAACTACTTTAAGCAAAAGCCTTGAATAATTTTTAAAGCTGGGAGGCCATGAACTTTTTTTTCAGTCTTGTGACTTTATCTTGCTCTGAAAAGCTCAATATGTCACAACATAAAAATTTGTTTTCTCATTGGAAATTGGTGTGCAGTAGAGCATACACACTGAAGTGTGGATAGTCAGTAAGATTGCAACCTTAAGATCCTGAAGCTTGTGGCCAGAAATATGAAAGATATCAGATGCTCCATGGTCTGTTGGTAATGCATCTAGAGCAGGCAAGCTGAGACTACTCACTATGCAACTCACTTGACACAAATCAGTTTGTGTTTTGTGGCAGGCCTCGTATTTCTGAGAAGAGACAGAGGAACTACTGTTTATTTCTCTTCGCTAAATGTTCTACTGCCTGTCTGTCTGTATTTGATTTGAACTAGTTGCAATTCACTAAAGTCTTATACCAATAATAATAATAACAATATATCCTCCCTTGCTGTTATACAGTCATACACACACCTTGCAAACAGACATAGGATGTACAAGAGCATCAGGAATTTGAAAATTCTGCACATCAACTTCCACAACGCCCTGGTCTACAACTTTCAGCTTTCATTCCGCATATATTTTTGGAGATATTCTTCTAATACCATTGCCAATGGGCATTCTTGTGGACAAGAAAGGAATTACAAAAAACCCCTTGATACACTATGCCCATGGCAGAGCTCTTACAGCTTACTACCCTACTTCCTCCTTGGTTCCATTCATCAACTTACAGTTTTGGGATGGCCTCAGACTTACCAACATTTGATTTTTATCCGGATTTTTCTCGTTTCTTTTTGCAGGGATGTCTGAAAATTTGCAAGTCAACACAGCCAACTCCGTCATCTACTCTAATGATTCTTCTTTGACATTAAGAGAACAGACCACAAAAGCATGCTCCCATTCCACTCTGGCCTTCGATAACTTGGTGACCCTCAAATCAGTTGCTTCAAATAGGCTCACCGTAGAAAAGTGCTTTCCGACATCTATTCCCAATTATATTACATTCATTCTCTATTTTTATTGCCCCAAGGCACCCATCTTCTACTATCACTATCCCCGTACCTGAGACATGCACCCCTGCCACAGAAAAGTTCAGGAATAGCATAATCATTATAAGGGAACCTTAGGCTGTTAGGTGCCTTAAGAGACAGTCAATTCAAAAGTTGAACTCTTTTTTTTGTGGAAGGTGACTCAGCAATTTCAGCTCTGGAACCATATTCTTATAAACCAGGCTTGTTCCTCCTGGTTGTCTCATCCAGTGCTAGGCCTTAGGGCACCTACTTTCTCCACTTCACCTCTTGTAATGCATACAGAGCATTCCAGATCGCTTCTTTTCTCATATCTTTCACATATCTTTACCCGTTTTATTTAAATCAAATATAGCCATGCATACTGGCGAGTGTGTTAATAGGTAATAGCTTTCTCCTTCCATAAAACCGAGTGTTTTGTGTAATCCAACTTGAATATTTGATATAGCTCCTTTTCCATATATCTAGGCTGGGTCGTGACCAAGTAGATAGTGGTCAAATGAGGAAATCCTGCAAGTTGTGTGAACAGCTTTTTCTATCTGCATAAATAATGAGCCAGATATGTGGCACAGCATATGCCTTCATTTAAAGGGTAAAACATTCCCAGACAGCAAACCTAGTGCATACCAATTCTAGGGTTCAGTTGTTGCATTCATTCATTTGTCAGTCACTGTTTTTTTTTTCTCTTTAGTCAGCCTTTGCTTTTGTACAGAATGAAATTTGTGTTTAAAATGTAGAAGCAAGAGATCCTTCTACATCTCATATATCTTCAATATAGCAAACACCTAATTTGTCATTGTCATCACTTGTTTTGCAGGTCACTTTTTAAAATGGATTGGCTATTAAACTCTGAAGTTACTTACCTACCAGGCTTTGCTATATCACACAGATACCACAGAGTAAAAACCTGTAAAATTCAGAACTTAAGTCTGGCTATGTAATTGGGAAACTTAAAGTTTGGATCCATCAAACAGATCCCACATTTGAACCTAGCAGAATTCACAGCATTGTGTTATTAAGATACATGAAAAAAATAATAAGTTTTGGTCTTTTTTGTTTCTTACCTAGATACATTAAGATTATATTAAGCAACACCTAGTATTAGCATCAGTAGCCCAGCGGAGTTTATCATAACCAGTCATACAGCTGTACAGAGCAAACTGCTGCCACAAAGATGTATAACTGTTATACTAGTATATTGAATTAAAGTAAAACCAATTTCACATCTACTTGTTTAATACTGAAGAGAAAATTGAGTTGACAGCTCTCTGAAGTGCAGTTTTGCATCAGAGCTCTTTTATTACAGTACCTCACAAAGAGACACCTGAGCTCCCAAACGGCGTGCTCAAAAAGGGTGGCAAATAGTTACTCTCTTTTTATTATTCAAAGTAATGCTAGCTGGTTTCTGACTAGATTTCAGAACTGGGCATCACTGCTCTCATTCAAGTTCATTTAGCTCTTCTATTATGTGAATGGCAGCTTTAAAAGATGAAGTAATTAATTTCACACATAGATGAGCCTTAGCCTTTATTGGCTTCTCTAGGTCTGTGCTGGTTCAATTAAGAAGACAAAATACACAAAAGGGACTGGGCACACACAGCTAGGTACTATTCACAAGCAACTCTGCTTTTATTTATTTATTTATTTATTTTATTTCCTGTAGATTCCTTGCATCTGTAGGTATGCCTGCGGGATATTTCTATTGATGTGATTACTGCGGCATCCTCCTTTCAGTTGTTGAAAACGTTATCTAAACTAAAGGTCAGATGAACTCCCTAAACCTTGTGACCCTGTTGATGGGGTTCATTTAGACCTTTGCTTGACAGCAGGCCATCCTACGCTAGTGATTTGATTTGTTTATAAGTCCTAGTCTGGAAAACCTGTGTTCTATTTCTTCTCAAAATTCTCCACATTGTAGGAACGCGATTCCACCATTGGTTTGAATTGTCCTTGTCCAAACATTCTGGGTAGGTTTTATCTGCCCTGATGACAAACATCCTCAAACTCATTGTAGGCTTTACAATTCTGCATATAAAGCATGCTGTTTACCATGATGTGTAGATGAGTCTTTACTTTGTCTTGGAGTAGTAAAGGGATACAACAGGAACTGCTAAATAATCTGAAAAAACTTGGGAGCTTTGCTTTATATTGTTTAACTAAACTTATCTGTCTCAGCAGTTGCAGTTTTGGGGAAAAATCTCAGAACCCAAAGTATACTTCAGTTTGTCCCTCTGCAGAACTGGGTAGTTCACTGAAACAGAGTTTCTTTATCTATTACCCCTTTTCCATCAAGGTTCCAGGGCTGGTTCAGCGCCAGTGCCTAATCTTGAACCAGTTCTTTACTTTTTGACAGCCAAAGAACAGGCTCTCAGCAATGAAAACTGGTTCCAGAGTAGCACCAACTCTTTGCTGGTCTAGAAACAAGAACTACTTACATCTGGGGCTGGGGCAGGATTATCATGACCAGCAAGACCAACTAAAACTCTGTGACTGCCCTTTAAAAAACAGAGCTAGTGTAGCATCTAATCTGAGTAATCCAAAGAAAAAGAGATGATGTAGTCTGCCATTGTTGTTGTTGTGCCTGGTGTTAGCGGCGCTAGCAGGGTGGACTAGCAGCACTAGTGGGGCAGGCTAACAGGGCTGGCTGGAGACATATACACTGACGTGATGATGTGGCTCAAGTCTGTAAAAAAAGCAAACCAGTTCTTAGAAAATTCAAAAGTTGAACCAGCTCAAAACTAGCATCTGGTTCATGTTGGAGGAAAAGGGGTAAAAGAGAATTAAGAAATCTTAACTACCCAAAGAAATCTTAACTACCCTCATAAATAAATTTTCAGATTGTGGGGATCAAACCTTCTTTCCTTCCTCTCTCCTTTGCACCTACTTACCTTCCTTCCTGCCCTCTTTCTTTTTCTTGACTCTGCTCTGCAGTTATTCCTGATCTTGAGTGAAATTTCAAGGTACTCAGTATTCTGTTTAGTTGTATTTTCTGTTTTCACTTGTCATATCTACTCTTTGTACAGATTTGCACATTACTGAGAATCTTCCTTTTTTCTGCACTTCCTGCACTCTGGCTGGTCACAGATTCCATGCATTCTGAAGACGTTTGTCACACCTCTTGCAGCATTCTGTTGGCTTGATTTTGTATGCTGGGGGTATTTTCTTAGCACACACTTCTGGTTTATGTGATGCTATTTTCAGTTTGGGCAATTTCTGTATAGATATTGTATCTATAGTTGTTTTTCTTTGTTTCATTTTCAGGTCTTATCAGCGGTTGCTGTTTCTTTTCCCCTTTTCTGACCTGGGTTAGCATTTTTTTGCTGGTGTCAGGTCTGGGTCCAGCTGTATCTCTTATGAGATCCTTATATCTCCAAAGCCTACTACTACATGATCTCTTATCATCCCTACCAGGAGGAATCTATATTTGTAGTGTTTGTGAACAAAAGTATTATAACCAAGAGCTCTGTAGATCTCCTTGGTTATTGTGTAATATGGCAGATACAGAGAGATTAGTAATAAACTAACATCAGAGGGAGAAAAATACACTTGACAAAAGCCATGAAGATGTAGTAACTTTAAAAAGCAAAACCTCAAATTGGTTAGCCTTACATATTAGATTTAATAAATATTTGGTTAAATGGCAAAAAGTAGCAATTTTTGATGTAGATCATTAATAGATAGCTAACTGAAAAACTTGAAGGTCAACATACTTGTATAAACATTTTCATAACATTTTAATTACTTGTTCAAAACTTGTTCAATATATTTTGGAGTGCCTTAGCCCGGGTTTATGTTAAATGCCTGTTGCCTACGTGCATACTCATTAAGTGAAGGTGACAAATATTTAATGCCATGCTACATTAATGTGCTTTGCTACTTCATTCCTTAGCCATTTTCACTAAGTTAAAAATGTAAAAAGTACACCCCAGTAAGCTTTGGTGTCAGGCTGACAATTTTTCTGTGCTTAAAATGAGAAAACCCACTGGTTATATTTCTTTAATGGGCTTCTTTAAGGTGTTATCAGTATATAGTCTACATACATCAAACTTGATGCTGTGCCCAAGTTTATTAGATCCATGCTGCACAATGTGGCTTGCAATAACCTTATAAGATTGCTGAAATCTCACAGGCTGTAGGTGCTATTAGAACTATACGATTGTAAAAACTCTGTAATTGTTCTGCTTTGGTTCCACATAATGTTAAAGAGCAGCTACATACAGTATATGAAGTGAAAATGAACTCAAATGAAGTCAGCCTACAAATTTGCCTGTGTTTAGTTATTGCTGTCCTCTTAGTGGATGAGGGTTTAGCTGTGGTGAGACAGAAATCGGCCATGTCGCGATCAACCTAAATGCATAGTGTGCAACTGCACAAACACTTACACACATACACACACCCACACACAAAAGAGATGTACTTTCTTGAAGACAAATGATTATCTTGTTAAAGCTTGCACTGATCCAGCTGGGCTTTGATCAGTGCTTAATTACCCTGGATATTCTGTTAAACTGATGTATCCCAAAAGGAAACAGAAGATCATTTTCATACCATCCTTTCTTTTCCTACCTTCCTTCTTTCTTGAGGAAACTTTGATGTTTACCATGCCCTAGAAAAAGTACTGTCCATGATAACATTTTGATTTCACACAGTGGCAATCTCTATGCAGAGTGCACAGCAACCTGACGGAGAGAGAAGGAGATCGGAAAACCATCATTCAGCTGTTGAAACAGAATGAGATCCTTTTCCTGTAAATTCTGGATAAGGTCTGGTATTGCTTTTATTTTTGTATACCTTCTGCTATACCCTCATCTACATTGTCATAACTCATATTTGAATATATGTATATGTTTGTGTGTGTGTACAGTAGGGTCAAAAAGTCTGAGACCGCATTGAAAATTTAGAATAAAAAAAAAAAAGAAAAGAAAGGAAATGTACAACATCTTGACTAGTCAGATTTCAGGATGTTGCACAATGTCTAGGTCACTATTTAAATGTAGGCAAATTTGTGATGTAAACCATGAAACCTTCTCTTTCATACAAAAGGTCAGATTTTCCATGAGTCTCATACCATCCTTTGAAGTTCATGTTCAAACGACTCACCATTGGATCTGATCTACCAAGAACAAGGTTTTACACAAACTTGTGGAGTCTATGTCAGCTTGAGAGCACATTGCAAAAAAAAAAAAGCCAAATACTAAGAAATTCTGAAATTCATAGGGCTACTTTTTACTCAAGTTGTTGCCGATAATATCATTAAACATAATGCAGTTTGGGTCCAGCAGAATACTCTACAGATTTCAAAGTTCATGAACTGTATAAGCTACTGGGAGTGTCTCCCTCTGCAACTGGTCTGCTTTGAATTATTCAAATAATGTTAAAGAAAAAATGCTGAAAAACAGATTCACACAGCCTGTGAATTTGCCTTTCTTTAGTTGCTGTTGCAGTGGTGCAGCGGGTAATGACACCTCACATCTCGAGGGTCCCTGTTTCAACCCAAAGCTCAGGTTACTCTCTGAGTGGAGTTTCACATGTACTCTTTGCATCCATGTGGGTTCCCTGTGAGTCCTTTGATTTCCTCTCACCTCTGAATAACATGCTGGTACACGCTGACTATTCTAAATTGCCCTTGTGTTTAAATGAAAGTGTGAACGTGTGTGTGCATGGTGCCCTGAGATGGACCAGCATGCCATCCAAGGCGCCTGCCATGCACCAAGTGTTCCTGGATTCATTATGTCCCTGACCGGGATAAAGCAGTTACTTAAAAATGAATGAATAGTTACCATTGTCTTCTATTTTCCAAAATCATAATAATTTGCTTGACTCAATACATATTAAATGTTGGGATGGTTAGAGTTATGGATGGACATTTTATGACCTTTTGTTTTGTGAAATTCAACAAAATCTAACCACAACAGCCTGTATATATTCTTGTATTTTTTTAAAGAGAGTGTTTATTCACACATGAATGGACAGAATAATCCAAATCACTGACCCAGTTACACACAAAATCACAAAACTGCTCACATCATTCGAACATTGAAAAGAAAACTAATAAAGATTTAAAAAATTGTATTTTGCAGAAAATTTGTTCAGGGTTTCATGTGTGATGTGCAGAGGCTCTAACACTCTCCTAGCACTGAGGTGTAAATATGTTCAGCAAGGTGCTCAAAAATTTGTTAGCTGGCAACTGAACTGGGACAAATTTTCCACCTGGCCTGCTTGCATGACTTTTTTTTCTTCTTCTAAATTTCTGTATGGCACGTAACCATCAGGCCGCTCAGACCTCAAACTACACAGCATAACAGCAAAAGGACTGATGTTACGTATCACACAGCTTCTGCTAGAGCTTGATCATTAATTCAGAAATCCTGTTTTTACTAGCTAGCCTAACCCTTCTTCATTACACTCCCACTTGCTCCAGGCTTAGACCAAAAACATCCAGAAAATGCCCTAGATTCTGAAAAGCTTCCTTTATTAGCTTGTTCCAGCTTCCATTCATGCTGAACTATCACAAAATAAGAAACGTTACACCACCCAAGGGCTTTACAGTAATTGGGAATGGATATGGCATGTGTGCAGACAGACTAATCAATGCCCATAGGAAGCTGCGTCAAATAGCACTATTATCAGATAACCAAATCACATATCATCCTAGACGATAACTCGAGGCTTTTTCTTAGATGATATCCTGTGGTGGCTTTGAATTGATTTATGGGACAAAGAATCTGCAAGTAAACTCTAGACAAAACCCTTCTTCTTATGATATTACATTAATCCATTATTCTGCATTTGTACTCTAAAGTGCAGTGATTTTGCTTCACTTTTTTGCTTATGCATTTAACAGGCTTATGTTGCAGCCACTGGTGTGTGTATGACAGAATGTGAGGCAAGGAGACACATCAATGAGGCCAGAAGGCATCTTCCACCTGTCTCCTTCTGCACCACCACCTCCCACTCGCTCTACATATGTAGCAATGAACACCACACTGCAATCGTCCTCCATAAATCGGGAAATGATCCACATCCCCAGAGGAAGGCTCCCTTCACAGTCCATTTAGCCCACAGCAAATATAAATTACAGACAGATAAACTCCGGCTGTCTAGGCATTGGAGCTCTGTCTTTTGCGTTTTCCTTTCTGTCCTTCACTTCTTCCTCCCGTCCTGTTCTTTCTCACAGGGCTTGATTGTTCTCGGCTGTAATTGACTGTTATCTTGTCTGCGAAACTATTTCTGTTCAGCGCTGTTCTGGCCTGCAATTTGGTTTGTGAATAGAATAGATGACGGTGCAGAAAACCTCCAGGCTGACTCCCTATGTACAGAGCGCAGTACTTATGTCTTGTCTGCAGGCTTAATCACCATCTTTAGCTCTCCTCCTTGGTGACGTGACAATTAGCATGCCGTTCCTCCGCAGTCTACCAGCAAGGGAAAAGAAAGATGTCACAACTTTTTGTTACCAGAGAGATCTGCAGTGCAGGCAATTCTCATTAACTTGATCGACTTTCTAACTACGGGATAAATGGTTTATTGCTACTGTCTACTGCTTTTAATAGGGATGGCACTTCTAGAGGCCAAAGTGTCCAAAAAAAACCCCACAGATTCTTATTACACACATTTTCTCACACGTTTCTTAATTTTCAAACCTTTTTTTTGTTGTTGTTGGGTTTTTTTAACTGGCCTTGAAGTAATGCACTGATTAAACAATGTAAAGACTGGAGCTATTGTCGGAGGATGTTACTCTTTATTAGAAGTTCTCACTTGCATACATCTCACCTCTAGCTCTTTTCAAAACATTTCGGAAAAGATCTCATGAAATCCAGAAGTTTCTGATATCTGAATTCGACAAAGAATCATGGCTAGATGTTGCTTTGTAAGCCTGCACCTACCTCGTCTGGTGCTCATTCACTACTGGTGTGCCTCAAGTGCTCCTCAACATACTAATTATAAACCTAAAGCCTGCTATCCAACCCATTTACAGGGATGCTTTAAAAAAAGGCTGTCTGTTGGTAGAGAGCCCAGTTAAATAGCATGCATTTTGTTCTCAATTAGACCATTTCACATGACTTATTCAAATCTATCTAATCTTAGTCCTCACAGCTTACCCATCATCCATCTTATTTATTTATCCTGACTCTCATGGGTCTGAATTGAACATGCTACAAAGATGAAAACTAAAGCTCCTCATCTTTGCCTCCTATTAAATATGAATAGGCTCCTTTTTTTCTCCTTCAGTACAGGGCAAAATGGAACCCTGGTATCATATCATGCCTTAATATCATCCTGTTCCCAGAATTATATATTATATTGTTTGAGTTGTGGATCTATGCAGATTTACTCACCTTATAATGGAATATTTTTTTCATTCCTCATGACTATAATAATTTCTTCAAGAAATGCCACTAAAATCAAAATAACACCAAATCCTTTGAGCCAACATTAGCAATTTATAGGCATAATGCTTTTTCCTGCCTTGACAATCTGGTATTGATTTGCAGCTGGTCAGCTCCGATTGTTGCTGTTGAACACGTAGTTGATGAAGTCACGTGCATACTGCTAAGACTGAAGGCATTCTGAACTGGGTGCTAAATGTAATTCATCACGTGCTTTAATAAAGACAGGGAACATCACACTAGCTGTTCCAGTGGAAAAACAAGTTAAAGGGTACAAGGATTTATAGCAAGAACATGATGGCAGAAAATGTCACCGTGTCAGGAAAGCTGAAATGTGTAGCTCTTAAATTCTGCACAGTTTAATGAAAGCAAGAAATTTGGAGCATGATGTTTTCAGAATTGTGAGAAGCTCACAATCTAAACCTGATTGTAAAAAGTTATGTATAAAATGTAAATCTAAATCATATATTTGTATGTTAATAATAGATGTAAATGGTAGTCAATTTTGGGAAGTAGTGATACCACTACACTACATTTTAGTAGCTGACAGTAGCTGAGCTGCAACAAAACATTTTTCCTTTTAATTTTTCTTGTTTTCTTCTAAAAATCAAATAATTAAAATCCATGGTGACATTTAGCAATGTCTATAAGCATGAAAAATCGCATGGAAAAGGATACATGTCTGTAACTTAAATGGAAATAGTGCTGACATTCAAAACTTTTAGCAGCGTTTTAATGGTGAGTATACAGGTTGGCAGATGTTTACTTGTTGTTGATGAATCTATCTGATTAAATGAAATGATGATCAGGAGTGACAGCATTAGGTGCTTTGTATTTTCTGTAAAATTTATGTGATTATCAAATAGATAACTGTTTTGACAGACCATGATAACTGACAACAAATATGGTTTAGCATAATAATAAGCCTTAGCCAATATGAAATAATAAGTAATGATAAAAGTGATGATGATGTTTTATGATGGTATAAATGTTTTACAGTTAATGTTAACTGCTTCTTAATTAAAATGGCTTACAAATAGAAAAGCTGTTTTTTCCCTTATGGCATAAACTGTACAAAGCATATACATTTTACTTTGTGTAGTACATTCTTCTTATTGGTTCCTCAAAATAATAGTCATTTGCCATTTTGACAGGCATTTAGAAAAATATCCGATTTTGTTATTCATCAGTAACACAGATTGTCAGGATGCCAGCAATATTTAAATGGTGCGAATCTGAATCTGAAGTCGATGCTCTGAGCAAACCATGTCTCTATGACTCTGTTATGAGCTCTGTAATGTGAAACTAAAAATGTTAATAATGTTTGACAGGATTAACCAATCAAGAGCAACCTAGTCCATGCAAGGCTAAGCCATAAATCAACTAGAAGTGAAGTGCCAGCTCAGTGGAGTAAGAGATAAGCAGAGAAATACAGCTATTGATACACTGACACTTGACCAAGTGTTTGCACTGTTGCCAACAGTGGACCGTACAAAACGGCTTCAGAAAGCAGCAGAAAATAAAGCAAGCAGAAAGTAATAGGGCCAAGCAAGAGGGGGAAAGTGATAAAGCTAAAAAAAAAAAAAAAAAACAAACAAAAAAAACAGTAGTTTTTTTTTACTGTTAGAAAGGGTTTAAAAGCTGATGCAGAGTTTAAGCAATTGCACCAGGGTAAATTATCCATCCATCCATCCATTATCTATACCGCTTTATCCATCTGGGTCGCGGGGAAGCAGGAGCCAATCCCAGCATCTTC
>JAQQZR010000038.1:6424661-6446140 GCA_030068235.1 Notoglanidium macrostoma
AGAGAGGTGGGAGACAGAGAGAGAGAGAGGGGTGGGGGACAGAGAGAGAGAGAGAGAGAGAGAGAGAGAGAGAGGGGTGGGGGACAGAGAGAGAGAGAGAGAGAGAGAGAGAGAGAGAGAGACAGATAGAGAGAGAGAGAGATGGGGATATGGATGAGGAGGAAAAGAGAGACGGACAGAGTAGGGGATATAGATAGAAAAAGAGAGACAGGCAGAGGTGAGAGAAATAGAAATGGTTGGGTGGTAGAGAGATAGAGATATACAGATATGGATAAAGAGAGAGGTTGTGAAAGAGGTATAAAAGAGAGAATGAGAGACATCAATGAACAGGGAGAGAGATAGGTATAGAGAGGAAGATATGAGTAGAAAGAGAACAAGAAACAGAGAGAGGAGTTATACAGGGATAAGGAGAGGGATAGAGAAAGAGAGACAGAGAGAGAGTGTGGAAGACAGAGATATGGATGGCGAGAGGGAGGATAGTGAAATAGAGATAGGGACAGAGTGAAAGAGAAACAGAGACACATACAGAAAGATAAAGAGAGAAAACGAAGAAGAGAGGATGGGGTGGGGAGCGATAGAGAGAGAAGGGAAAGAGGTATAGGGATAGGGAGAGAGAAAGAAATAAGGAGTAGGATAGAGAGATAGGGATGGAGAGAGAGAGAGAGAGAAATGAGAAGAGACCAGCGTTCTTATGAGTTTCTCAGCAGGGACACGGTTATGAGGAAAAAAAATCATTTTCATTTTTCATCTCATTACGCCTTGGCGAGGTTTGCCTGTCCACACGTCATGATCAATAGTCAGCTGTATAACGTCCGTTAGCTACTAGTCATAATAACAAGACCTGAGCGTGGACCAAATCTCATTTTGTTTGGCTTTGAGGAATAACAAGGTTGTTAGTTGCAAAGGTTATACTGATTAATATCTGCTTTTCTCTCAATCACAGATTAATAATTCTCATTTCAGCCACAGAATCGATTTGTAAAGGAGGAAGAGTGGGGGAAATATTTTTCTCATCATTTTTTGCCCACAATCACTAGCTTGATTAAACTAGGGTTGATCAATACAGTCAAGATTGCACTTATCTGACCTTCCAAGAACTTTTCTTTCCCTGGAACGTGTACGCTGAAACAGGAGTATGGTAACGTTGTATGTCTTCTTGATTAGTGTGGTTTTAAGATAACAGCATCTGTTAACATGCCTCTAGCAAACGTACAGCTGAGCTATCAGCTATCAAGCAAACAAGGAATAGAGTTCCAGTTCCAGCTAACTGAACTGCAGCAGTTAATGCATCTACGAAAGTGGTGAAACACATGTTTGCTTGGGTTACAAATGGCTGTTTATTTTGCAAACTTCTTCACACTCACACAAGTATAGCCTCCCTCTGTGCTCCAGACGCCAGTGGAGAGCCAGATGGTGTATGTTACACTTGTTTTCTTGTCACCGTGACTGTTATTTATACACCACGTCAGTCTGGCTCAGGTCCTCCCTGCCGAATGCTTCAATTTACCACAGCAGGAGGTTGGGTGGAAATAAGAGAGCAGGCCCAAAACAAAAAAAAACACTCCAATTAGATTATCACCTCTGTGCCCATGGGTAAGTCCATCTCTCGGTCTGTCCATTATGGAGGTGTGGGTGCTGCTAGGAGAAAAAAAGTGGGAGAAACGGTTTTATCTTGATATCATTTCTATTACCTGACACGAGAAGTCAATGGATCTTTGTAACATCTAGAGTAGCGATGGAGTTTTTTTCCCAGACAGCTCTGCTCCCAGCAGATATCAGTGAAGCCGCTATTGCATTGGCTCCCCTATTCTCCTTTGCAAGCCCAGCGAGGAGCCATTCACACCAAGATCAGTGTTGACAGCACTAATACAACCTGCACTTACACTCTAAAACCAGCACATGCTTTGCTCTAGGGTGGAATAAAAAGGAACAAAGCTACCAGCTGCTGTCTGCATAGCCTTGAGTCACAAATAAGAAATAATGGATGCTTATGTCTGGGAAAAATAGTAATATGTTTGATTATGAGCAATGAACCGAGATGGAGAGCGAGGTGTTATATAAGCCCAGCTCCGAAAGTTATACGCACATACTTGCATGTTCTCTCAGGAGGCTGATACAACCATAGCCAAACATATAGTCTTGGCTGTGATTATGGATTGGCTCGATTTCTCATTTCATGTGGAACGCTGTTTTATGTCCCTCTGGGTAATGCCATCACTTCTCATCAAGCACTCTGTACTCCAACAATAGAGCTAGTATGAAGAGGAACAGCACTTCTCCCACGCCAAAAGCGTAGCCCATCTCAACACAAAGAGCCGTTGATTACCCGCCGTGCAATATTAGCAGCACTCGTTAGCAGGTGCTGCCTCCGTACTAGGCTCTGGCCGATGAGAGACTGAGCATGTGGCAGCACTTGAGGCATATGAAGCACCGGTTATAGTGCAATTTTGAGGATCAAGTACGCAGATAATGGAGAGAGGGAGAAAAAAGTAAGAAGGTCAGGGATGTTTAAAGAATCCTGCATATAAGTGCATGCTCTGTTATAGGAAGAGGAACTGAGCATGCATGTGAAATGCACTTTTATTCTGAAACGCTTATCATAGCTCACAAAATGTCACCGTTTCCACAAATCATCCGATTCACACTGGCCACTTCAGCGCTAATCACTCAGGATTTGAAGAGGAGAAGCATCCTGACATTTGGTACAGCAAGCAGATAATGAACATTCACTTCGAGTGTTTTTTTAATCTCCTTTTATAATTCCAAGAACCTGCCAAAGAAGCAGAAATCTGATTTTTATTTTTATTTGTTTTGTATATCGTCTTTGCTCCCTTTTTTAAATTTTTTTTTTGGAGGTCATTATAGATCAGCCACTCGCAGCATTATTACTAGCTCAGAAAATCAACTCTCCTCTGTCGTGTGTGGTGTGTGGCAGCTGCCTGCTGATATTGCTGTAGCCTGGTCTTCTGCGCTCACACTTAAATATGCAGACACGTACACTTTTCCATTCAGAAGTTTGAAAAGAATAAGTCTGTGCGAAGTCTGTCTGGAGTTCTGGCTCTGAAGGAACTTGTCTTCTGAATTTATGAGCGTGAAAGAGGGACATGATGAATGAAGGCCGCAATCACATTATATCAATGACTGAAATGATGCCAGATTGATTAGCTTATATTAGCTGCGGTGTTTACAGTTGTTTTCAATTACGTTTCAATTACATGAATCATGCCAAATTTCAGACAAGCGTCATAGACACTAATGATTACTGATTACACTGGGTAACAAATGGATATTGATTTTAATCAAACACACTTCTTATTCCTTTTCGACACGTTGTGCATTTCAGACTAACAAGAAAGTTTGCCGGTAAACCGAGTGAAACTTTCTGGATACTACCATTTGGAAACTTTTTTTTTTGACACATGAGGTAATTGTTAGCATAATATTATGGACTATTGCCTAAGGTTTGAGTAATGCCCGTGCAAGAAGTGCACAATTTGTAATTACTTTTCTAGGACATCTGGGGAAAGTGCATTCCGGGGAAAAAAAAAAAAAAAAGATTTTCTTACACTTGCTCTATCTGAGCAGCTCAAGAGAATCAGAAATGAGAGGTAGTTTAGGGATGTAAGGTATTAAGAGACAGATTTAGGGTCTATTCTCTCAAGGCCAGTGTTAACTTTAATTGTAGAAACTTTCCTGTTCACCCTGACCTAGGATCAGCATGTTTGGCGCTAACATAGAATGCACGCTCTTGTGGGAGTCGGCCCATTCATCTAGCTGTACAGTGGACCATCTGGTGAGGAGTGAGTGGGGAGAAGCAGAGCATACCTTAATGAATTTAAAAAGGATGCTTCAGAAAAGGTTTGTCATTGAAAATACAGCGAGACTCCGCCATGCCGTCTGTAACTCTTCAATCTCTCACAGAACAGAAAATTCTCAATTTTGAATTGTAGCACTTAATCTGAGCTGTACAGGCACTCAGCCTTATCATGTACATTAGCATATGCATGTAGAATTATGGAGTTCAAGTTTATAAAATCTGGATGACATACAACAGTTCAAACATTCCAAGTCAACGCCTGGGATGCAACTAAACTGAAGCCAGGCTATCCTTCATTTATTTGCACGAGTACAAAAACCTTAATAATGCAAGGCCTGAGAATGAAACTGAAGGAAACCTAAAAGGCTAAATGTGAAAGAATGGTTATAATCAGAAGTAGTATATCTCTGTATTTTACAAGTCTAACAGTCTGTAAGAATACACATTGTAGAATGAGGTGATGTCTATAAAAATGTACTTTCAGGCTTGTCTTAAATCTAGTGACCTGTAAAATCAGTGCATTAGCCTCTTCGTCTTCTTCACATTGAAGCACACCTCCGAGTACACCAAAGAGAGAGACAGGGCATTGTGAATTTGCATATCTCCACTTTGTCAAGCAAATAAGACAGGGAAATGTCCTGCTCCTTCTCCGGCAAATACGCAAGAGAGAACATTCACACACGCACATACCCAAACACAGAGGCTCCCATGTCATCTATAGGGTCATGATCTGGAACATTCACACACATAACCAGAATCAGAGACTGCCATGCCAAGTATAGGGCCATGAATACGAAGAGTCACACATGTAACCAAAAACCGGGCTCTTCTATTCTTCCTACAGGGCCAAAAACATTCTGATCATTCACACTCATAGAGTATATAGAAACAGAGGCTGTCATGCCACCTATAGGGCAAATAACCTGAATATTCACAAATAGGTAGACCCATAATCAAAGATGCCATGCCATCATTATAGGCACATAGCCAGTATTCTCAAAGTGGGGTCTGTTAAACATCACCACGGGGTCCATGATTGGTTCATTTTATTACAATCATGTAAAGAATAACCCACCATTATCAAATTATTATGCCTATAAATTTTTTAATAAATATATGTTCTCTGGGGGGAAAGTAAAAAAAACTATCTTAATAGCCTAAATATTATTTTATACATTTAAATAATGAATCTAATATTTGAATATGTTTGTGTGCCGGTATATATATATTCTAGTCAGAAATTTAAACGTACCTACTCATTTATGATTTATTTCTTTATCGTGACTATTTTCTACCTTGTATAACAGTACTGAAGACCTCAAAACTATGAAATACGTATATGGCACATATGAAATTATGTGGTGCATGTCGGGTTTGCAGGGTGTGGCTGTACACATGCGCAGGTAGCAGGTGGCAGTAAAAGCAAACGTGTTTATTGAAAACATGGAGACAAAGGTACAAAAACAGGCAGGCAAACTCAGTTCAAAACAGAATCAAGGTTCAGGCAACCAGCAGACGGGATTGAGCAGGTGAGGCAAAATCCAACAATCCATAAACAAACAGCATCAAAACCAGAAAAGCAATACGCACACAAGAAAACAGAAACAAGGCTTATCTATAGCTGACAACAAGGGTTCTAGACTAATGCATTGCAAACTCAAAGTGTAACTGAGAGTATCTTAATAGTGTGTGTGAAGGTCTAGAGTGGATGCACCTGCTTCCAATCAACACTCATGTGATACAAAGCCTGGGAGTGCATCAGCCATGTTGTTTGGGAGCATTCTGGGAATGGTAGTCCGACGTTATAGTTTGCTACATAACTTGGAAGTGTGTGCTACAGTGCCGTGCATGACAGAGATCATCAGGAGCTCAGTTCACAGACCATGCTGTATGTGCAGCAAGGGACAGATCCATGACAGAACCCCCCCCCCCCCCCCAATGGCACTACTCCCAGAGCGCCCAATGAGATTATTCCTTGGAGGACCTTGACCTGCTGGCTCAGGCAGAGCGCTAAACATCACCACACCGAGCTTTACCTTGATGATAGCTTTGCACACTGTTGGTATTATCTTAACCAGCTTCATGAGGTAGTCACCTGGAATGCTTGTCAATTAACAGGTGAGTCTTGTCAAAAGGATATTAGTGGAATTTCTTGCCTTCTTAATGCCTTTGAGATCATCAGTGCTGTGTTGAGGTATACTGTACAATGAAAAACCCTATTCGACTGAAGTGATATTATGCCAAGAACCTTTCAACTAAGTAAAGGGAAACAACAGCCCATCATTACTTTAAGACAAAAAGTGTCTTTTAAGTAATAAAATAAAGAAAAACCATTGAATTAGGAGGTGTGTCCAATGCATGTATATGTACATGGACACAAAGAAATTCTGTAAAGTAAAGATGCCTTCATAAATGATAAAAATGAATCATTTCTGCTTTAAAAAATACAATAAAAATCAGTAAACAGTAATAAACTAAATAAAGTCAATATTTGTTGTGGCAAAACTTGGCTTAAAACTCACCAATAGTTTCAAGTAAAATTTGCGCAGTTTTCTAAAGAAATGAGCTGGTAGGTTTTACTGAGCATCTTGGAGAATCTGCTATAATTCTTCTGGAGACTTTGACGGTCACACTTGCTTTTTTCTGTGCATGCATATCCCACGAGCCTTCATTAAGTGTTTTGTCTGAAAAGTGGTCTATTACGTAATATGTTGCTTTCTTTACTGACACAAACATCTTCTGTAACATAAAATTTTTTGTTGGAAAGGTAATGCTTGAAAATCTGTGATACAGAAGTCATAAAATAAACATCTATAACAACATTTGTACTAAAGAAAAATACATTTACAGTTAAAGTGATGTAACATAGTTTGAGAACCCTTGATCTATATGGTCATGAACTATGCACATGCACGTATACGCACCATAACCGCCATCCACTACAGCTTTAAAGGAGCACTCTGAGCAAGAAAAGTAATGAGTATTTTATTTGACAGATAGTAATTTTATCTGAAAAGCCTAGCAAATCCTTGTCACTTTGTGTTCTTATCAACTGGTCATTACAGACTAATATGAGTTGAATGAATTGATTCTCATTAAATGATCATTATCACAGCAATATCATTTTGCCTGAATCTCATAATACATCAATATAAATCGAAGCGAGAATTTGTTGGAATCAACAAACTAAGGCTGCCACTCCAATCAAGCACCTTTAATTAAGTCATTTGGCAATAACATCACTCATTCAGCGCAGCCACTAAACGCTCAAGTCATTGGTAAACCTGTCTGACAAATTAATGACCACTTAACCGGAGAGAGACCTCTCCCTGTCATTCTCTCCATGTGTGAGTGCCAAATGACGCCCTGTCACTCCTCATCCGAGTGCTTCGCTGTATCTGCTCTAATCTGTCTACTCTTCCTTGCCATCCTTGGCTTCCTTGCTTTTTCTCTGCACTAACTAAATCGGTTTATATGTCTCTTTCAGAGTGGCTGACAGTGACAGGATGCAAGTGGCAAAGAGAGGATACACAGTGCCCTTATTCTGTCATCCACTTCCGTTGCCTTTGACTGGTTGGACACACAGAGCAGCCAGTACAGCACAACTAATAAATCATGTCCAAGAGTACAATGTAAAAAAAAGTTTGCTCTCACAATCATGGTACAGGATGCCTGCACATCGATCTACACTTTTTTCCCCATGTGCGGTGATATTTTAATACTTTTTTAGTGGTTGGATCGCTGTGCTAGTCAGGGGATTCCATGCAAGCCACTGCTGGGTCTTTAACAAAGAGTTCTTAGCTCTTTAACATCCCAGATTCACATTCTTCACTGTCAAAACTGCATAGCTCTTAGTTGCACTGCAGTTACTGAATAATTCATAGTAGTTACTGAATAATATGCTTCAAGGTGGATAACTGAATAATGAGTTCGTTAAACTGCTCAGCTAAAAGCTTGGATTGTTTTATGCTGCGATGTTAAGATGTTTTGGCCAAACACCTATACACTTATTCAATTTTTAGATTTTCTGGAAGGTAGGAGGAAACTGGAGAACCTGAACGGAACCCATGAGGGAAAAAGCAGAGCAAAAACCCCACACAAACAGTGACCTCAGCTAAGGATCAAACCAGAGAGCCGAGTGCTACCATACCGCTTGACCAGTCAGTCAAATTAATAATGGAAATGATATGAGAAATATTAAATTATATGCTTCTTTGACTCATTCATCTTCAGTAACTGTTTTAACAGGGTCATGGAGGATCTGGAGCCTATGTCGGGAGCACTAAGTGCAAGGTGGGAATACATCTTGGATAGGACACTAATCCATCACAAGGCAACGTGAACACTCACGATCACATATTCATCAGGCGCTTTTGGAACAGAGGAACCTTTTCATGGTTCTTAGAACTGTAAGTAAGTGCCCACTTTTTGTGTGTCTGCACTGCAGGAACTGAGGATGATTCTTAGAATGCCATTGTGAGGGACTTTTTTAGCTCCTACTTTAGGTACTCTCCCAGTACAAGAGGATCCAAGAGTCACATAAGTATATGGTGATTGGTCTAATACATGAGCCAAAGCAGCACTCCAGGCTTTATTGAGCCTATATTCGAGGGATGAAATACAACACGATTTTGATGCATCTAAGTGAGATAAAAAAATATTATAATTAAACTCAATGTTCTTGCCTATAATAATTTTTTTTCAGCTATCACCTAAACAAATCCAAAAATAATAATCCTCACTAACATGTTGGGTAAGCATACGCAATCACCAACTATTTTTAACAAATTTGCTCTTTATAAAGTAAAATAAAGAATTTACTGACAGCACGTGACACTTCCTGGTCTCCCCCATTTTACGGCGCACTGGAATTATCCATTATCCAGACATGCAAATGAAACACATGAAAATTTGGAAAGTTTAAATCCTAATATTTCTAGTTTGCTAATTTGCACTGGTGGTGCGAATGCAAACAGGAAACAAGCCCTTGAAGTTGTGCAGGTCTTGGGGGAGCTTCCAGTGGGTAGTCCATCACAATGAGTCCCTACAACTGTTTGGTTCGAAAGCACCTACTCTCAGCTAGGAGCAATTCAGAGTAGTGAGTCCACCTATCAGCATTTTGTGGGAGATAGGAGGAAACTTCAGAACTCAGAGTGAATGTATGTAAACCAGGGGAAAACATGCATACCTTAACACAGTGTTTTGGATCAAACCACTGACTCTGTACTTGTGAGGTGGCAACGCAATTGTATAGCTGTAGCTTTCATTATTACTTATTAACAAGGGCTGTATATTACTCTATCGATGCAAATGTGCATCACCTCTGTGCGCACCATGACACCAATAAGTCAAAGACTTCCCTTTCAGTGCACACACTGAGGCTCAGAAACACCTCCTGATAGCATCAGTCCTCTCCATCACACTGTTAACCTCCAGACAGACAAATGAGCATGTAGCTAAATGACCTTCCCTTTCCCACTGCAGAGGCCCATTACAAGTGCTGAACAAAGCTCACTTTTAATGACACCAACAGATCGTTCTCTGTCCCAAAGTGCACAGCTCGACATTATTCAGGCTGAGTGGAAGTCAGGCTGAATGCTTAAAGATAGCATGGACTATTGCTGAAAACTAACAAACAAACAAGCTCCATGTGAAAGAAAGAAAGAAAGAAAGAACGAATGAACTACTGACACTGCCAAAATGTTAAATATTTTTGAATATGTGATCCATGGGCTTTTTTTTAAAAACGGCTACCAGGTTGTGATAATTATACCTCTACAGAGAGATTTATGCTAAATAAATTTATGCTAATTGCATGCAATTGTATATAAGGTGCGATTTTAAAGCATACAATTATATGCTTCACATCAAAGTGTTGTAATTATTATCATGATTAATATGTATAGTCCCAGTATTCAAATAAATATGAGGCAAGAAATAAATATCAAAATTAAACTTGCACAACTTTTCTGAGACTCTGAGATTAAGCCCAGCTCTTTGGGTCTATTTGATAGCAGATAGACTTATTAGTGCTGTTTTTTGTTCTCTCAGGAAGTTACACTTCCTCTGTGGCTTATTGAATATGTGTCGGAAACATTCACAGTCTGTTCTTTTTTAATGGATTGAGGATCACTGGTGTATTTTTAGACACAATATTTCAACCATCACTGCCTCGAAGCATAGGAATCAGCATGTTTCAGTGAATCTGCTAATTGGCCTTTTTATTAATGCATTCAAGATCCAACAAAATGTATTCAGGTGCTTAAAGGAATAAAGCCTTTTCCTTTTTTTCCATATGAATCTTTATAATTAACACACAGTCTCCAGTACATGCCTGATTTATTTTCTCGAGAATTTTCTTTTGTTTAAATGTCATTTATCAACGTATTGGTCTACTTTTACTTTGGCGAAACGTTTCCTACGTTACCCACAATGTCATATAATACCTGCTGATAGTGGCACCTAGTCCTTAGGTCTGTCCACTCTGCTCTAATATATAAGGTCTTAAACGTGCAATGCAGTTTTATTCTGGAAGGCTTATCATAGCTCAGGAAATGTCACCGTTTCCACAAAATCTTCTGACTCACACTGGTCACTTCAGTGCTAATCACTCAGGATTTACTGAGGAGAAGCATCCTGACATTTGGTACATCAAGCAGATAAACTCCCATCAACAGCATCGCCCTTGTCATCTCATACATTTCAACTAACTCAACTAAACTGCATCTTATAGCGTTTGTGGAATTCTGAGTTCAGTGTTTGCTGTTTCCACTATTTTGATGTTGATTTTCTCATTAGCATGATATTGAACATTCCTGGAAAAAGGTGAGTGAGAAACAGAAGTTCTTGCTATTTTGTTTTTAGGAGCTAACAGTAAAATCCAGCTGTTGTCCCCTATGTTTGTTGATTTTTTTCTCCTATTAAATGCCATTGTAACTGGGCAGGCAATATTCCCTTTGGTGTCAGCGTGGCACACAAGTGCTAACTTGTCACAGGATTAATGAAAATAAAGCAGCAACCAACAAATTAGCACCAGAAACATCACAAATATTTCAGTATAAACATATTTAATGTGTTGCAGGGTGGAAGTCTCCTTTAATGATTTCTCAGCAATGCTGCAAAGAGGAAAGTGTTTAAAGGCAACAATCTCTAAGAGATCACATTGCTCAAAACAGCAGCATATATATATTTTTTTTTTTCTCAGACGAATGGCAAAACCACAAAGAATAAAAATATAACAAGTTGAGCTTCATGTGCAGGTCAGAACATTCTTAGTCATTGCCATTTCCCCACCTATTGCCTAATTCTCCCCAACACACGACAGTTATTAACTCTGCAGATTAAAGACTAGCATGTGCTTCCTCCAAAATACATGAAGCCAGCCACGAAATCCTTTTGAACTGCTTGTCAAACAGCATAACAGGGCAGCTGAAGACACTCAGAGGAAGTGCTATCGCCCTCTTACATATACATAAGCTCACTGCTGCCAGTGCTTACCTAATGTCAATCTGATTGGCAGGGGAAAGAGTAATGCCGTCCCTCCCACCCAGAAACCACAGCCAATTTCGCTCTCCTGTACTCCCAGCCACAGATGGTTGTGGCATTGTTGGGATTCGACCTATCTCCTGAGGACAGATTGTTGGAAATGCTTTTACTTTTCTCTTGTGCCACTTTGCTTTGCCAACACGTTTTCAGTTCACAGTTTTGGCTCCACTACTGACTCTTGGACAAACAGTGAATTCTGATATGAGACTTTGGAGTTTGATATAAAGGAATTTAAAAGGAAAGCACCAGTAGCTAACCTAGTTTGAACACCAAATAGAGTATGGCTCTGTTTTGCACTGAGACCTTTCTGGACAGATAAAGTGAGAAGACCCTGGGGTCGAGTCCTGGAAATGCCTGGACTGCTCCATTTAAGACTCTTTAAATAGGAGCATCTGTGTTCTTATGCTAACCATACACTTGAACACGTTGAAAAACTTTTAAAAGACTAAAGTCTGACACCCTCTCACATCTAAAGACAATGTGTCATTAGTCACAGAGTTATGCCAGCCAAACAACTTTGCAAGCAATTATCTATGCTTTTGCAAAGACTGGGAATCTTGCAGGGTCATTATTTTCATGAGCCAAAACTAAAGATAATATTAAATACTGTTGATTTTATCAGAAATTAAAAATGCGAAAAAGAAAAAGCTATCCTGACCACCTTACACATAGTGATCAAGATGAATGGAGCACGCCCCAACTCTAGCGAAACTCTCATGGTTTTATTCCGACATTGGAAATTCCTCTGCAATAGTGAACTCACTCGCTTGAAAAGTCATTTGGTGTAAGCTGGCATTAGATATATCGGGATACATATGGGCCCTTGTGTGTATAAAGAGGGCGCCTTTCTGGCTGGAACACAGTGGCCTCTCGCTGTGTGGTACAATTAAGAGGGATGTTGAGTGCTAAGTGGAACACACAGAGTCCATTAATAAAGGCATATAAAGTTACAATGTGTCTGTTTTTATTAGATGCAAATTAATTAAATGTAAGCAGACCTTATAGAGAAAGAATTGATCAAAGTTGGGATGCCTAAAAGCCACTGCAGGGCATGATTCATTTGTGTTTGATATGAAACTATCATCCTTCAGATTCAAAAATATCTGGTCAAAATAGTCATATGACTCACAGAGATATAAACACATTATGCAACTGCAAACATTCAAAGACAAAAGAGCCATGGAGGAACTAGATTACTAATAGTACTGTGTGTATGATTCTTGTATTGTGATATATTTTCCACATATGTATTCAAATTTTCAGAATGCAATTTATTTGTATACAAACTGAGCAAAAAAATAATACCAAAATTGCATCAATGGCCACATGCTAAAGAACATTTTTATTGTGTAATAACAGCTGTATGTGAGTGCATGTAGCCTCTCCCGCTGAAATAAGAACAAGCAATTCATACTAGCAGACAAAGATGCACCATTAAGCTATCCTAGGGAGACATTATAAACACTTCAGATGCAGAGCATAGATGCAGTCAGTATTATTATGTTACTATTTCATAAAACGAACCTGAAGGTATCTATCTGTACTGCAAAATAGAAAAGGATTTAGCAATATTCCATGACTAAATCTCTACACAGTTATATGTAAACTATTAAAAAGACAGCATAGGATTCGATTCCTCCAGCACTGTTATTCTACAGTAATGAGGAACCTAGAATTCAGTAAATGATGCTCACTAAAGGTGGAATCCAATATCACTTACGTTGCTGTTAAACTCCACCTGTGCTTATTATCACCACATGAGGTCTCAGACAGTCTGCTCTCATCTGGTTTGATGTATAGGCTGGTAATTACAGCAATTCATTTTCCTTTACTCTCTCTTATCCTTGTTCCTGTATTGCAGAGACATGTATCACATGTATTTGTACCTTTTAGCTTTTCTACACATGCCAAAAAAGTTTTGAAAAAAAAAACATAACATCAAGCATACTGCAATATATTTAATTAAATGTAGCACAAGTATTAAAGAGGAAAAAAGCTTTCCTACTGGCAACGTATGACAGTTTTGGCATTTATGTGAAATAAATCATCGATGACATTGAATCTGTGCAGTCTAGCAGTGCGCTATGAGGAGAGATTAGCTGCAGGAATGCGTACACATTTGATGAATAGGACAAGGTCTAAGCATTCCTCTGCCAAGGCTCAATATAGTCCAATCCCAAATGGCTGAAGATGTCCTCCTCTGTCTTAGCCTGCAGGAAGGTATTCTAGAGATAATAGAGGGGGGGGAAGCAAAACACCAGTGACATGAGGGGTTTAACAATTGAATCGAAGGCCTGAAAAGCTACAAGAAATGTTACAGGATGAAGACAGAAAAGAGCTGGCATTTTGTGTGAACATTGCTTGTATTTGACCAATGATCTTTCTCTGAGGAACTGACAGCGACAAAGAGACACAGTGATGATCTTGCTGTTCTTCATAAGGTCAGACAGGGTTGGGAACCTCTAATAGGATAATGTATTGTACTGAAAATTTTATCTGAAAGGAAGTATGTGTAAAATGTAAGAGAGCTGCCACTGTTGTGGATCAGGCAAGCCAAGTGCTTTGATTAGGCATAACTACTTTCCCCATTGGACTTCTGTCTTTGCAGCATTTATTGCTATACACCCACTACCTCTTTTATTGCATTTTCATAATTGTGTCATGAGAGCTGGCGCGAAGTTTTACGGAGTCTAATTAGACACACAGATATGAGCCACGATCATGATGAGACACATTTAGGTTGACTGGAAGATTTATGTATATTTCCCAGGATGGTTTCATTCTTCAGGCTCATTTAAGGTGTTCATAAATGATTTATTTTCCCCCAAAAGTGCTTTATCACAGTGCATCTGGAGCCAATCCCAGGAACACTGGCTGTAAGGTGGAAGAATTCACCCTGGATGGAATGGGAGTCCATAGCAGGGCACCATGCACACACTTCATTCACACCTAAGGGCAATTTAGCACAGCCAATCCACTTACCAGCATATTTTTGGAAGGTGAGAGGAAATCCAGAGAGGAAACCCACATGAAAATGAGGAGAACATGCAAACAGTAATTCAAGCTCTGGATCGAACCAGGTACTCTGGAGCTGTGAGGCAGCAACGCTGCAACACGGAATAGATATAGATAAAGTGCTACATAGAGATCCAGCTATAAACCAAATTAATCCAAAACAAAACCCACAATGAAGCTACAGATTGTGTGATCGTAATAACACAGAGGTCGACATTCAGAAAAACACTCCAACAACACAGTCATTGTGGATGTCATTACTTTTGCATCACAAAAAAAGAAAAAAAATGGAGAGTAATATATTATAAATCAGTGGTTCACATAGTGGGGTCTATGAAGCATAGCCAAAGGGTTCATGCTTTTTTTTTATTTTGTTACAGTGCTGAATCACAGCCAAGCATTATCAGTATTATTAGATTTATTACTAACTTCTTCTAGTTGTTAGCCTCTTCGACTGGTTGCATGAATACCTCAAAACATGTGGGCATATAAATAATGTCAAGTTGGATCTAATGAGTTCTGTTAGGGGAGATTTCATCATTAAATAGCTCTATGGCTCCAAAAAACAGCCAGAATATTATTGTACTTAGTTAAAGAATGAGCCTAATATCGTAATAGTTGGATTATATTTAGAATACAGGGTATATGAAATTTATTTTACAGCCAAAATGTCCCTGGCTGCAGTAGTAGTATTTAGTAAGAGCAAATATGAAGATTTGAATTGGGTGACAAGATAAAGAACGTGTGTGTGTAATAAGTGCTTTAACGCGTGGCATTAAAAGCATGGAAGGCCAGGCTCTCTGCTTGATGCTGTAATGCCATATACAAACAAATATCTGTGGCCCAAGGCAAGGCTGATGATGCCAAGAAGAAGCTATGTATCTGACATATCCTGCCTTGAAGTGTTTTGCTCGAAGTTGCATGTCAAAATCAAGCAAAGGATGAAGAAGAGACAAGGAAAAAACAAGAAAGCTCATCTGTTTGTGAGCAGACAACAGGAATGAATTGCTCCAGGCATTTGGCTTATATCGTCTATTGAAGGGTTGTTTAAAATGCAAATCAGGTACAGAATGGTCAGAGATTCTTGTCTGTGCTGTGTGTGTGTGTTTACAATGGTTTGTGTGTATGAATTTACAATGGTTTGTGTGTGTGTGTGTGTTTACAATGGTTTGTGTGCTGAATGAACATAGGCAGAGGACACCTGGTCTCTGACTGAGTAAATATCATTCACTGGTTATTTGTACTTCCTTAGAAATCAAAAGATCACATGCTGGGTAAATTATGCTTGTTAGTAAAGTCATCATGACCTCCATCTCCTCCAGCAGTCACTCGTTCCTCCTATTATCTGAACTGTTTGTTATTTTGCTAGATCTCATTTTTAATAGAGCATCCTCACTCCATCCATTTTTTTCTTTGTTTTCACCCTGAAGAAAGGTTTGCTGCAATCCAGAGTTTCAGACATACATATTATATTATATTATATTATATTATATTATATTATATTATATTATATTATATTATATTATATTATATTATATTATGAACTCACTGTTGCAGATGTAGATGATTACAGAAAAAGATGTCTAAAATATACTGTATTCTATATTTACATGTAATTCCAGTAATAACTATAAAAGTAGAGCGATTATAATTTAACATGATACGCAGGAACAAAGAAATTATGATGTTCTGTGAAAACCATATGCACAATTTTATTTTCAAAACTTCTTCTGTGCCTGAAACTGTGGATCAACAGGTTGTGTTTAGTTTCAGATTTTGGTGCATCTTACATCTCCTACAAAGATGCTGTTTGATTGGAAAAGCTAATCAAGCTTCCACCCTAAATACGCCCACCCATTCAACAATTTATACAGGTGGTACGGTTGTGCAGTAGGTCGCATTGCTGCCTCACAGCTTTAGGAAACTTGGTTTGATACTGAGATCAGGTTATTGTCTGGGAGGAGTTTCAGTATATTCTTCTGTGTCCATGTGGGTTTCTAATGTATATATAATGGGCTGTGCACAAATACGTTATATCTCGATGAGGTAGTTAGCAGTTTAATAGGATTAACATGGAACCTATAGGATTCAGCATTATAAGCAGGTAAGCAGAATATATAGCCAGTGGCTATGGTTATCTCATTTATGAGCTAACACACTCATTTTCATGCTTTTCAACTCACAATAACAATATCATGTAAATTATTTTAATGTTCACTGGAAGACTACCTGAATAAATTAATCTAACTAATCACCTTAAATTCATCATGTAATTCTCTGTTTAAACTGTACATAAAATAAAGCAATTTTGTGGGTTTACTGGGATTATTAGCAATCTGAACCACAGACTTCAAGGGTAATGACCTTTTGACATAATCTCAATATAATCATAGAGGAGCATTTAAATTGACACCCATACATACTGTACAGCCATTTATGGTTTAGCATAACATTTTAATAGTTTCTGTACTTTTGATCACCACTATCTGTAACATATATTAAGCTGTTAAGGGGAAAAGAAGTTGCTGTCAATGAGAGATGACCAACGGTCTCTCTTATGAGCCACAGTTGACTATGAAAGATGATTTGGGTGGTGTGAGAGCATGGCACAAGACACAAAATCAGGAATTTCAAGCCAAAAGCTTGGCAAACCTGCAAAATATTTGTGAAAATTGATATGTTAACATAAAAAGGAGAGATGTCATTTTCTATTCATCAAGATTTGATGAGATCTGGAAAGCATGTGTCAAGACTTGACAAACAAGACACAGAGCACCCACAGTTGAGCAGAGTACTACCCGGTCCAACTAACAGGCAAACAGAGAGCAAATTTGGAACTGATTCAAGCAGCAGTCAAATTAGGCCTGATTGTGGACTAGAGCTGAACTGGGCAGCTGAACTGAGAGAAGCCCATTCCATAAAATCCCCCAGCAATCTGGCTAATACTGAGCATTGGAAAAGCTTAGCATTAATTACTGGGCAAAATACAATGCTGAATCTACAGCACAAATACAAACACACACATCTGTGTCCACACAGATCCGAATTAAGTTTATTTTTCCTCATTTGAATTTTCTCTAAGAGTTCTCTATTTCTTCAATACAGAAGAAATATTTGAATACATGGCCTGCCACATTTTGGAGTGGGCAGGCTTAAAAGATTTTAAGCCGAATAAATAAAATAAATAAAATGAATAAATAAAACTGGTGCTCAGCTCATGAGTATAAGCAGTCAATCCTAGAGCACTTTTGTCAGTTTTTATTTTTGTTTATTAAACATTAAAAGATTTGAAGTATTAATGTAATAGGTTAAATAAAGTGATGCATGTACAGTACATACTGGTTTATGAGTTTGTAACCAGATAATCATAACGGTTATACCACTAATATTGACTTTTTCAGCACTTATCTTGCTATTTCACACGTTATCATGTATATGGCATGGAAGACAAAACAAATTCTACCAGCTCCTCAGAGATTTCCTTAAATGTGAAGTGCATCTCCGATTTCATCCCACGTGTATGTAATAAGCTGTGCTATCAATGACAGGTGATTTTTTTTCTTTTCTTTCCACAACCATAAACAAATATTTCAGTTGCATTTTATATTTAGAATAAATGTTACCTGGTAAGCTTGTTACTTTCACAGGACAATATAACATTTCATTACGTCTGATCATTTAGTCATTTTTTTTCTTGTTATTTTCTTCACTCTAGGCACTCTCTTTGTACTCTGATAGGTCTTGGTTTTTGGCACTCACTTTGTTGTTCAGCTGTGCTTTTAGCTGTCTGCTGTTAGGACTCTGGGGCTGGTGCACTCACTGTTATAAATCCTTCCTCATCGCTATTTGATACTGCTTCTGTTTCTGGAGTAGGTAAATATTCCATTGTGGTTTTGCTTTCACTCTGTGGAAGCTTTTTGAGGTTGTTTCTCCCTTAGACTCCCAGTGCATTTGGACATCTTCCGAAAGTCATGTTTCTAGTGCACTTACATGTGAAAATTGGTTAGGTTACAGGCCATCTTTGCTAACTGAATATGCAATAAAATTTGTGATCTGATGTAGCATTTTGTCCAATTCAATTTTCATGTTGGTGCTTCATAGCCAGCCTACACTAAAATGTCATCCATGACATTCTCAGCACCTTCGGGTTCTTCCAACATCTGTGCCAGACAACTCTGCAACAGATATGACTCCAAAGAGATGCCAAAGGTTATTTTTTAATAATGATGCTATCCAAAAGATGTTTTAAACACTTTATCAGTTAAATCTTCTAAAACTTTCCACTTTTCCGGCTAGATGAACTACCCGTGAGACCGTTGGGTCAAGCTGAATATAGATCATGGGACATACAGTATTTATTAAAAATATCAGTATTTGAAAATATGCATTTGTAGAGATATTTCAATGTTGTTTTGGACTTAGGTGATATTGATATGTATATAGCTAACGCCTTGACCTTTTATCAGTTAGCTTCAAGGTAACCATGAAACCATAGTTACTTGAAAACATAGTTATATGTACTGTATATAATTATGTATATAGTCATAATCTGTCTTTGATGTTGATTCTGATTAAATTTGGTACCATACACTTGGTATTCAGGTCAATTGTGTTATCTCATTATGCAGAATTGCAACACAGCAGGTAGTGTTTATTCTTGAGATTGGGTTTTCACTTGGAGTTTCAAATGTTCTCCCAGTGTTCACATGGTTTTCCTTCTGATACTACCACTTTCGTCACAAGAACAACAGGTGCACTGGCTACACTAAAGTGCCTGTACAGTTGAGGTCAGAAGTTTACATACACTCATCATGGACATGAATGTCATGGCAATTTTGAGCTTTCGGTCATTTCTTTGACCTGTTCTTTTCCTGGGGAAGAATGATTGTACATCTTTAATAGAAAAAAATTAAGAATTTGGTGCACACATTTTAATTTATTTTGGGTTTTCTGAAATCAACAGTGTCAAAAATATACATACACCCACTTAGATTATTAATTCAGTGATGCTGGAAGTTCATGATTGTCCATGATCAGTGCATGTAAACGTCTGACCTCATTAGCAGGTGCGAATGAGTGTGCATTATGTGGCGTGCATGATGCTTTGCCATGAGGTTGGCAATGGATCCATCCAATCATCCAGGGTGATTCCCACCTTGCACCCAATATTTCTGGCATAGGTCTTGGACCACTGCAGCCCTAACCAGGATTAAGCATTTAGATTAATCATCAAGGTGAATGAATGTTACTGCACTGCTGGACTCACAATGTTCCATTTATAAAAGGAAGGCAGGATGTATTAAAAATCACATCTCTCAAGATCTCACTTGGTTTTAACCGAATACATCCAATATACAAATTATCAGACAAAAACAAAATTACAAATGATATATTTGGACAGATTTCATTACTGTTAAACAAACTGTTGAAAACATGTAGATGACAATTGAGACACCATTACTGAAACTGTGTTTACTTGTATCAAGTAAGCTAGCTTACTATCAACTTTACATATGGCAAAGTAGCAATGCTGTCAGTGAATGCAATGTAATAATTGAACTCACTGTTCTTACATGTGAACAATTCTCCTATTTTGTTGAACAAATGTCTCCTCTTCAGACTTGGTCTGATTATCAGCACACAGGATTGATTGTGACCTCATGCATTTTTGTAGTAGTACACTATAAGTAATAGCATAGTAAAATCAGGGTAGTGTGGGAAATGGAGAGAGTGAGTGGGGTTGTATGAACACACAGTAACATTTCCAATTTGCATATACACACACATTTATAGATCATTGCATTAATTATGAGAGTATAGATATTCCTAGCCCATAAAGTAGTTTCTTTGCCATAAAACAATTAAACAAATTATGAATCTACATAAAACTGGTTTAAATCACACATACAGGGATGCATTAACTTTTTGCATGTCTTCCTTAAAGATCATGTTACACTCAAGTAAATATTTCCTTGGCCACTTCAGCAGCTGTGTGTATGCCTGCCTTTTTCAGGTCTATTGTTCAACTGAACAGTCTGTTGGTCTTAGTTGTCACCATGGTGACTGATCTTTAGATTCTACATTCTGTTTACTGGCTGGAGGTTTACATTTTAGTACAGTGCTGCTTTCAGTGACTCAGTTTGCTCACATCCCTATAGAGCAGACATTTCATAGCTTTATGTTTGCATTCAGCCTAAGTGTATTCCTTTTTGGCTGTAGGATTTCATGACTGAATATTGATTTTGAATTTTTGCAAACTTTCATCTGTGGCGTGGACATATACTGTATCTATGGCTATTGTTGTGATAACATCTGGCTCTCGTGGCAGTTCTAACACTAGATCATTTGTAATAGCAATCACAGTTTAGTCTCTTATTAGCAAGTCCAGGCTTACCATTCTTTCCTTTATTCTTAATAAGATACACATTCAGTAAGTGTCAGTTAAATGTTTGTCCTTGGGATCTTAACTAAATGCACTTAATTAAATGAACTTAATTAAATGCCTTTGCTTCATGTGTTGGCCAAAAATTGCCATGTGAAGCTCAATTGGGGTTATTTGCAAGATGAGAGAAAACCAGAATGGCAACAACAGTCAAGACTTCAGGCCATTTTGCTCCAAGGGATGGCAGAGGCAGCAAAAATAAAACAGGACGACAATGAGGCAGAAGGTTGTCCAAACTTCCATTCAAATCAATTTGCTGAGGACATTCATGACCTCTTTTTCCATATACTGTTTTATTTGTGTGACAGTTGCATGCTGCATGAATTTGTAATCCTGCTGTTTCTCAAATAATACAACAGCTAGGTCATGTTTGATGTCAAATGCATTGTACACTCATGCTTGGAACCTTGTAATAAGGTCTATGAATGCACAACACTACAATTTCATGTTCAAAGGCATGCAAAATGTTGTATGCTCCCAAATTGAAGTCCTTGTAGGGGTGTGAATTGGAATTCTACCCCTTTCCTTCATACAACAACCCATCAGCAGCAATGAATGAGAAGATCAGAATACAAATCATCCATCCATCCATTATCTATACCGCTTTATCCATCTGGGTCGCGGGGAAGCTGGAGCCAATCCCAGCATCTTCTGGCGAGA
>JAQQZR010000038.1:6446240-6466616 GCA_030068235.1 Notoglanidium macrostoma
CATGTCTTTGGACTGTGGGAGGAAACCGGAGCACCCGGAGGAATCCCACGCATGCACGGGGAGAACATGCAAACTCCGCAGAGAAAGGCGGGTGACCCGGTTATCGAACCCAGGACCTTCTTGTTGTGAGGCGACAGTGCTAACCACTGCACCACCATGCCCTGCCTCATCACACCACAGTAAAATACCCAGAAACTCACAAACATGTGTATGTTGACCATTAGATTTCCATCCATCTGGATCTCTAATCATCAGCTTCAGAGTCTACTTTTTTAATCTTTGTTCTGAGTGATCCTGCTTTGATCTGCATCTGCATCTACCAATGCCTTGAGAACTTTGGACCTTCAGAGAGAATTGCAATGAATAATTGTGCACAGAGAGTGATAATTGTCCATAAACCCTTTAGAAGCTGACTCAGTCGAGGCTATAGGTGGACCTTCAGCGCAAATTGCACTAATGTTTTTCCACACAGAGTCACAAGACTCCGGAGAAGCAGATTCAACCTCACAATCTTCGCCAAACTGTACAATATGGAGTCAAAAGGCCAACCTAAGGGACATTGGAACATAATTATGAAGCACCTTCCTCAATGTTGGTATGGTAGCTGCCTATACTTTCTGTGTATTATATATATATGTTAAGATATTATAGATATGTACATATGTAAGAAGAAAATATTACAATTTAGTTAAAAAAAAATTGCATATAAAATATTGTGTCCCATCAAGGGTGTAGTAAAGATGGAAAGTAATGTCCTGGAGAGGCCAAGAAAAGAAATTTTTTGTTTTCTTGTACACAATTCACTTTATTCATACTCTTAGTTTTGGTGTTAATTGTTGTAATCGTCACACATTAGTTCATTTGTGCTTTCCTCCAAAGATAATAAGCCCACAACGCACTGTTACCAGATACGATGTGCCTAACAATGAAATGAATTTCATTATATAATTTGAGTACTGTTAAAAACTTTATTTAAAAATTTAGCTCAATTTATTGTATTGATGACAGTAAAGCACATGCGCCCTTAATATTTTGATTGAATACTCTTGTTCACAATAGTAACATTAGATGCCGGTGCTCTCACTGACACATCTCTGTAACACATCTTAGTGAAAAGGTATTCTTCAATTAAAGAATCCAACAAAAACACCTGAGCTGTAGCCTAGCCACAGACATGTTATCTTTAAAAGAGAGCAAAAAATGTGGGCACAATTTTATTAATACCTAACTCACAAAAGCAAATTGGGAGCTTTAAAGGGGTAAATTGTCTACAGCCTCAATTTCATGACCTCAATTTTGTTTGTAGCCACTTTCAACTAATTTTTGATCACAATTGAGTGCATTTTAGTACAACAAAACCTTTTCACTGCCTCTTTAGAGCTCTGTATAAAGGTGTTGCTTTTCACAGTTTCCCCAAAAAAGATAGGTAGTCAGCAAACACATTAGTGGCTATAGGAAAGTATACTTCAGACTGCGCTCCAGACAGGAGGACGAGGAGAGAGATCGGAGATATTCACACAAAACGGATGCCAGTAACAAATTATTTGCCCTTTTAGCCTCAAGAGAAGAGCAGAGTCAAAGTGGCTATTTTCATTACTTTAGTTTAATTTGAGAAGAATTGCTTATTATATGCCTTGATGTGTTAGCTTGCAAGCCACTGAAATACCTGGCCCAGATTTTTGAAGTCCTTCAAAAATTATTGGCACTTTTAAGATACTTTATCAGGTTTGGGCTACATGAAATCATTGGCTGCCTAAACATGCTCAATGGAGGACATTAGTTGCTGCCAAATATGCAAACACCCAAATACCTGAAATTTTGACAGGAGAGAGATTGACAAGGCCAACTCACATTCAGTGGAAAATAGCAGCAGTTTTCAGGGATATAGCAAGACTCAAAGCGGAAGTCTCAGCCAAGTTACATTTTATTTTTACCAGGGGCACAGTCCTGATTTCTATTTAATTAAGTATCTTAGACTGAACCAATTAATTCCTAGACATCTAGTTAATTTACTATTGTCTGTTTTATCCTTTTCTACCATAGATCCACTTTAGCAGTGGCTGCAGGTGAAGTGTTTGATTTCGAGTACTGAAAAGAGACTCAACAATGTGGTTATTTAAATTTCTCATTTAGCAGGAATGAATGAGATTATTTTCTTTTTTTGTTCTTTAAGGCAAAGCCTTGTTTTAGACATCAGAGAAAACAGAATGCTGCATAGGGACGATGTGTTTCGGAGTCAAAAAGATAAAAAGAGAGATCGTATACATATGGCTAAATATCTGTACTATATTGAAATAGAGACCTTTGCTTCTTTATATGAACACAAAACATTTATACACTGTCATTTCTAATAATAAATTAAAACATTTAAATACTTTTTTGCCGAAATTAATGATATCAGGCATCAGTACAGGCAATTAAATGTGTCCTTGTTCAAGGTGCTTTGTAGGATACTATAACTTGGAAATAGTACGGACACAATTCTCACTAATCACAACTGATTGAAGTTGCACACTGGATTGTCACATGCATGCTTGTAGACCTCCTTCCTCCAGCCTTAATGTGTACATGTATACATGTCTGGTGCTGAAACATCACCAAGCAAATAGATGAAAATAAAAAGGAATCAGAATTGGGTTTATTGGCCAAGTATATGTACACACAATTGGACAAATTTTTTCCTTGAAATTTTTTCCTTCCGTGCAAGATAACCATAGTGCAATTGTGCATAGTGCAAGATGCTGGAATAAAAATAGAATTAATATGGAAGACACCACCTGTACATGCAGACATTGTATCCTTGCAGAAAAAGCATTATAATACACCATTTCCCAAGCACTTTGCTTGCCCAAACTACGCCAGGCCTCTACATTAATGGCTACTACCCCTCCACTAACAGCTCAACCTTCCTATTGACTTCAGTTACACCTCACATCTAACACACCTGATTCTCTAATACAGCTGATCAATGTCTTGACAATATTAGTTAGATCGGCTTTAGCCAAGTAGAATTTGTAGAATTAGTAGAACTAAACTCTACAGACATTGTAAGAGGAATTGTGGTGGTCCGCTACACTTTATCTCTGTCCTATTAATCGCTATAAAGGCACCCAAAAAGTAATTACTCTATTTCAAAATATTATAGAAGAATCACATAATTGGTATAAGCAATGATATTTTGAAATCACTTTAATATGTAGAGAGAATTCACTAAGATCTGTTTAGCTTGCAGGATTAAAGGCTGAGGAGGACTGTATGCAAATTAAATTGCAGTGTTAAACAAGAGCATTTTCCATGTTGGGTGTACTTTAAAGACGATGATCATTCCATTTCTATGCGTTACTCACTAATCAAATGAAGAAGAAACAAGGCACTTGTTTTACAGAAAATTAATGGTGAATGAAGACATGGAGCATGAGGAATGAACATGAAGCCACTAGGAGTGTTGTATATAGAGAGTGACAGGACACAATTAGGGAATTAGGGAAATTAAGAAACGGATGAACACAGCTCAGGGGAGAAAAGCTGAAAAACTATTACTTATACACATTAAATGTGTTTAACATTTGAAGTACAACCTAACACATTTACATTTACCAGTAGTTATTGGTAGGCACTCTTATCCAGAGCAACTAGAAAAAGTGAGAACAGTCGAGGGTGCAATAACACAAAAGGTTTTTTTAACTATGCATTACCTGAAAAACTAAAGAGTATAATGATGTTGCATTACTAAGTGCTAGCGTGGCATAGTTAACTAAGAAAAAGGACAATTTCAAAACATACTAACTAAGAACCTAAAAATACATCCAATACATTTGTAAACAATAAACCCAATGAAGAAACAAGGATGTAATGTACTGTATATCTGCATTTGTTCAGTTATGTCCACACTGTCCGCATGGTTTGTGAATTCTGACAGTTACAGCAAACGCATCCTACAGCACTTAGCTATACTTATAAATAAGTTCAGAATTGGTCTCAACTAAACGTTTGAGCAGGACAGACGTTTCTTAACTGAAAAAATATAAACAAACTTGTAGCCAAATTTAAACCACAACATCCTTGCAGGATCCCAGACCTGATGCATAACTCTATGCATGGTAGATGCCATGTGAAACTTGGCAAGCTTCTAAAACAATTAACAGTGCACCTTCTAGTTTTATCTGTATTTGTAACTGTTAGAACACATTATCTGTTCATTCTGAATAAGGTTTTCATATTGTTCATATTTCATAAATGTAAATGTAAAAGGACAACTAGGAATGGGAAGCACAAATCACCAATGAGGAGTCAAGACACTGAAGCAATAGGATTGCACCTTATGAACATGCTACTCTTAACAGAAGGAGAGACAAGGTTCTTGATGAAACAGGAAGCAAGTACAAGAGTCACCTCTTAACCCCAACCCTCACCTGAATTCACTACAGTAAGCTATGAACCATATGATTAGCAGTATTCTGAATGTTTTGTATAAGTGGTATAGCATATGCGGAAAGCCCAGCAAGTTGCATAGTCAAATCTGGGAATGATTCAGCCTTGTATGATCATTTCAGTACTTTCTGTAGTAAGAAACATAATTTTCTTATGCTGCTGTGAAGTAGAAATCTGAACGATGTAGTGGGTGATGACATGTGATTGGACAAGATGAAATAGCCTTCCAGATTTACACCATGATTTTTAGCTCCTGGATAAACTGTGAGGGAGTAACTGGTGATTGAGAGAGCCATCATAGGGAAGTTCTTTGCAAATAGATAGACTTCTGTTGTGCCAAGGTTTCATTTCCGATGATGAGACCATCCAGGAAGAGATCATTTGTGACAGGGAAAAAAGAAATACATTTCAGTATCATTAGCATAATAGTAGTAAGAATTAAGAAGTGGCATATGATCCAGGATGTTAGAACAAGAGTGGCCCAAGTACTTAACCCTAGTGAACTCCTGTAGTAAGACTGTGATGTCAAGAAATTGAACCTGTCCTTGCTATATGGTAGAATCCATCCATCCATCCATTTTCTATACCGCTTATCTATCAGGGTCACAGGGAAGCTGGAGCCAATTCCAGCTGACTTCAGGCCTGATGCAGGGTACATCCTGGGCAGGTCACCAATCTATCACAGGGTTAACAAACAATCGTTCACACTCACATTCACACTTATAGGCAATTTAGAGTAGGCAGTTGACTTGATCTGCATGCCTTTGGGCTGTGGGAGGAAACCTGGAAGAAACCCACACAGGCATGGGGAGAACATGCAACCTCTGTACAGAAAGGCCCCAGTCAGCCAGCAGTTTTGAACTCAGAACCTTCTTGCTGTGAGGTGATAGTGCTAACAATTGTATCACCATGCCACACAGTGGTAGAACCAAGCATATAAATAGACAGAAATGTAAACTGAAAAAGTGAGAGTATAGTGCAAGAAGCCTTCAGCGTCAAAAATATGGATAGCTGGCAGGTCAGGCTGGATAAATCCACTGTCAATCACAGTGACTCTAGCCAATCACAAGCATCTGTGTGCTCATGTATATGGAAGATAACATTGTCCTCTGAGTGTGTTACTCAGACCTGTGATGAAGCATGAGCAGCAGTCCATAAAGATGTGATTGGCTGGCTTCATGTGTCTCACAGGAAACTCATGTTTGCCTTCGCCCTCCTCAGTTAGTAGCTGTTATGTGATGGGGAGAGCTGGATGGTGGGTGGGAATTGGCTGGTGAACAAATTGTGGAGAAAGTGTGTGTGTGTGTGGGGTGGGACCTTAGCCAGTACAGTATTCTGACCTTAGTACTTTACAAATGCGGTACATAGGCTCTTTCACAACAATTTTGAATCCATAAAAACAAAGAAGTATGCACAGTGGTCACTGACTTGAGTGTGAAATATGTTCCCCACGGTATGGTACTAGGATACATTTCTAGGAAAATCATACATAATTACAATCCTGCAGCTTTAATTCTTTGACCCCAGCCCAGATAAAGAAATGCTAGATTCTTAAAATGAGCACCTGAAGTGGGCTTTAAATTGCCATTTTAATTGTTATTAAATATGATTTTTCTGACACTTTTGAGTAAACTCTCATAATTGTTCAAGCATTTGATTTGGCCTTTACCATCGATGGGTAATCAATATAGAATTCTGTGCAGGTGTGTTTATTTATTTAATTTAATTACAAGAAGCAAGACATTTTAATGTGTGTATGTGTATTAATTGCCAGAAGTAAGAAGATGTGGGTGAAGTGAAGGTGCTCTGCACTCACTATACTTACACTCCTGTATACAGCATGCACGTTTAATATGCTTGGTGATGTGATCAACACAGAGATGCTCGTTTGAATTCTTTTCTACAAAAAAATTGAACTCTCACATTTTCAGAACAGATGCACATAGACACAGGCCAGTCTTCCTAACCAAGCCAAATTGTATGTATGTTCTTCACAAAGATACTCTGTTGTCATCATGTTATTATCTGTATTTGAAAGGTTTCTTTTATTTCTGGAAATGCAACATCTTAGAAACTGTTCCAAAACTAATCAGCTTTGTTAGTCATGTCTCAAGGACAGACTACTGGCTGAACTGAGGGCCAAAATACACATTCAGAACTGAATCCAGCTACCAGACAGTCATCCGAGTCCATAACCTTCAATAGGATTGGCTCGGTGCATTGCACACTTAGTGCGCACAAGCACTAATATGTTTGACAGATATGACCTTGGCTTTCTGCCAGAGAAGAAAAAGATGCGCTACTCATTCTACAGTTGGTTCATTTTGCCATTTTCCTTTATAATGATTCATACAATAAATGAATGTAATAAAAAAAATCTATATAATACATCTATTCAATAATTCACAGATTTATGAGTTATGAGCACCTCATTCAGAGCTGTTAAAGAAAATAACCTGAAAAAAACCATTTCATGATCAGATTTGAACTGCACAAAAAGTATAGGGAATGACAGTGTCTGCTGGAAGTTACACAAATCATAGTATGGAAAGAGGAGCATGATAAAGAGACATATGATACAATTCCAAAACAATACAATAATTTTTTTTTTTTTACAAATAATTTTGGTGTTACTTACTGCTAAAGATGTAAATACAGTGCCTTGCTAAGTATCAACATTGAACTTTTGTAGTGTTACAACCTGGAACTAAAATGAACTTAATTGGGATAATATTTCATGGATCTACAGTAAATATAATATCCCATAAACAACGTATGTCCGATTCCGAGATAATTTTTTTGACTGGAATCAACCTGTTTGCAATTAAAGTATCACATGATCTCTGAGTTATGACAAAGTCAAAGTCCAGATGTGAAAATTGTGAAAAAATGAAGTAAAGACTCCTGTGGTCTCCATCCAATTTGACAGAGCATGTGCGTTTTTGTAGCCAAAGTTGGTTCAACTCAGGAGGGTGAATATTTATTCAACCAACAAATTTCAGTTTTTTGTTTCACTGAGAGACAATAAAAGAAATATTTTGTGCCCTCAAATGTTAGACAAATTGTAAAAATCCCAACTACGTCCATTGCAATTGCGACGTGTAACACTACAAAATGTAGAAGAGTTAATGAATGGTGAATAGTTATGCAAGGCATATTATTGTAAAAGTTTTCGAGACTCAGGGTTCATTCAGAGTCAGCTGAACCTGAGGTTCTTTTCATACATGCTTCGTTACTGCCGTTATTGAAATAAAGACTTTCTCCTTTTTTTCTCCCTACAAAGGCAATGCTCTTGGACCACAAGGCTACGTTAGGACAATGAAAGAAGCTTTGTTACTGAAAAACTTTCTACAAAATCCCTGGATGAGAGGAGTAAGAACCTTAGCGCTGTTTGGAAGTTGTTCTGAGCTCCATCATACAACACTATACAACTCTCACGAGCAGAATGGTAAAATAGGCTTTCATCGAAGCTGCGGTGGTGTGTAAGTCTAGACTCTGAACTAAAAGCTGCTGGATGTTGCCTTTCATACCCCAGACATCATGAAGCAAAAGAGACAGGAAAAGCCTCCAATTAAAAAGATGCTGAAATGCCTAATGATAAAGCTCTAGTCTGTTGAATGCCGTCTTGGTTCACTCGCATATAAAGAAAGAATCAAAATGACTTGCTATGAAATGAAACCGCTCTGAATCGTATCTCCTCATGTGTGTGAGACGAAATGAGTTTGTGGTGAATCACTAAAATAAAGTGGTTATCCAAGTGCTGACTTGTTTGTTCCTGATTATTTACTATGAAATTATATTTATTTGGAGATTTGGCCTTTTGACAAAAGGAAAGGCATATGAAGTGGATTCCACACCACCACCCACGCACACAGATACTATGGGTCAAGCCTTCTTTGGCAATACAATGATACAATATTGCTACTGAAATTGTAGCATGTGTTGTTACTGCTGCTTTCTTTCTTATGATTTTATTTCCAGCCAGGGAAACTGGATGTTGGGAGCAGGGAAGTGACAAATTGAATTGTCTTTTGATTGCCTTAAAGCTAATTTGTCTATATTGCTGGCAGGCATGGAAAAGCTGATGAAGGCAGAAAGCAGGGGAAAGTCGATTAGACACTCAGTCTCTCTGTTCTCTCTGATTGAACAGCTTCCTCTACAAACACACATAGGGAAAAAAAGATACAGTTCCCTTACTAATCAATCCTACAATTACACCCAGCATGGAAAAAATAGTCACAGCTACAAAACCAGGCCGGTTCTTCTCTCCTTTTAGACTCTTTATAGACTCTTATACCATGGCCATCTAACCCCTTTCTCTAGATCATTCAAACACTCTGATCATAAATGCATGGTGGTTCTGGTCAAAAGACCAAAGGGTTTTGGATGAAGTTGGCTGTTCAGAAGTCTTGCCCTGCAACCGTTTAGCAACGTGGTCTCATGTTCACAGCTTTGTAACAATTCACACGGTTTGTTTTGTATGAAATACTATAAAGGTCAAGGCTTGGGCCAGGGCTGTGGTTTGAGTTCCTACCTTTTCTTACAACTTGATTTGTATGAAATCAGACTGAGTCCAACCTAATCACCCTGCTCAAATTCACACAAATTTCATGAGATTGGGTTACTTTGAGATAAGACAGCATCTGAGAGATTAGAAGAATTGCAGATGGCAGATCACACAGTGAAAATCACAGAGTAAAAATTTCACCCAGTATTACCACCTCTCTTTGATGGATGTGTACTGCTTCGACTGACACTTCTCATCTGCTAGATTCTAGTCGGCAGAAAATGTAGATTGATAACTTCTGACATATGGATTTATAAGATAGAACGTCTCGAGAAACGTGTCTCTCTTAGAAAAGGGGATAGGGAAACAATCTCTTGCAAGGTTCTACATAAAACCTTTACGATGTTGTGTGATTTTTTATGTATTTTTAAAATAGTACTGTAAAGCGCTATTTCAGGCATGGTGACACAGTGGGTTGCATTACTGTCTCACAGCAAAAGGGTCCCAGGTTCAATCCTGAACAGAGGTTACGGTCTGTGTGGAGTTTCTTTCCTTGTTCTACCTATGTTTCTGGTTTCCTTCCATGCCCAAAAAAACCCTTGGTATAACCCCTAGTTTTACTACCCCTCAGTGTAAATGTATGTGTACATGGTGAGCCATGAGGAACAGGCATCTCATCCAAGGTATATTCCCTGGGTCACCCTATCCCCATCTTAATGCAGTTATTGCAATCAAGGGATATGCCACCAAATATTATGTTAATTACTTTTATTTATTTTAAGGCTATCTGTTCCAATTCTTTTGCTCACCAAAAGCTGGGTGGTCTGCCACCAAAGGTGCCACGTTCTAAGTTATTTAACACATCTAGAGTCTGATCTGATCTCATCTGATGTCTCATATTCCTTTTTTTTTTTTATCTCAAATCCAAATGTCTTCAGTATATAGCAAAAACAAAAGAATTGGCCTTGCTGTTTCAATACTTTTGAAGTGGATTGAATGTGACAGACTTTTCATTAGTTAAGTGTATTTTTAATTTATAGGTAACATACACACTATTACGCACTCTGTAGTATCACCCAGCACTTTGAAGTCAGGTTCTCATCACAACCACCATGCATGTTAATACGACATGGCAAGAATACATGTTCAGCCCTTTTCTCTCAGTCACGTCTGTGTTTCTTCTGTCTGGTCTCCATTATTCCTTGCTCCCTCTGACAGAAACATCAGTGCTCTGTTCACCCTTTTCTTTCTTCTTTCTCGGCCTGCAACTTTGCAAGTGTAGGATTAGGAGGCAAATGAACTGTATGAAATAATATTGAAATATTATTGAATATATATTGAATATATGAATATGAATATATATTTCTTCAACATACACTTCTTGAAAGAAAGAAAGGATCTGCTCATGATCCAAAACACATGAGCTCATCAGCCAAGCCCGGTGGAGGTAGTGTTATGGCTTGGGTTTGCGTGGCTGCTCCTGGAACAGGCTCGCTAATCTTTATTGATGATGTAACTCATGATGGTAGCAGCAGAGTGCCTGCCAATTTACAGAGAAAAGCATCCAATATAATTGGGAGGAACCTCATCATGTAGCATGACAATGACCCAAACACACTGCTAACACAACAAAGGACTTCATCAAGGGAACAAAGTAGAAGGTGTTTAGACTGGCCAAATCAATCACCAGACCTTAACCCAATTGAGCATGCATTTCACCTCCTGAAGAGGAGACTGAAGGGAGAAACTCCTCAAAACAAACAACAACTTAAAGAAGCTGCAGTACAAGACTGGAAAAGCACCACAAAAGATGAATGCAGCAGTTTGGTGATGTCAGTGGGCTGTTAAATTGATGCAGTTATGGTGAGCAAGGAATATGCAACCAAATATTTACTTTTATTTGAATTTACTTTAAGACTATCTTTTCCTGTACTTTTCATAACCTAGAAATTGAGTGATCTGCTGCTCAAGGTGCCATGGTTCTAAGTTGTTTAACACATTTAGATGTAAATATCAGGAAATGAAAGCTAAAATTCTGTGTCATATTTATCTTTTGCTCTCAAACCCTTGTAGGAAATGAATATGTCTGAGAACACTTCAAAGTGCTGGGAAATGCTATGGTGTGTATGAGCATGTATTTTCACCTTTTTAATTAAAACACATAAATCTGTCACGTACATCACAGCTGATTGTTTGGTGTAGCAGCAAAGCAGCATTTTATTATTTCTTTTTCAACACCCTGCTGACTTTCGCTAATGATGGCCCTCGCTTAGCACATTCATACTTCTCTGTTATTATGTTATTGTGTATGGAGTTTGTTGAATTCCAATTTAATCCTAATCCTACACTTACAGTGTTGCAGGCCACTTACTCTGCTGTGAAAAAAGGTAAGGGGGGAGAAATTACTGATTAAGTACTGATATTTGTGTCAGAGGGAAGAAGGAATAAAGGAAACAAGTGTGAATACAGATTTGGCTGAAAAGAAAAAAATATTCATGGTAAAAACATGACATTAAAGTGAAACTGTATATGGAATAAAATACAACTGTTATAGAAAAATATTCAACATGAGGGTGGTGTGGGATTTTATTTATTTATTTTTTTACCATTTTCAGTTCTATTTAATAATGCTAAACATCTGCATAACAAGTTGGTTAATGTTTTCACTTACTTATAGCAGCTACAAAATAAGAGTCATTCTCTTACCAGCATCTCTATATTTATTAGTTAATAAGACAAAAAAATAAGAAACCAGAAAGTGCAAAGAACTTTGTGTAGAAGTAGATATCCTATAACTTTCCATGGCAGAAAACCTACTGACCATTAGAAACCTCTAACAAATATATGTTTTCTTTATGCGTACAAACTCTCATAGAAATCCCCATGAATGAGTTAGTATAGAAAATTTGTATATTCACATTGATATATGAGCACGTTAATATAATTTGAATTACAGTTGGCACTATGGTCAAAACTGCTGTTATAGAAAATTAATCAACATTGTCTTACCAATCACATTCAAGAATTCAGCAGCATTGTGGTATAAGGAATGTGTAATAAATATAACCCTTATAAATTAACACATTTTTAGAAAAACAAAATACACCTAACTAATCAGGGGTCTATCACATAAACTATGGCTGATTATTTGGCATTGCAGGAACAATGCATCACTACCGGGGAGGTGAAGCAAAGCAGCATTTCATTATTTCTTTTAGAACACCCTGCCGGATTTCATTAATGATGGCATTCAGTTAGCAGGTTCATCCTTCTCTGTTATTATACGGAGACCAGGCTTTTCTTAAGAGAGATAGGAGTTCCCTGCTCGATGTGTGCAGAAAGCACAAGCCTCTTATGATAACAGCAAATTAAGTTTCTCCTGCTCTGCTGAAGCCTGTAAATAATTAATAGGTTTGTTTCCAAAGCAGCTGGTTTTGCATGACAAATTCTCCCAATTGCCCCAGACATTGAGTGCTACTGCCTTCCCTGTTTTGAACACTGAGCATTGCAATAGATGCTGGGTGAACAGATTTGGGCTTTATTATGCACTGTGCCTAACTATTGCCAGGTGTGAGAAACAGAAGACGGTGGAGTACTAAAGGTGTGGAGAAAGAAAATGGAGATGAGAGGACAGAACCGTGAGTTCGCCTTAGAGTCAGAGAGGAGAAGAAAAATAGGGACAGGCATGGTGGAAAGGAGAGGGAAAGTGAATGGTAATGATGGTACTAATATCTGTAAGACGGGACTGGTAGAGGAATGCGTGGCAGGGCTATTAAGAGAGCCAGACTATGTATGTATGTGTGTATGTGGGACAGCAGGCAGCAGGAGACACTGAGTGAGGGAGACACACAGCGAGGAAGGGGGAAGCAACAGGGTGAGAAAGACAGTGAATATGGTAATGACAGTAGTAATATCCTCTACAAAAGCCTGGCTAGCCGATAAACATGTGTGACAAGTAATTATGAGAGAAAGACTGCATGGGCAAAAGAAAGGGAGAGTGAGAAAATGAGAGCAACAGACAATGTGAGAGAGAGAGAGAGAGAGAGAGAGACATGGAAAGAGATAATGAGGATAGTAATGATAATAGTAATATCTCCAGTAAGCGAGTGTCGAGTTGATAAGTGTATGTGACTCGCAGTAATGAGAGAGCGAGAGAGAGAGAGCAAAAGCTCTAATTAAGCCATGTGGTTCAGTGTCTGCTCCAAATCTAATTCCACAGTCATGCCTCTGTCCACCCCAATAAAAACCCAGAAAGAGATGCTACATAATTCGATATGGCCAGCGTTACACTGTATATCTGAACATTCATTGTAAACCTTTACATTATTCATTGTAATGATATTGTGAAACATGCAAGGACAGGTGAATACTCATCATCTGCTAAAATGTTGTTTTTGGATCATGGTAATATATTAAACACATAAATGACAGAAATTCTTAAGCAGCAAAATCCGAAGTTTATTGAAAACGTGGTACAAAACCATAACCTTCCTGGCTGCATTAAATTGCATTGCGCTATGACAGAAGGAGCTACACAACACATCTTGTTTACTTTTGTGCTTCTGAGACCCTTAAATATGAGTTATTTCCTGACCTGGGACAGACACGGCGAGATTGACGTGAATTAATCATGGCCTTTAGTGAAACGGGATCTCCAGCCGTGTCTCGGTCCTGTCACCGCAATCACTGCACACGTTAATACAACATGACAAGTGCACAAGCCCAGACTCAACCCTCAGCCATTCTCTCTCAGCATTTTTCTTCACCATCATTCCTTCTGCCAGTACTCCCTTTTTGTCCATTCTTATTTTTTTTATGTCATGATAACTGCTCTGAGAGATAGGGCTAGTGTAGAATTAGGAGGTACAAAAGGCCAGGCATTACAACCAGTTTGAGTGACACAAAGAATTGCTAGCTGCCATAAATAGTGCAATTCCTCTTTTTGTTCTTTCAGACCCTTTTACAGCTTTTCAGGCTTTTTCCTTTTCTCTTGTGTTTGTGCAAGTGTGTTTGGTGGGTGAGTAATATATTTATTAATGCTAGGACCATTCACACAGCAATACAATAGCAATATATTAACAGTCCATGATGTAGGATTTGACCAACTGAATGCCCCTCTCTTACCACTCCTTTTACAAGTGTCTATTAGAACTTCCAGGTACTTCCATTCATACCCCCTTGCTTTTTCTTTGCTAAATAATAAGTATGATTGTATTCTCAAACTAGGGCAGCACAGTGGTGCAGTGGTTAGCACTGTCGCCTCACAGCAAGAAGGTCCTGGGTTCGATCCCCGGGTCACCCAAGATGCCTTTCTGTGCGGAGTTTGGGTTTCCGCCAGGTGCTCCGGTTTCCTCCCACAGTCCAAAAACATACAGATTAGGTCTACTCTAAATTAAATGCTCGGTGTGAATGCAAGCGTGTGTGGCCTCTCGCCTGAAGATGCTGGGATTGGCTCCAGCTTCCCTGCGACCCTGATGGATAAAGCGGTATAGATGATGGATGGATGGATGTATTCTCAAACTTGTTAGCCAGCACCAGCAAACACTGATTATTCTTGTTTCTTCTTCTTTGGTGCTCCCTTTCTGGATTCAAACTTGGAAGGCTCTCTAGAGGTTTGTCCATTCTGGTCTACTGTAGCGGTGCAACATGGCGGCTCCGTAGATGTGGAACCGCACCTTATGTAGATATAAAGGGCTCATTCTAAGCTTATGAAAACATAATGATTCATAGTTACAGGTACTTATACACTAATTAAAACATTCTTATGAATATTATATTCCATTTCTGCTAATAGACCCCCCTAAATCCTACATATTGGACCTTTAAACTCCTATTAGATGTTTATTTTAACTAAATGTTTATTCTCATTCATATATCATTTTGCACTCTTAGTCCCTATTTTATTATCAAGTGCATTAATGTTATATTGTATTACATTTGACACCAGAGAAATAAAATGCTTCTTCAGTCCACATGTTCTATTCCCAAAAAGGGGACAGCTTAATGGGTTCTTTAGGTAGCGTTTTATACTTCCTAAAGGAGTTCATCTAAGTGGCCTTTGTGAAGGTTTCTACATAAATGACCAGAAGGACAAACCGGGTTTTAGGATCTACCCATTGTTCTAAGAGTACAGGACATACTGACCTATATGGGAACAAGTGCCCAAGGTAAAAATGCGATTACAGCGACAGCAGGAAAAGATCAACAAAACCCACTCCAAAGTACAACAGAGAGTGACAAAGGATATTTAATTAAATTATAAATCTAAAAGGAATAAAAAAAATAATTGAATGCATCAAATAAAATGATATGATTTACCATTTGAGAGATCAGATTTAAGTTTCATGCCCCTCAGTCCTTCAAGACAAAGGAACAAAAACACCATGTATCTACAAAGCCTTTCATAGCAGAGACAGAGCTGTTCATTTCACACATGCAAGAAATAGAGATTTCATACCCACGCATTATTTCACACCCACACACTACCAACCCGTGTCACACCAGTTTAACGCTCCATCCGTCACGCACTGCTCATGCACCATCAAATTAAACATTCTCTCCTCTACTTCTTACACTGCTATTACACCTTCCTTAATTGTTTTGCTGACCTCCATGGAATAAATCCCTACAAAATGACTGGGGCTTGAAATGAAAGTCCAATTTCTCTCTTTATAATTCCATTTTGGAGAAAATGCGAATAGGATAGGGGGAGTCATTTGTCAGGGCTTGGCATTTTGTGTGTGTGTGTCTGTGTGTGTTTGCGTGTTGTAATATTGAGTCAATAGCATAGCTCATAAACCTAGAAAACTATTAGCACCATACAGTTTCGGGTTACAATTCTAAAACCACATGAGCAGATGGAGACGACATTGTCTTCTGAATTTTACTGACTTGTTTTAAATATTCAGGAAGCTAATATTAAAGATGTAGCTTCAAATGTAAGAATTAAATCACAATTCTATCAATCCAGTTTCTTTCTATACAAGGCTGTCATTATGAAGACAGATTAATAACGGGTAAAATAATTTACACAAATGCTTTAGATGTATATGGATATATGCTAATACTTCAATTAAGGGCATTGCTAAAAAGGCAACACGATACCTGTAAGCCCTTATGTAAACCTGCATGGAAATTTCAAAGCATATTCCAACACCTTACGCCTGAGTCAAGTGACACTTTCTGAGCTAAGTGCCGAGTTCTGGAGACACTACACTGGAAGTTCTCACCTTCATTTTTTCCAATTAAGCTCACTTGGCAGGCTGTGTCACACCATTTCCACCACGACTTCCCAGAAATATACTGAGCTACTACGTCAGCTATGACATTCTAATCTAAGAAAGCCCGGAAAGTGTCATAACACTACATTATGTCAAACAAGGAGTCATTTGACTCATGTTATATCTGCTTGATATCAAAATTGTCAAATAGTCTTTATGACATTATGTCAAGTAGGCTTTATTGGCTGTATTCAGAGTTGGCAACTTAAATAGGGCATGTAGACTCAATATATACATAAATATTTTTACCCTGTATGCAAAGGTGGTTTGATCACCAACCACATGATTAAACTAATTTCTTTAGGCTGCCAGTTCAGATTATTAAAATGACCTGCAGTTAGTTCACGCTTCACTAGAAGGTTACGAGCTTGAACCTTGTGGCTGACTGGGGCCTTTCTGTTCGGAGTTTGCATATTCTCCCCGTGCTTGTGTGGGTTTTCTCCGGGTGCTCCAGTTTCCTCCCACAGACCAAAGATATGCAAATTAGGTCAGCAAGCTACTCTAAATAGCCCATAGGTGTGAATGTATGTGTGAAGGGTTGTTTATCTCTGTGTTACCCCTGCGATTGATTGGCGACCTGCCCAGGGTGTACCCCGCTTCTCACCCAAAATCGGCCTAGTTTGGCTCCAGCTTCCCCAGGACCCTTAATAGATAAGAGGTATAGAAACTAGATGGATGGATGGATGGTCACACTGCACACTGTTCTTTAGTAGAGGTGTCTAAGATGGGGTTCTTCAGTAGCATCCAGACCGCTGCTTTTGAATACAAGCCCCTTTAAGCCCAATATGGTGAATGTAGAAGCAGATTTCTTTTATCTTTGCTGTTAAATGCAATACTATAAAATATAAACACAAGACAATAAAAAAAAACAATAAAAAGAAAGACTATGATGATATATAACTGAGAAGATAGCAAGCATTCAAATAAACACCTAACTGTCCTAGTTATTATTATTATTGTTATTACTATTATTATTATTATTATTATTATTATTTACAAAAAAATAGGCTTAGGTAGGGGTGAAAATGTTATTATTTTACTGGACAAGCCTCAAAAATATTTATTTATTTATTTATTCATTTGTATATTATATGCCAATGGTTAATTGCGCATGCAATTTAAGATGGTCCTGAGATGCTAAATCATGGCCACATTGTGTGCATAAATTGTGTGGAATTGTGTGCACAATTAACAGTGGGCACTAAAGATAAATCATGAAAACATGATGTGTGTACGGGGTGTATGCCATTTTAACATGTGTTTAATTAGCAATTCTGAATGACCAAATTATTAACACAACACCAACATCTTTGGTTATAGCTCAGGCTAAATTCAGGCTAGTTCATAATTTTACCCATATAAAATCCAGTTTCTGAGATAAGCAATGTCTTTGAACAAAATAAGTCTCCTCTGTTTGAAAAAGTAAGACTCGGGCTCAAATGTATTCATTTTTTTTCAGTGTGTTTACAGCCCAAGAACATGAATTTCAGGGTGACATACTGTGGTTACATCAAACTGCCAGACACAGGAGCCGGACTTAATACTGCTCCTCTCTCGAGCCAATATCACAGCAGAAACATTGACTTAAGTTCAAGGACAGAATGGCACATAACTGAGACATTCCACCCATGCCCTCAGCTCCAGCACATCTATCCAAATAGCACATAAGACTGCAGGCACATCTGGACTCTGAATACTGATGTGTGCATTTTTGCTATTAAATCCTTAGTGTGTACACATAACTAAACTCTGAATACCATGAATTATGTAGCTCTATGTCAGTAGTCATGAGGGTTGTGACCTGTAATGTAGCTTGATAAACCATGCTCTTCAGGAAAATATTGCACATTGATTTTTTTTACATGGTGTACAAGGCACTGCTGGAATTTATGCTTAAAAAAACAATCACCCTACTTTATTTTTACCAATTCTTATTTCCATTACCAGAACCTGTTCTTGTAATGGAAAGAATCGTTGCTTCCATAACAACTTCACAGCCAGCTAGGAATATTCATTTCACGCATTCACATGTGTAGTGCCGACTCAAAGAACCATAAAAAGTCTGCGCTTTAATGTCTCCTAAAGTGATCTGTTTAGGACATGGCCCCCTTAGACAGCATTCTGAAGATCAATCATGTTCTGCCTCTAGGCTGGCCACACACTGAGATCCCATCTCCATGCCTCAATACTACGATTAGCACAACGGGAAAGTGGATGGCACACCACATAATGTCTGACAATGATCCCTGGCCTTCTTCCACTTTACAGGATGATCTGAAGACAGGAGCAGAATAGCAGCACACCTCCTGCTGAGAAACATTACCATGCACTCACTCAAGACTGCTCTGAAAAATCGAGCCATTTTGCAGACATATTGTGTGTAATACATTATTTTATCAGTAGGCTGGAGTAGAAGAGGCCTGCCGTCTTCAGTCTAAATATATCACCATTATGTGCTAGCTTTGATTACTCATCCTGAAGACTAATAGACAGAAGAAGAAAAGTGGGCAAAAATCCCAAATGCCTAACCTTCATTAGTTTTTGCAAAGCTTTTAGCAAAAAAGTTTTCGTCATGAAAGATTTGGCTCACTATTGCCTCTTTTTGACAGGTTTGTGAAGCAAGTTGGTCCACTGGCAACAAATAAACACGGTGTTGGTTAAATTGTGCGGTGAGAGATAAAAATCTAAAAAAATGTAAAAAAAAAAAAAAAAAATCTCAAGATAACAATGTTTACCAATGTGACAGTTGTGATTTGGTCTTAGCCACGAGGATGCAGGACGAGTGCTGTAACTAATCACAGCCGTGCTGATATTCCGTACAACAACATGACCTAGTGTGTGATATTGCTTTTATGCAACAGTTCTATAAACAAGAAAGTAATATCGAGTGACATTTTGTACACAGTGTGGTCACAATTGTTCTGTTTATCTTTGCTCTGCGAGTGGAAATAGATCCTTAAGAAACCACTCTCACTTTATAGCATGTGGGCTAGCTGGCTGGCTAGCTCACATTGATTTGTATGTTCCAGTTAAAGATGCTTCAAGTAAAATTGGCATCCCGTTTTCCTTTTCATCTTCATCTGACAAGGTTTCATATTTTAATTCAAAAGCTATATTAACTAAAGGTATCATTTGCCATGTCTGCTGATGATGTCGCAAACACTACTGTAGTAACCGTTTCAAACTAGGAAGTGGAATTTTTCTTGCAGGACACAGACAAGCGGACAGTGAAACATCCCAGTGCTGTTATGGGAAATATCAGCACTCTTGGAACACTGCTGGACCAATCAAATTAGTGAACCAGAACTCATAGACTCATATTCCAGTTCCTTCTTTTAAAGAAATGGAACATGAAAGGGAATGTACTATTGCGAATAATGTCGTGGCTGTGGGGGTTTTTTCTGTGATTGTGGCTGTGACTAAAGTGTCATAGATCATCTCAGCCAAAGTTGTTCACAATAACACACAACCTTTAGCGTTTTATTGCTTTCATTCTGTGTCTTACAAAGGAAGGACACAATTAAAGCAAAGAATCTTCAAACATCGTTTCAAATACTGTATCTATTTTTAGCATCAGCCAGTCCATCATCCACAAATTAGTCTCAGCACAAGTGGCTTGTTGAAGAAGAGCAAACAATTTGCCGGCTGTTGAGCTTAAAAGCTAATACAGATATCATGTTTAGTAAACAAAAGGGCCAACTGAGATTATATTCTTTAAACACTGCATTACAACTTACAAGTAATTGTTGTTGCAACCTCTGCTGAATAAAGCAGTATTGCATTTGTCCTGAAGTAAGTCTAGAAGTAAGGATCATAAAGTGTATGGAGAAAGTATTTATGAAAATATGATGATGATGATGATGATGATGATGATGATGATGATGATGATGATAATGATGATGATACTACTAATACTACTACTACTATTATTATTATTATTATTATTATTATTATTATTATTATTATTAACAACAACAACAATTATTATTATTATTATTGTTGTTGAGAATTTAGTCTGCTTTGATTGGAATTGGAGTGTGACAACAAAAATACTACTACTACTACTACTACTACTACTACTAATAATAATAATAATAATTATTATTATTATTATTGTTGTTGTTGTTGTTGTTGTTGTTGTCACACTCCAATTCCAAT
>JAQQZR010000038.1:6475821-6487206 GCA_030068235.1 Notoglanidium macrostoma
AGATAATGCCGATTGTAGCATCACGGTAAATGGTGGCTACTTTGAAGAATCTAAAATATGAAACATATTTTGTTTTTTTTTGTTTTTTTTTACACTTTTTTCAGTATATGGCATACGTGTTGCTTCATAGATTTGATGTATTCAGTAATGTTTTACAACATAGAAAGCAAAAAAATAAAGAAAAACCTATGAAAAAGAGTAGGCGTGTCCAAACTTTTGACTGGTAGTGTATATATGGCATATAACATTCCAATTGGTTTAGGGTTTTAATTGCATGGTCCCTTAACTATTCTATTATTATTTGAGGTCTAGCAATAAGAAATAAAGATGACTGGAATTGTGCTATTCTCTTGAGAATATTTCGCCCCCAATCTTACAATCTACTAGAAGGATATTAGAAGACCTGATGGTCTTGGTAGAACTAATAAAGCCTGTCCTGAGTGAGGAAACATGTTTGAGAATACTACCAATATCTCAGTTGTATGCTGTGGGGAACTGTGGGGAACAGGGGAACTGCTAGGAGAATGGAATTGTATGGGTTTCTTCTGGGTTCTATGGGGTCCCACAAATACACCAGTGGATGGACTGGTGACTGTGAAAAGTGGTGTGAAAGTGAATGTGTTCCCACCTCAGTGTTCCTGGGATAGGCTCTGAATCCACCATGACCCTGACCAAGATAAAGCAGTTGCTGAATATGTATGAACAAACGATGAATAATAGAGAGCCATGTGAAGGTTATCTGTAGACCATGTGCATGAGGTATTTAGCTATAAATAGAGATGTGAACATACAACACTTACTGTTATGAGATTTTTGGTAGCAGGTATTGGGAATTGAGGGGGGAAAGAAGTTTTAAGAACACTGTACTTATTATATCTAGACATTCAAAGTGACCAGCTTGACTGAAAAGCTCACAAGCATTATTTTTGTTACAGTTAATGCTGACATGCATAAATGAGAACTCACACAGAGAGACAGACAGAAAATAGAAGTAAACAAGGACATCTGAATGAGATCCAGAAGGCAGTATACAGTAGTCCATCATTATAGTCTACTTTTATCATTCATCTTGAATCATAAATCGACTCATCTGATATGCCAGCATATGTGACAGATATGACAGCACACATTATATGATTTGCAGGCCCATTGGAGGAAATCTCCCAAGGTGTCAGTCGTGATTGGCTGTCAGCACGACTGAGGCTGTGCTGTCACAGCGAGACATTGGGACACGACATTGATGGATTACTTTGTTACAGAAAAAGCTGTGTGGCAGTCATTATATGTTAATGTTGACCACTATCAGGCTAAATTCCTGCCAGTCTCGATGGGAAGTGACATTTGATGAGAACAGTTGTTTTTTAAAGGGGGAAAGTGTCCTGTAGTATTTTTCATTTGAGCTGAATTGGTAAAGCATGTCAAGTAAGCAAATTACTCAATTAAGAAAGGCATTAGAAGCGTTTTCTACACAATCGCGTATGTCATATGCAGATGTCTTCCATTAGTGTGTGTATGCCACATGAGTGTCTTTTGCGTGACTGAGTGAGTCCATTGACGTGAGCTTACTGACAGCTCCACATTATCTACATTACTGTAATGAGTGAAGTTTTAGCTGAGTGTACTCAAAGAGGCAACTGATTTTATTTTAAAAGGAATACTTCAAAATGTTAATGCATCCTTTATCAACGACTTAAGAACTGCAAAAAGCCTACATCTTCGGTGAAAGCCTTTTGTACTTTTACTACTTAAAAAAAACACAACTTATGAAATGTCAGTGTACCATGAGAGCAAGAGCAGTGTGATGAATTCACACCGAGTTTGCACAGAAAAGTAGAAAGCACTATAACGCAACAAAGCTCACGGTTGCATCACAGTCCTTTCTCCTTTCCTACAGTTCATTTTAGGAACTCGGTAAGAAATTTCTTTTTACAGTTTTAAAGAGAAAATAGAGGAGACCCAGGCTGATTCAGTGGTATCCTTCCTCTCACAGACCAGAACAGAGATTTGTCATCTTTGTGATGTAACATTACATTAAATATTTGGCTGAAATGCCTTAGCCGTGTGCCACATGTGGTGAACACACAATCGAGCACATGCACATACAAATGGAATGCAGTGAGTTGTCCCAGTCATAGGATTATTGCAGTGTTTTCTGTATTGTGTGATTCTATATATTTGCAAATGTTGGGTTCTAGATGTAAAAAAGAGTGAGTGTACTTGATGTGTATGACATACCGTAGTTTTGTCAAAGAGGGCATGATTGTCCAGCAGCATGTTTCGCTCCAGCCGGGCAAATCTCCGCAGGTCTCTTTCAAACTGCTGCAGAGACACAGCCTCAAGTAAGACATGAACTGTGTATATACATATGTACAATGTATGTATATATGTGCATGCACGTTAGATGCAGAGCTAAGTAACAAGCTAATCTTGTCTACTATTACCTACTATACTATCCTTTTCTCCAATCACACAAAAAAGTTAGCTTCAAATTTAAAATCTAGTACCTCAGTCACGATTAGATCTAATCTGCACTTGCTATCTAAATGCAGTTTTCTGCCGACCTACAAGTTGAATTAAATGCACCATTTGACATTCATCTCTTTAGAAAGCCTTATCATGGTCAGCAGACCTATTTAAATTCTCTCTATTAATCTCTTCTAATCACTAATGCTTTCTGCATTATGCTAATTTCCCAAAGGTCATGGCCAGTTTAGCACTGTTCATCAACAAAACACTGTAAGTGGAGACCGCATGACACTTCAAAGCTCACAAATGAACAAAGCAATGTAATAAAGCAAAGAATGGTGGAACAAATGAGCAATTTTATCAGGCGACAACAACAACAACAAGAACAAAAAACAGAATTAATGGATAAACAAAATAAAGCACTTTAATCTTGTATAATATGACACAAGATGAACTGAATACATGCAGCATAGTGACAATCTATATCGGCCTTTTTAGCAGCATGCCGGCATTCATCTCCACCCGTTCACTTTCACCAAGCAAAGAGAGCAAAGCGAGGTTCAGCACCTGCAGACAATTTGATCATCTAGCAGCACAGCATGGCTTAATAGTGATCATAATACTGACTATATAATAGTCTCATACTTTGTCATATCAAAATGAAATGGTTAAATGTATTCCTTTTTTCCAAAAAATTGCCCTGTGTTCAAGAGGTTGTGAGTCCAAATCATGACCATGCCACAGCCATCCATAGTCGAGAGCCAATAGAGCAAAATTGGCCAAGTGCTCTGTGTGGGAGAGATTTTATACTCTCTGTCACCTGCCAGTCTGACACTAGCATGGGTGTCTGTGAGGTCATGTATGCAGAAGAGGGTGGATAGCGCTTTCCTCTGAGTATCTAAGGCTGCCCGGTGATTCATCATGAGCCGGAATTTGAAAAAATATGAGATTGGCTAGGTTCGTGTGTATTGGAGGATGTTAGCTTCCCACGTCTTAGCCTCTCCAGTTGGTAGCTGGTTTATGATAGAAGAGAGCAAAAATTCTTAAATTGGAATTAGGAAAACCAGTACCGTAAGACTTTTTTCTTTCCTTTTTTCTTTCTTTGTGTGCATGTGTGTGTGTGTGTGTGTGTGTGTGTGTGTGTGTGTGTGTGTGTGTGTGTGTGTGTGTGTATGTAACAGCACTTCTCTTAAGCTCCCAGTACTCTGCAAAGCCAGACAACCTGATGGACTATCTAAATAAGAATTGCATTGTTTTTTGGCCACACACCCAAACAAATTTCATTGGCACCCAATTGAAAAAACTTCAACATCATGACTGATATCCATGCTAATAAATCTGCTTGTGTGCAAACCTGCTAATGCCTGCTTCAGTTCTGCCTTGTTTTTACACAAACCTCAGATCTTGCTAGCTGCCCTACCTTTCTTCTGTGCTGCCTTTTTTTTCTTTTGGCATTTAGCCTAATGACAGCATAATCACCCATCGCTGAGTCTGACAATGTAATTAGCCTGCCTACAAAAGCACAACAACAGAGTAAGAATAGAGGTTAAATTAGGTCCACAAACAGATTTCTGGTAATCTAGTTTAAACCATATTTATTTACATTAATTGCAAACTCATATAATATGACATAAACTTAATGCTACAGTGTTTTATGTTAGTGCCACAAAATAACTAGGGGTACCGGTCTTCCCAAATCCCAGTCTAGCCCTTAAGCATTGAGGGATAAATCTCTAGAAAGAGGTCAGAGAATGATGTAATTTTTTTAGCCAGTTGCCTCCCAGAATACCATGAGATGACAAAGTTTCTAATAACCCATAATCAACTCACTCCTGATCCCATGCTTCAAATCAAAAACACCTTTTCAAATATTCTTTAAGGAAGGAGGATGCCGTTGTTTAACACTATATGGTGCATAGCCCCCAGATCTTTCATCCCTTACCGTGGAGCCACTCCAGCCCAGCAGGGCGAAGGCATAGCGCTCAGCCGGAGGTGCCACCAGATCCACCCGTACTGCCTTCCAGTCTCTCCCACATCTCTGCTCTGCCTGCTGACCAACCACCTGCTCCTTCTTCAACTTCACGATCAGGAAGCACTTCTGGAAATGGTCCATGGCTTCAAATCGACGACTTGGCAACTTGCTGAGGTCAAAGGTTGATTCTTGGAAGTCTGAGTAAAGGAGAATGCCCTGAAAAATGAGAAATGAAATGACTGTGTAGTACCAATCACTGGGGAATATTTGTATTTATAAATGTCCTAACTTACTATTAATAACTTATACTAATACAATAATATACTAAATAGTATATAAATAGTGTACAGAGTAGCTTTGGGTCAGTAGTATACTGTATTATACAGCAACGCAATTAACGCTGTCTGTTTGTCCATTTTAGGCAGTGCACACTTAGGGATAATCACTGTAAGGATGTTTTATAAGGAAAATTATAAAATATAAATCACCTCCAAATCACTTCAGAACATTACTGTTGTTTAACATACAGAAAATCATTATCCTGATTTAGACGGTTTGTCTTAATGTAGCCTGTAGTCTGTTATGTATTTACAAACATTTTAAACTAAATTCCACATGAAATAAAAAATATATAATTTTTCCACACCCCAATGATCACCTTAGCATTTGAAACTTTTTTAAATATTCATTTTACCACTGAAAACAGCTTCAGCAGTCCTAAACTGTGCAGATTTTGTATATGGCAAGTATAATGCTATATATATATATTTTTTTTTTAATTAACATTAAATACAACATTAGAATTTTGGGTAATGAACACATTGGGGAGGGCACAGTGGTGGAGTGGTTCGCACTGTCACCTCACAGCAAGAAGGATCTGGGTTCGGACCTGCCAGCTGATTATCCAGTTTCCTCCCACAGCCCAAAGACATGCAGATTAGGTCAACTGGCTAGTCTAAATTGCCCATAGGTGTGAATGTGAGTAATTTATGCATTAATTAATAGGGTTATTGTCATTATTCATATATATATCAGTGAAATATATATATATACCAGTGTACAGTACCATTCTTATGGTCACCCCAGAGCAGTTAAGGGTTAAGGGCATTGTTCAGGGCACTTGGATTAGTAATGGAACTTCTAATAAGTAGTTCAGCAGCCTGCAACATTAACACTGCAATTGCCTCTTTTTTTTTTGGTGATTTGGGCTTATTCATTTTCAGTTTATGGCTGTATAAGAATATTGTAATGGATATAATGAGTCAATGGTCACAGTCCTTCACATATGCATCCAAATCTTGCAATTATATCACAAACAGTAAATACCCTGTATTTCATTAAAGACCAGAGACTGCTAAAGGGCACTTTTTCTCGGTATACAATCGCTGCTAAATTGTACCTCTTAACACGGTGACAACAGCAGGATGCCATTCTCAATCTGTGCTAAATGGTTCCACTCCATAGGAAATGAAATCAATTCCAGACTTTACCACAGAGCACATGCAGGCAAGCAGGAAGCAGAATAGGTATGCAGAGGAAGACAGAGAGAGAACGAAAAAGCAGGGAGGGGTGAAGAGCCTCAAAAAGAAAAACGATGACTTTAAAGCAGAAGGAGAATCTGAGGTGAGTAAATGTATGAAGGAAAAAAAGGGATAAAATCACGTACACAAAAAAGTAATTGGGGTTGAGGGTAATACTGAGAAGACGTACAGAAAGCGAGAATGAGAGATAAAGAGACAGAAGACAGGTTGGGGGTAGGGGGAGTAAAAGAGAGATGGTCAGGGCTGGCTGAGGATGGAAGCTGTAAATTGATTTCCTCTGGGCCTGCGCCCGGTCTGATTATTCAGCTCCTGATGGGAACAGCACTAAGGCGATTAAGATTACAAATTGTCAGTTTAATTCCAGTGCCTACAATAATTGTTGAGTTACTAGAACCCTCTTGCAGACTATAAATCTTCAGTACTCTTACTAAAGACTAGTAATTGCCAGAAGAGCCACAGTATTTTTGATATCACTCTCATACACACTCATATTTTCTCTTTTTCTGCTGGTCAGAACTCAGTCACCCGGTCTGTCGCTTACGCATAGATACATTGTAATGCACAAATGTTCTCTCTTTAAAATGAGGTGTCTGGTCAGAAGTGACATTCACTCAGCGTAATTTCTAGCCCACTGTGTCAAAACCAGCCTATCACCCTTCCTTCATCTACAAGGTCCTCTCCATCCTGCGGTGTAAGATAAAGTGACCACACACTCAACCAATGAAGCAGGGGGCAATTGAGACTGAGAAGAAGAGGACATTTACAACAAGGGTGGGGATGAAAGTCTCCACTCATTTCTGCCCTCCTTCTCTACTTCAGTGCCCTTCTGCCCTTTCCGTCTTTCACACTCACATATACACACACAGGCACACACACAGGCACACGCACACTAATGTAATGAGTCTCTGGGCACAATTGAATGTCGGCAGAAGTGAAGAAGAAATTGCTGCTCTGAGGTGAAGAGCTGATTTCATACGTAATTATATGGAGCATTTCACTTCCCATCAATACAAAGCCACAAAAGAAGCCAAAACTCTAATCAGCTAAAGCTAAAGCTGGCTGCTTCCCCATCCACCCACCACCAGCTCTGAATCCCAATGCTGCTCAACCAGTAAAGTTCCTTCGTTCCTAGATACTAGAGATTATTTGACACAAAATGTTACTGTCAGGTTGATTAGTTTCAACAAGTCCCAGACCTCATGACTTCTACACTGATTTTCTTTAGGTTTGGTTAAAAAACTTTCTAGAAATTGAGATGAGCCAATCTAATTAGCTGCAGTCGTCTTGTACAAAGGAGGAAGTCAGTAAATCCCACTTTCTCATATGGCTGGTGTTAGATTTACAGGAAGTTAATTACCAGCTTCATTTGAAACTTGGAATTGATTTCAGGAAATCTAGCACTGATTGGATGCTTCATGCATTCAGAAACATGGGTGTAGCAGTGCAATAGTGGGTGTGGCAGAATGGAGGTAGTTTTAAAAACACAAAGAAAATCTATTTTTTAAGTTATAAAAACAGGTTAGTAAGGTTAAAACAAAACATTTAAGTAATCCAGAATAAAAAATTAGAGAAGAAAGAAGAAAACACTTATAACCAAGTCTTTCTTATCACCAGGTATATGAATGTATATTATTTGCGTCCCCCATAATACATACGTAAACATCAACATAAGTTTTAGCTTCTATAAGTAAGTTAGTAGACTAACTAACCAAATAATGATAATAATAATAATAATAATAATAATAATAATAATAATAATAATAATAATAATAATAATGAAGGGTAAAGCTAGTATGTGTGTCCTCTTTTTTTAAAATCTTTTTATACTGCTGCTTTTCATGCTACATCTCAAGACACTCAGATGAAGGTGTTATCTGCCCTCTTCCACATACAAGAGCCACCCATGATTGGCTATTTTCACTCTGATTGACAGAGGAGAAAGAGTAAAGAGTAACCACTCCACCCAGGCCACTTTTGCTCTATTTAACTCTCAGTTACGGATTGCTGTGGAACGGTCAGGATTCAAACTCCTGACGATACGATGAATGTTTCCATGTTGAGCCCCTGGCTGAATTGTTTTATGGCTACTAAAATGTAAATCAGGCAATTGACACAGGAATCTGACACTGTTTGACACAATTTGACACAGAAGGAATATGCAATGACTGAACATACAGTACTGTGCAAAAGTCCTAGGCAGCCTACTTTTTTTAGGCAAACTTTGTTATTAGTATTTGTTTTAAAAACTCTGCATCATTGAGTCAGTAAAAAATATTTTAGATTTCCAAACATTAACAAAAAATAATGTTACAAAAATGCATGTATGTCAGTAAAAAAAAAAAAACACATATTACCTAAGAGACCATTTTCAGACAAAAAACATAATAAAGGCTCCCAGGTTAAGCATGCAAAAAAAAACCAAAACAAGTGCAACAGTCAAAGTCTGTGGCAGATTCTCCAAGATGGTCAGTAAAACGTACCAGCTCTTTTCTTTATAAAACTTCACAAACTGTACCTTGGACTACCACTTTTTAGGAAAAATAAACAAAGCGTTGTCACACCAAACTTCACTTTACAGTATTTCTTTGCATGTAACTAAGACTTTTGTACTGTAGTACATATAATCAAGTCAACGGAATGTCTAAAAAATCTAATTAAATACCAGACAAAGTAGTTTGCTCCCGGACACATTTAATCACAATCACTCCATATTTTCTAGCTTCACTAGATGTCTGACTTGTGAAATTGGAAGATTTAGGCACTTTTCTGAGCTTTATCCAAATTCTGGGTTGTTAAACACTTTATGTTTAGCTTGTACATACTCGTCACCGTGGCAATGCACACTCATGTCGGCTTTAATCAAGTTTGTTATGATCATTGTTGTCTTTCTTGGTTTCAGTTTGATGTCTTTCTTATGTTCAAATAGCGTTAGAAAACTGTTGTCTTCTTTTTGCTCTCTCCTCTACTCTTTTTTTATATTTCCATCTTGCCCATTGCTTTTAAGACTTCATGTATGGAGCCTCTCAACATTATTTTGTATGCTAATTTGATCATCATTTTTCTTTGTAATGCCTTGTCATTACAATACTTTGTAATACCGTATCATTCTGAAGTCCTATTGTTGTCACGGCTTTGCATGATTCTCTATGAACTTTATGAACCCTGAGGAATTAGTGATGTAAGCAGTGATTGGTTCCTCGTAGTGCTTTCCAGGGACCGGTACAGCCTTGACCAAAATTGCCAATCTCACATTCCAGATGGAGGCACCTGCAGCTCTCTAAACGAGTGACGTGTAACGGTTCGGCCAACGTCACAAGGGAGTTGCTACTTTTACAAATGCTATCAGAAAGGTCAGTTTTCCAGCTTTTGATTCCATATTTTACTCTGTCTTTTAAGTGAGCCACAAGCAGCTGCCACATTCTGACCATCGGGCCCAGAGGACAGCAGCCAACCTGATCTAATATCTCGACTGCAGTGAGGCAGAGCAGGAGACTTCAAACCTCTCTGCCTTCAGAGATTAGCCTGGGTTAGCACAACGTGTTTGAACCGTTCTCGCCTTTGATTTTAAAGCTGTGCGGGGAACTATTGATTCTGATGGTTGAAATTGCCACGCACAAGAGGATTAGAGAGTCTAAATGGGGATCTGGATGTGTGAGTGTTTTTTTTTTTAAATAAACTTACAAAAATACTAAACTCACACAGAGTATATTTAACAGGCACAGTGCACACTAACACTTTTATCTTAAAGGACTGTAGGGCATGCTATTTGTGAAGGTAATCCATTTTATGTCATATCCAACTGAGCTAGTAATTGCAAACGTTTTCCCCCTGGCATGAGAAAAGCGGTAAGTCAGGTTGGAGAGGGATGTATTCTTTTGACCCACAGTTATAATATAGCAAATGATTGCCCTTTCTATGCTAGCAGTGGACCAATTTTTTGATCCACAGGTAGCATATTAAAATATACGGTCCCATTCTTAGCATGTACTGGATAGAATTGTAAGCAGGAGCCATGTCTTGCAAGTCATACTTCTATCACTACAGTCTGGTGCTTTTCATTAAGAAAAGTGGCTCAGAAACACCTTTTTTACAGGAACAGGCCATTTGACTCACACTGAAAATGACCAACCTCTGACTTCCTGTAAGCCAGCAAATACACAAAAGCATCCTGTCTTGTCATCTTGACAGGATGCCATGTAAAATACACAGCCACTGTTATTCATAACAATTTTCCAATTTACTCTCTTATACAGTGCCTTGCAAGTATACATCCACACATACAACTCTTGAACTTTTCCACACTTTGTAGTGAAATGGAATAATTTGGGATTATGGTCCAGTTTACACTGGTTTTGAAATATGTCTTGGGTGATCAGGTTACAGATGGACAGACGAGACATGTCCAACATGCGTAACATGCTTAAAGGTGTCCAGCTGACCACTTGTGCTCAGATTTCGTTAATGCCTACATTACTTCCGGTAGAAGGTCAGAGAGCTCTGTACACTCCAGCCACATATATCAGTCCTCCTTTTCAATTTTTTTCAAGCATTGGTGCGCTGTCACCAAAACAACCACCACATCCTGCATTAATGACGTATTTTTCTGTTACAGCCTTGTCAGGGATGCATCAGGATGCATTAGCATTTACACTACAAAAGACATGTGGTCAAATGCGTCCCAGACCACCTCGACAAGTGGTTTGAGTGGCTGTCTTGAATGCGTCTTGGTGGTTGTTTACACTTTTCTTTAGTGCTGTCCACTTGTGATTTGATCGCCCAAGACGCATTTTAAAACCAAGTGTAAACAGGGTCTATGTGTGTCTATGAATCTACACAAAATAGTCTACAGTATCGGTTGTCTCTCTGGCTAATTCCACCCTTACCCGATCACTGACTTTTGGTAGATTGCCTCCTCTAGGCAGAGTCACAGTCGTGCCATATTCCTTCCATGCTTTTATAATGGGTTTAAACGTTTCACATATTTCTTATAACCAAACCCTGATTCATATTTTACCAGAACTACGTCTGTGACTTTTTTTAAGCTCTTTGGTATTCTTGATGCTGATTGTTTAGGTATATTCCCTAGCAAATTCTGGATTCTTCTAGGTATTGTGATCACATAACACTTTACTAATTGCACCCAAGTGGACTCCATCCAACTAATTATGTGTTTTTTTGATGCAAACTGATTGCATGAGACATAAAAATTTGGGGTTTCACTCCTTCAGAGGCAATCACAGCTTTTTTTCATTTGTAAATAATTATGCAAACTATATTGATTTTCCCATTCTTCAGTGTTATAAGCTATTTTGTGCAGATTCTTGATATACATCCATCCATCCATTATCTATACCGCTTTATCCGTCTGGGTCACGGGGAAGCTGGAGCCAATCCCAGCATCTTCGG
>JAQQZR010000038.1:6498547-6524405 GCA_030068235.1 Notoglanidium macrostoma
TACTCTAAATTGCCCATAGGTGTGAATGCGAGAGTGTGTGGTTGTTTGTCTGTGTTGGCCCTGTGGTGGACTGGCGAAGATGATCTCTCCCGAAGATGCTGGGATTGGCTCCAGCTTCCCCGTGACCCAGATGGATAAAGCGGTATAGATAATGGATGGATGGAATAGTTTTGTCAGATTCCAAGCTTTGAAATGAATGGACAGTGACACTGAGGAATGCATTTACATATAAAATCCCATTCTGTAATTTGTATATGATGGTGAAAATATTATAAAATACTACAGTTTTTTATTATTTTCCATGTTGTGATTCTGTTTGCTTTTTGAGCACGCACTCACAGCAAAGCACCTTCTGTTTGTAAACAGCTGCTGACTGCTTGTTAGCACAGCACTGCTAACAAATGCCTGAATGAATCGTCAGGGATGACATTGGGATCTTGGAATGTATCAGCTGACTTGTTTCTATTCAGCGTGCTGTAAAAACCATGCCTATTGCTGCTCAGTGTTTAAAATTTGTTAAAGCGATTTCACAATTTCGCTAATGTGTTTTTCCCAAGACAAGGCTGCTGTAATCATGTAGTTTTAATAAGCTCTCACTAACACACAGGAGTAAAATATAACCGCAGGTTAGCATCCCTGGTATAGTAATACTTTAGAAATAAAATAGGCATTTAATTGAACAATTCCTCACTATTTAGTCCATAATACTAGTGTAGTTTCTGAAGGACCTAGTGTTAGTTGTCAGGTAAGCAGGCAGACAGTGTATGTAAAAGCAGGGAAACCTTATTGAAGCAGACAGGCAAACAAAGTCCAAAATATGTGTGGCAAAAGCAAGGTCAAAAAACAGGCAAAGCTCAAAAACACCAGGCAGGCAGGTATATCAAAGGCTAAGCAATGGCAAAGTCCAAAAACAAGCAATGGTCAAAACACTAGGCAGAAAACAGGAGTATCAAAGGCTATGGCTGAGACAAGGTCAAAGTTCAAACACAGATAAAAAAACTGAAAGTCTATAGCATGAAACTATTGCTTGGCAATAACAATGAAGACACATTAATGCTTCACAACGGGCTGAACAAACTAAAGTCCTCAAATAATGTGAGAAGCGATTGACTAAACTCAAAACAGGTGAAACCAATCAATACTCAGAAGACAGTGAGTGGCGTGGTGAGTGCTAGGAATTGCAGACCTCAGTGGCCATGTTTGCAGGCCGCTGAGACTGCTGGGAAATCCGTGGGGCTCTGAGACAGGGAAGCAGGTGCCAGCGATGATGTGACATTAGTGTTAGTGTGTAATCTAACGCTAACATCTCTAGGTGTGGCAATACTAAGTGTGTCCCTAATAATAAATGTGTGCTAATATTATAAATTTTATTTTGATATAGTACTATTATGCCAATATTGCTCAATTTTATTTGTATAGCACTTTCAACGATGGACATTGTCACAAAGCATCTTTACAGAAATTCCTGATATAAATTTTAAACATATGAATTTATAAATGTATCCCTATTATTTGGTTAGAATATTTTATAAATCATTAAAATATAGTTACACTAATATTTTTAATCACACTACATTTTTATGGATTTTTGCTCTTTAATTCCTGGATTCCTGAATTTAGAGAGCATTATATCAAAATAACATGTGATTTAGGCAGAGCAGATTTTTCCACACAGCCTTTTGAAGTGTTTAATGCTGACATGCCTTCTGTTTGAGCAGTTCTACATCAAACTTGCCACAATTCTGCCAGAGCCTTGAAAATAAAGCTAGAAATAGAGGTATCACACACACGCACACACATACACACACATGCAATTGGAGGGCTTGAAAGAGTACAAGTGATGTCATTATCAGACTGCTGCAGACGTCTTTAACCAACATGTGAGAACAGTCTGATTCCTTCTATTTAAATGGATGTTTGTTGTGTTCATCCTGTCATAACTCTTTCTGCTCATCACAAGCTTCTAGTTGCTAAATCACATTATATTATGATCCTATAAATAATAGTAATAGTAATTTAAAGGCATGCAAAAAACTGAAAGTATCGCCACCTTCACTGTAAACATTTAACATTGATATAACACTTTTAAACTTTTTTTGAGAAACACTGATATAATACTTTTAATTTGTTAAAATAAAAAATTATATAAAATGCATTTTCATTTAATTTACAGAAATTAAAATGCAATTAGAGCTATTTTAAGCTTAAACGTATTGGAGTGCTGTATTAGTAATCATTTAGATTTTATAAAGCCATTCTTTTATGGAGAACATTTCAAGCTCCTATACATTCATAGATCTGTGCATTTGAGCATTCTTCTTTAAGATATTCAGATCGGCTCAAGTCCCAAGCCTGAGATTTTGAAAAACGCTGATTTTGTCTGTCTGTACCAATTTCTTTTTTGTTTTGAATGTCTTTTTAAAATTTCAATTTACAGCAAGTCTTATTTCCCTGGAAAAGGCAAAAATATTCCAGAACATAGTAAAATTCACGATGCCATCATTCTTAACAATTGTTCCATGACCACCAGCCATAAAACAGCCCCAAACATCAGTGATTCACTATCATATTATACAGTAGATATGGGGGCTTCTCGTGTATGCAGTGTCCAGTTTTAATAGTTAGACTGTGCTCTGATCTAACCATTAAAGCAAAGACATAATTCTAATTGTAATTCCAAAACACTGCATTGTGTGGCATGCTCTCAGAAATGGCTTCTGTCTTGCCCCCTTTCTGAACAGCTTGCTACTGTTGAGGTGGTTTCTCCAGCGGATTTAGAAACTTGACAACAAAAATTATCCATGTAAACTATTCTGTAATCAACATGTGCTATAAACAAGGAGCACGGTGACCTTGTTCTACACAAGGTTTTACAGTGTGTGTGTATGTGTGTGTGCTTGCATGTGTGTACTGTCAGTACCAAACTGTCTTGGTTATGCAGGAAAAACAAAAACAGGAACAAACCTATGTTACTTAGGGGTAATGTTGTTGCCTGACAACTCCAGGATCCCTGGTTTGATCCCTGGCTCTGGTTACTGTCTGTGCACAGTTTTCATGTTCTCCCTGTATGCATGGTCTTTTCGGTGGATTATCTAAGATAAATCACCCCATTCATGAATCAGTGTGTGAATGCGTGTGTGTATTGTGCCCTTCGATAGATTGGAATCTCAAGCAGGAAGCATTCCCACCTTGCACCCAGTGTTCCCAGTATAGGCTCCGGATCCATGCAATGCTAAAGCACATACTAAAAGCAACTGAAATAGCTTTAATATATTTGTTTACATTTATCATACATATTCTTTAGTAGTCATTTCAAACAGAAATAGAAATATAGTCACTATGAAAATGTTTTGCCAAGTAGAAAATTGAAGTGGCTGTGTGTGTTGTTTATATGATCATTTTGCCAATTCTTTTTAACTCCAATGATTTACTTGTAGATTAGTCAAGTTTGTATGGGTGGTAGTCAGGCTATAAATACCACAAAATATCCTTTTTTGCATAAATAGTTTGGATTAAACTTCCCATTATAATTTATTCTGTAATTATTTTAACATTTAGGAAATGTTCAGATATATTCTGCGGTAACAAATTAGCAAGGTAATAGCATTAACTATTAATCTCTATATGCCTATATATTTTGCTGATACTACTAATATTAGCAGATATGATTTACATCACAATGCTGTTGAAGTCTGGATCCTGACTGGTCAGAAGGTGTTGATTAATTATCTGCAAATTAGAGTTTTATTTTAATGTGCTCCTTCTGATACGATATTGTTTATATAGTAATAGCTCACTTACATATGTGGTGTTCACTCCACATAATCTAGACATAATACAACAAAGATTTTACAAATCTGTTGGTTATTTGAACAAATAAAACCATGTAATTGTCAAAACTGTGATGTTTTCTGTAAGGCAAAATGTGTTTATTTGACATTTTATGGAAGGAGTCCGCAGTATGAGAACAGTTTTTGGAAACATGACAAAGCTGTGATTTTTTTATTTTATTTTAGAGAGAGTGAAAATAAAAGAGAAGCTGGTGAGAGATATGTGAGAGAGATATAAGTGAGAACAGGAACTATCTTGTTTCACAGATGTTCCACAACATAAAATACAACTATAAACAGATAAAAAGCATGATACATAGTTCTTTAACTAAAATAAAAAGATGACCATGATTAGTGTAATCACAGGCAAACTGCTATAGTATAAGGGGAATAAAACTCTTCGTAGTTCTTTGTAGTGCTGTTGTCCCAACTATACTGCCTTTTTCTGTGCAAGTTCAACATGCACTTTTAGTCTCTCTAAGAACCTACCCTGGGGAACGTCTAGTCTTCAGTCTGTGACTCCTTGCACTTTCTTTTCTCCTACCTGCGTTTTACCTTTTACTTTTATGTTTAATGTATGAGGCATGTGCCCTGACTGAGACAGAGCTGCTTGAAAGCTCCATTCTCAATGCTGGAGTATCGAAACTCTCTTTTATTTCCAATTAACTGTGCCATGATGCAATGGCAGGATCAAACACATGATCCCCATCCTGAGACAAACGTGCTGAGAATCTTTTGCTGAGACTTTCGCTGTGTTGGCGAAACTCACTGATCTGCTCACCATGTCTGCCCTTAACAACAACCAGGGGAAAGCAAATCTCTTTGGCCTTAATAACGAAGATGGCTGCAAAATGTATTTGGTCTTAATAGCAACCAGGGGAAAAACAATGGCATATATTTAAAGGATTTTATACCCCAGCAGTGCTGAATTCACAAATCTGAAGGATTCATGTTTGATGTGTGTATGATTAATGTTCTATACATTGGCTGCATGGATCTGACAATAGTTTGATTATAACAAAAAATGACAGGTTTATACTCATTATTCAATATAAAGAGTTATTATTCCTATAGCAACAAGTCATTCACAGGGTCTTTTTTGTAAGGACCTGTTTATCTAACATTTATGGAAGGAGTCTCCAAGGTGTCTGAGCGTTGTAGTGGTCAGTAATGGTTTTCTGCCATTAGAGAGTCTTTAGAACAGAGGAGTGTACGCATTCTTGTTTCTATGGAAGTGTACTAGGACCACCTATAAGGGTTTGCTTTCTAAGTTTAAAATCTGAATTTCTGAGAAACAAAGTCAGAAAAGATTTCTGAGGGAAAAAAGTAAGAAATAATTTGCTTCATTATGGTATGAGTGCATGTGATTGAGTGCATTAGGACCTCGGGCAGAGTGCTGCAGTCACCACAGACAATGTGCCCATCATATTTTCACACCTTGAGGATCAATTAGCTTGATAACCTGCCGTATCCCCTCTGACGTGAACGAAGATGCAGCTTACTTTTTTCTAAGAAATTCTGCAGAAAGCAGAAAGACTAACTTTTGACTTAAAGATTTAAAGTTTGACAAAGTTGAACACTGTTCTGTTGAAACAGCTTGAGTGTCAGGTTGGCATTCAGGGCTCTGTGTTGAAGTGGTCCGAGTCCTACCTTAACCCTTTTCTTCTTTATTTTATGATTTGCTGCACATAACACCAAGTGAGAAGGTAGAGAAGGTAGAACTACAATATGTCTGTTCACATAAATGGTCATTTCTCACAGCCAGCTCCTCTCATACACCGCATTCCACAAGGTTCCATTTTGGCCTCTCTTTTATTCGCACTATACCTGCTTCCCCTGGGGCCCATTTTTCAAAACCATGGCATTGCTCATCATTGTTATGCTGATGATGCTCATCTCCTGGTAAAACCTGACATTACCTCATCCATAAGAAATTTGATAGAGTGCCTTGGTGATATCAAATGCAGGATGGCTCAAAATGTCCTCCAACTAAATGAAAACAGAGGTCATTATTTTCAGCCCCGTCTCCTCTACTGGTAAAATCAGCACTCAGTTAGGTTCTTTATCAGCGATGATTCATAATGATCTCAGGAACCTTGGTATCATCACTAACCTTCAACAAAGAAATTTCTGCTGTATCTAAGTTCAGTTTCTACTTACTGAGGCTAATTGCAAAGTTGAAATCTTTTGTTTCATAGAAGCGCTTATTCATGCATTTAATCACATCTCTACATGAATATTGCAATTCCTTATATCTGTATTTTGTTAATCTGGCACTAGGAAAAATAGATCATATCTCACCTGTACTAGCCTATCTCCATTGGAGATTCTGCAACAGAAAGTTTGCTGTTTTTAATGCCTTGCATAGTCTCGCTCCACAATACATTTGCAACCTCCTTCATCCCTACTCGGCAATGAGATTACTTAGATCATCCAGCCAACTTCTCCTTGTAGTCCCGGGATCCCAGTTAAAATCTATATCTTACAAGGCTTTCTCAATTGTCTTCTTCTTCTGTCAACATTTTAAAAACGTGTCTTAAGATCCATTTCTTCTTTTCTTTCTCTATTTTATTGTGTGTAATTGTGTGTGGGCTAGTGGTAATAGTTTTTCCTAATTTCTCATTTTTATTGATCTGTTTAGCTTGTATTTTTTTTTTTTTTCATGTATGACTTTTATTGTACAGCACGTTGGCTCAACTTCTGTTGTTTTAAATGGGCCCTATAAATAATAATGCAGTGGCAGCTCAGAGGTTAAGACGTTGGCCTATTGATCTGAAGGTCATCCCAGCTCTGCCAAGCTACCAGTTCTGGCCCCTTGAGCAAGGCCCTTAACTGCTCAGTTGTATAAATGTAAGTCACCCTGGATAAGGGTGTCTGCCAAGTCACGCAAATGTAAATAAACTTTGACTTGACCTGACTTACATGACATCATCTACCACCCTGCCTCTCAACCCTTGGTCTGCCTCCTCTGTGATTGCATGACCTGAACAATACAATGACAGTATTTCAATGAAGGCTTTAGAATAAATGTCCAAAAAAAAAAATGATGCTGAAGATTAGGAATCAAAAGCCAAAAGCAAATGCAAAAGAACGCCTGGCTCACTTTGTTTTCAGGTTCAAGACAGGCATCTGTTGTCTTTCATATGCATTGTGCATGAGGGGGAAAGTGTAAATAATTCAGCAATTCCTGTACCTTGCATATAAAATATACATACATATTTACGAGCCCATGACAAGGTAAAAAATACAGATGAATAATAAAGACCCTGCATTGAATTTTACAAACAACACCCAAGGATATTGAGATCACTGTTCCTTGTTATTCTTCAGATAGTTCATCTTTTTTGTCACTTACAGCAAAGATTTTTCCAGTGCTTACCTAAATGGAATGACAAGTTGATATTACACCTACATCAGTGGCACCCAAATCTATGTTCATTGACAAAATAATTTGTGTATTGTCCCCCAAGAAAATCTGTAGCGTTATTTAGAACAGCAGGTGAAGTAGCCACTTATTGTGACTTGTGTACTTAATCAGTGGAAACACTAACTCCACTGACCAAAATTATAACACTTAGTTACACCACCCACTGCCTTACCATCAGCATCAATCTTGTCAGGAATGGATGCCACTAGTGTTTAATCCAAATAGTCCCAGATATTTTTATGGGATCTGTGCCTAATTTTTGTTCAGGGAACTCATAGTACAGTACTGTGAGGGAATGTGCAATTTAGATCTATTTATACCGCAATGCTGTTGAAATCTCAGTATCTCAGTACTGTTCAGAAGATGTTGATTAATTTTCTATAACATCACAGCTCTGACAGCAGCTTATATTGCAAGGCTGAAAAGATTATTTTTAAAGTGCTTGTTCTAATATTTTATTGCTTTTATAGTAACATATTACACAGGGACTTTTTAAGGAAGACTCTCCAGTGACAGCACTTTCTACCAGTCGAAGGAGAAGCTGTAAGTTTTCTGACACAGGATAGTCTTCAGGACAGAGGGCTTTGCATTTTCGTGGTAACTCGACAAGCTGCATTTTTTGTCTTATTAACTTTGAGAGAGAGAGAGAGAGAGAGAGAGAGAGAGAGAGAGAGAGAGAGAGAGAATAACAGTTAATATTTGCTGTAATATAAGTTATAAGATGAACAAACTTGTTCTGTGGCCAATCCACAACATTAAACACAATTATAAAATGTTTATTATAACATAATAAACACAACTAACATAACTGATAAAAATGTATGATGTGTCATACTTTAATACATAAAAAAATGATTAGATGAGAAATTGCTGTGGTAGACGAGAAATATACTTTCGGATATGTTATTAGAAAATAATCAACTTGTGGTAATGCAATTATTAATGTTGATTATTTCTGTATAACAGCACATCCCATCATGTTTTATAACCTAATTGGCATTATGTTTAATTTGGGGCTTGATGATGTTGACTAACGAGATACAAAGCGCCAAACATTTAAAGAGGCATGATGGTCAAAGGCAATACTAAAAGCTATGGGTAATGTTCTGTATCCTTACAATCTCATGCAATCAAATGCAAACTTTTAAGCAACTGGCAAATGGATCATTAAAGGCCCATTTGTCCATGTTATGACAAGCAGTAATAGATGAAGATGTAGACTTATCCATGTAGTATGTCATCCAGAAAGAGATATTAAGAAATGTCATCCAAGACAAGGCAATAATGTGCCTGTAGGCATGACTAATTACTGTACAGTTAAAACTTCTGCTGAGGTACAAATACACCCTTCGTTCGTCCTGTCACTCTCACACAGGTGCTGGATGAATAATATGACTGACAAGGTTTTTTTCCAAAGCATCTGCATGAAAAGTTATGTAGGAGTCATGGAATTAAATGTCCAGATTTTTTTAGATGTTTGGAGACCTTTTCAGACTATTCTGACAATGGAGGCAGTTTGATAGCTATTTTTAATCCTCTTCATGTTTGCCTGCAAGCTGCTCTGGCACAGATGTTGTGTTAATGTCAGTACTGTCAACAGAGGCTCAGTATACTCTCCTGACATACACACACACACACACACACACACACACAAACACAAGTAGACATATGGTAAGATTACAGAAATGCAGAGCTTATTGCACAACAAATAAACACTTCGGAGTGGGATGGCTAGAAGCTTACATAGCCTTTGACATCTGTATGCCCAAATACTGTGTGTTGAAAATTGCCAAGGCAGGAATATTTACTGGTTTTATGAGGTACAAAGTGAATAAGTTCTACACATTTTTTTAGTGTAGCTCCTATTCCCAGTGGCTTGTCCTTTCGAAGACTGTACCATTACAGATTAAAGCCTTCAGCAACATGCCTTGCATCTTTTTTGACATGTCTCATGCACACAGAAGAAATGATGCCACATCCGCTGTGCCTTGGAAGTGGTAATTTGAAAATTGTAATAACATCATTTGCCACCTCAGGACGTTTGACATGCAAACTGGAAGGAAAAAAAAAATAGGATGCCTCCACAAAAACATGTCTTTTGTTTGCTCTGTCATAGCATGTAAAGCTCATAAAAAGCTACTTTAACTACACTTTTGCAGTTACAGGCCTAGCTGGCTGCTGGTACTGTGAACTTCAAATACTCATGCAACATTTTGGACTGAAATTGCAGTACAGCAACAACCTCAGACAACTGTGAGTAGCATTAGCAACAAGCTAGCCACTGGACAATAGTACATAGAATTAGCAACAATGTTGTCAGGTAAATTGTGTAGTCCAAAACAGTGGGCAGGGAATTGCATAACCTTAAACAGTAGACTATGAAATACCATGATTTCTGTGCTAAAACAGTAAACACTGGAACTGTGTAGTACTAAACAGAGGAGAGCAGAATTGCATGGCCTTCAATAGTAGTCATTATACCTGTGGTCCAAAACAGTGGATGCTGCAAATAAATGGTCCTAAAAAGTGAACATTGTAATTCTGTGGCCCTAAAACTAGGGATGTTGTAATTGGGAGGTTTTAAACACTGTAACTGGGTGGTCTTAATGAGCGGGCTAGTAGTAAGTTTGAAGTTAAAGCTCTATATCTTTAGCTTATATCCAAAGTTTTAAAAGACTGGCCATTTTTGGACATTGTAATTGGATGGTCCTAAAGAGAGGACAGCATAATTGAGTGGTCCTGTAGAGAGGACAGTGACTGCAAAATGTGTTGGAGCTTTAGTTAGGAAGCAGCCTTTTTATTGCAATTTTAAAGTTTAAGTGAAGCATAAATCAGTATTCTTAGTCATGTCTTGCATGGCAGCATTGTGGTACACTGGTTAGCACTATCACCTCAAAGCAAGAAGGTTCTGCGTTCAAACCTGCCAGTCGACTGGGGCCTTTCTGTGCAGAGTTTGTATGTTCTCCGCGTGTCTGTGTGTGTTTCCTCCCACAGTCCAAAGACATCCAGATCAGGTTAACTGGGTACTCTAAATTGCCCATAGGTGTGAATGTGAATGGATCATCTGAAGTCAGCAGGAAGGCTCCAGCTTCCCTGTGACCTTTTATGGATAAGTGGTATAGATAATGGATGGATGGATGGATAGTCATGTCTTACCTAGTGTTGTGTTTTGGAAGTCACTTGCTGTACTTCTTCAAGTGTCACTTCCTCTTGAAACTGTATACTTTTGCTAAAAAAAAACCTTTTCCACGGGTACATAAACATCACTGTGTTCAGTATGTCCATATTGTAAACATAATATAAGACAACAAGGCTGCTACAGTCAATGATCGACCGACAAGCAAAGCTGCAGGATGAAGTGTGATGCAGGGCCATCAATGGTTGATGCACCTCAGCTTTACACTCTGATAATGGAATGTCAGAAACCTCTCAGCAGCATTGATAGCTGTCCCTGCACCACCAGTGTCACCAGAATGCACAAAAACATAGCATGGAAAAATCAAAGAATTTGCACTGGCTGGTAATAATGAAACATGGCTGTGATATGAAGACTAATCAGCTTAGTTTAGCATGACAGAGGCAACAGATCGAGGAACATCTACATGTCAGATACATGTCAGATAACACTCCTTCTGATTGGATTATAGATCATAAAGTTGTTCACTTCTCCAATGGACACTGGTCTAAAATATTAAAAGCACACTTAAATCACACATCAGATCCCAATAAACAAAATATTCAAGTTGAGAATCTTTACTGATATATATTGTGTAATTCATTGAGAACAAAATGACATAAGATGCCATTCCATGGTCAATGAAAACTGAAATCATTAACCCATTGAGGGCTGGATTCAAAATAACACCAAAAATCAAAGTAAAAACCTGAAATCACAGACTGATCCAACTTCATCATGACAACTTCATCACAGCAACTCAGAATTTTATCATAACAACTCATAATTCAGTAGTGTGTATGGCCCCCACATGTCTGTATGCACTCCCCACCTCGTCTGGGCATGCTCCTGATGAGACAACGGATAGTGTCCGGGGGATCTCCTCCCAAACCTGGATCAGGGCATCATTGAACTCCTGGACAGTCCGTGGTGCTACTTGGCAGCGTCAGATGAACCGATACATAATGTCCCAGAGGTTCTCGATTGGATTAAGGTCTGGTGACCATGGGGTCAATCACTGGCATCGATGCCTTCATCATCCAGGAACTGCCTATGCACTCTGGCCAAACAAAGCCAGGCATTGTCCTACACCAGGAGGAACCCAGGGCCAATGCACCAGCATAAAGGCTAACAATGGGTCTGAGGATTTGATCCTGGTACCTAACAGCAGTCAGGGTACTGCTGGCTAGCAAATGGTCATTGGTTAAACTGATCATTCTGAATGATGTTCAGGCAGCATAATGTTTGTCCTGGCATCTTCACACTTTCACATCTGTCACATGTGATCAGTGTGTACATGCACTCATTTGTGAAGAAAACTGGGCGCCAATGGCAAACATGCCAATTCTTGTGTTCTCTGGTGAATGCTTATTGAGCTGCACAGTGCTGTACTTTGAGCACAGGTCCCTCTAGGGGATCTCAGGCCCTCATGCCAACTTTATGGAGTCTGTTTCTGACAATTTGGTCAGAAACATGCACATGAGTGGCCAGCTGGAGGACATTTTGTAGAGCTGTGGTAGTGCTCCTACTGTTCTTCCTCACACAAAGAAGCTGATACTGGTTCCCTTCTACAGCCATCTCCAGATCCAGTCATGTAAAGGCCTGTCTCCTGGTGCCTCTCCATGCTCCTGAGACTGTGCTGGGAGACACAGCAAACCTTCTTGAGATGGCACATATGGATGTGCCATCCTGGAACATCTAGACTACCTGTGAAACCTGAATGGGCTGCAAGTACTGCCTCATGCTACCAGTAGTGGCAGGGACAATAGCAAAATTTGAAACTAGAGAAAAATCATTGAGAAGGGATAAGGAGAGAGAAATGGTCTGTGGTCACCATGTGCAAAACCATTCCCTTTTTGGGGGTTATCTTGCTGTTGCCCCTCCTGTCCACCTGTTGTTGCTTTCATTTGCATCAAAGCAGGTGAAATTGATTCAGAATCACTTACACTTCCTAACTGGGCAGATCCATTTCCCAGAAGTTTAATTGACTTGGTGTTACACTGTGATGATTAAGTGTGCCCTTAATTTTTTGAGCAGTGTATTAACCTAACTATTTGGTCCCAATTACAGCACTTACTTTCTGTACTGTAAATAAATAATATCCCGCATCCTGTTAGTTCCCTATGGTAGCTGTCCCAAATAAATCCCTTGTTTGAGGTAATTTATCACTGCCTAATTTTAAAGTTACAGATGGTCCAACAAATGCTAGCTAAGGAATTTAGTAAGGACTCAGTTACTAAATTCTGGACTTTATGCTCCTCTACAGCTGAACCATTGCCAAAGGGAAGAGAAACAGACCACAAACCAGTCCCTCAGGATGCAGTTGCAGTTTATAGCATTAGGAACACTGCCATATTCATAAGACACACTTTTATACTTATACCCAAGGCTATTCAGTTACTTTCTCCACTTGGCATGGAGAGCATTAAAACCTGACGTATTTTGAAGTGCAACATGATCGGGGTGTGTCAGTGAAGCTCCTGGGAGTCTGTGGTTAGTCACTGGACTGAGACAGCGTATAAAATAAAGCCAGTCAAGTGGCTCTATTCCCTGAACCATTTACACTAGAGCCATGGGGAAGGTAACTGTAGGATCTTTGAGAACCTATGTCTGCATAAACAAGAGAAGGCTTGCCTCTCCCACAGAGGAGCAAGTTATTCTGTCCTACAAGACAGCTTGCTGCTGAATAATTTACAACATAGTACAGCAGTTAAAGCTAAACTCTCAAAGCTAAGCCACCAGAACATTAAACAGTTCAGACCCCACGAGAGACACGGACCAGAGGAAGAGCTAAGAAAGAACGAGGGTATTTATGCGCAAAAAAAAAAGAACTATGAAGCAAAAAGCATAATAAAATGCAGCAGAGAAGCATGACTAAAGTATGACAAATAGTCTGTGAGGAAAAGCTAGACATTTTCTTGTTGTGGCTTGTAACTTCAACACTTCCTCCATTTGTACTTGGACAATGAAAACAGCAGCCTAAGGCTCATGATGAAACATCATTTTACATGGAGGAAATTTGGTATCTCTGTCCACCAGCTAGTAAAGAAACTCAACCAGCTCATTTAGCACAGTGACAGACTGAGGTAGCTCAGAGGTGATACGCATACTCATTCACGTTTTTAGGAAGTCAAGCAAGCAAAATAAATGAAATATTCAAAAGAAAATGTATGAATAGTTTAAAAACTGTGTGATCCAGGTTTTTTTAATTAATTAACAGGCCAGGCAGCTCATAAACAAATAAGGGATATGTGATGACTGGGATGATATTTTTAAAAGAGAATAATGCCTTAAAGGACACTACGCTTTTAAATAAGCTTTAAATAAAATAAACTCTCTAAATAAAACAAAACGACGGAAATAAAACGGTTGCAGTCTGGAACTGGAGGCGACCAGCTGATTTATTTATTTACAGACTGTGCATTCAGTTAAATTCATAAAGGACAAAAAAGATCTTAAATACTGCAAAAAATGCATTATGCCTGGGGAATGACCTTTAAACGTCAAATTATCTACATGCTTTCTTTCTAAGCATGGAACAAATTATACATTATAATTCAGCTTCTAGTTTGAACATATTGCATTCTAAATTTGCATTATGCAGAGTTTTAAAAACACCTTCAAATGTGCCTTTTCAAAATAACATGTAGGAAATTATAAAGGTTTGCTAAAATTATACTGTTAATGGCAACTCAAATGTCAATCATATTAGCAATGCCCACTGCGCATGGCCTCATTTACATTTATGGCATTTGGCAGATGCCCTTATCCAGAGCGAATTACAGACGTTTCTATCAATAAATATATCCTGAAACTGTTTCGTTAGGTCACGGACTAAGAATACTATCTAAAAACTTTGTTAGGGAGGTTATATAGTATAAAAACACATATGTTGTGCTTATTTAAGTATTCCATGAAGAGGTAGGTTTTCAGTCATCTCTTGAAAACAGTCAGTTACTCAGCTGTTCAAACATCTCGGGGAAGTATATTCTACCCCCTATGTGCCAGAACAGAGAAAAACCTTCCTGCATGCCTTCCTGGTACACTGAGAGATGGTGGCCACCAGTCGAGCGTGCTAGATAAGGATCCTCCTTATCAGACTTTTCATAAGACAGATATTTCAGTATATTGTGAAAAGAAATTTTTGAAAAGACACATACTGCATACGTGAGTGTCAGTTGCTATGCTGTTTTAATGATGAGTCATGGACAGTATTTATTAACCCAAACAATATTAGAGTGGGCCTTAAGTCTGGGTTTTGACCTTGCTTTTAAAAAAATCTCAGACTTTCCTAAGGCTATTTCATATTTTCCTTCAAATTTTTAAGGTCATGCAATGTGAAAATGAAAACATTGAATGCGATATGCTTTAGTAACTTAGTGTCTTGAATCCTGCGTTAAGATTTCTGCTGTTCAAAGTATTAAATACTTAGAAACATGAAAACATGCCCATCCCCACTAATGCTCTTTGGTCTGAAGGAGTAAAGGAACCAAAGGAGAAACAAAGAGGGGGCCAAGTCCATATTAATGCCAAGGTTTTAAATAGGATGTTCAACAAGCACATATAGGTGTGGTGGTCAGGTGTCCGCATACTTTTGGCCATTTAGTGTACATCTTGTTTTGAGACGAAAGATTGTGAGCACAATTTTAATATATGATCATTAATTTGCCTCTTTAAATAAAAGTAGCTATTACGGTGACACAAGTAACACTACATGATAAGGTAAGAAAATGAGAACACTAACTAAAGCATGGTTTTCCATAATGCTGTATTTACTTCTTCTACAAATGTATTAGCTATGTTATATTTAATTAATGTCTAATATGTGACCCCCCATACTAAAGCGTTGCCTATACATTTGATATTTTTCAACTTCTGTTGATCTGAAAATTAAGGCCTTTAAATTTATTCAGACCTGCACTAGAACCTTGCAAGAGGTGTATTCAGTGAAATTACTACTGATCACAATGCAAAATGTGATTTAAATCCCAATTTGGATTTAAAATCCCGCTATGCAGCATTGAGCTAAGGCTTATTAGATCTGTACACCACTGATACAAAATAAACAAAGTTTACTGACACCTGAAATTTTAGGTGATTCCTTATGGTTCTGAATAAACATAATCAAATACATAGAATAATCAGAGCCACAATGGGCCACACTCTTATTTTATGTGTTCAGAGGCACAGTACCTCCACCTCTGTCACTCCCAAGCAGGCCCGGCTTAAGGGACCACACAGGGTCCTGTGGCTATGTTAACTCCAGGGGCCTGTTTAACCTATGTAGGTTACCTATCTTATTCAAAACACTAAATTTCAGGGTAGGTGTAAAAATATAGGCTACAAGACACCAAACAGTTGGATGTTTGCTTGATTTAAGGATGCTGCAGTGATTGTGAACTGTATTTGCTGGCACTGTTTTGAAATAATATCACTTACACTTCCACATTTGTAAACTGAAACTGTCGAAACACATCTGTTAGACACAAATAAGAATTCATAGCAACACTGTTTACAATGTTTACATCACAAGCATTGGTTATAGAGGTGCATTAAAAGTAGGACCACATAAGCATTTCTCATAAACTCAAGCTATTAATTTTTAAAGTATTATCTATTCCTGGGCTCCAAGACCGCAATACGCCTATAAAATGACGTTTATAGGAAAAAATGACAGAAAACATGACAGCGGCAGAAACAGACACTACTCAGCTGGTATGTACTGTAACATTGTTTTGCACATTAAAAGTCACCATTCCATATTTAACCATCCATCAAATATTGAGATCTCACATTCTGCTATTACTAATTGGCTTATGCACTGAATGATTAAAACAACAGATTTGTGCCATCATCCACTGAGAATGGAGTGCATTATACTTCTCATCTGAATTTTACACACTGAAAATTACACAGTGATTTTATTTACTAAATTTCTTCATCTCTTTTGCAATTAATTCCTGGCTACTGCCAACATCCGACTCATGTCTGCTATAAATTTTTTTTAGACGAGGGACTGACTTGCATCAGATGTAGCTGATAGGTGTTGAATTTGACTCAAGTTTCAGTGCTGCGAGATGAAACAGTGCGGAACAGTGGCGGGTGCAGAACGTGGGCAGTCGCTGCAAGTGCAGATCTCCTGTAAATGCTAGATAGTGTGAAAATTCAGTAGTAATGTGCTAGGGGCCATTTCAATATTATTGTTTTTTTACAGTTTGCATAGGCCGAATGAAGCTCGGGGGCCTTGAGATTCACATGTGCTTTAGAGCCTCTTACTATTAGATGCTCTTCTTCCTGACCCAACAAGAGATGAAATCTTTGATAATTCATATTTCTAACCATGACATATTCCAGGAACATGCATGGCAGGTGATTGAGTCTCTCCTGTCCAATAGCAGACTGCATGCAATTTTTTCTATTAAAGGAAAAGTGCTCTCCTGATGCAACATGAGGTGTGACGATATCCATATTTGGAAAAATATTTTGCAAATTCAAAAATGTTGCTATGCTCAGAAGGCAGATCAATGTCAGTATGTTGATGCTACCTACATGGTCCTGTGTTGTATTCCCACTTTCTCGTTCTATAATTAGGCTACCTGTCAATCATGCAGAGCTGACACCAATGACAGCCATCCAGGGCCCCCTCTGAGCCCAGTCCCTAGGGCTCCATGTCAAGTGTTCACATTAGTGTATTCACATTAGTGTAGACATTAATTTCCAAGGTTATGGTTTGAAAAGTTGTTGGTGAAGGCTAAAGACTTGGATATATTATAGGACTCTTACAATCCTAACAGAATATCACACTTTCCTACTAATTCCTTTTTAAAGTATTTTATCAACTGTGAAATTGGGGAACGAATTAAACAACCGAGGATCACACACTAACAACTAGGGATCACACATTAGCCGACATGTTGCTGAACCAAACTGAACACATCAAGCTCCCACAAAATCATGCTTTTCTGTTTCAAGAAGATGGCAAGGGAAAACATATTTAGAGTTGCCAAAGCTTGCAGCTGTTGTTGTTTGCACCTCTGCATTGTTGTTTTCCTGTACATTTTAGAAAGATATGTATATGTGTTAGCACAAATGCTCTGCCTAAGGACTTTTGCATGTAGACCTCTTTACCATTTTAAACCTTTTAAACTGAGCAATAAATTTAGCAAACTAATTATATCAATAGCTAATTCAATCAAATTTAGCACTTATAGTATACACTCACATTATTAAAACACCTGTACACCTACTCATTCATGCAACTGTCTAATCAGCTAATCTAGTGGCAGCAATGCAATGCATAATCATGCAGATAAGGGCCAGAAGCTTCGGGTAATGTTCACATAAGGCATCAGAATGGAGAAAATGTGATCGCAGTGATTTTAACCATGGTATTATTGCTGGTGCCAGACGGGATGGTCTATTTCTATAACTGCTGATCTCCTGGGATTTTCATAAAAACAGCCTCTAGAGTTTACTCGGAATGGTGCAAAAAAAAAAAAAATCCAGTGAGCAGCAGTTCTATGGACAGAAACTGTGGATGAGAGAGGTCAACAGAGAATGGTCTCACTGGTTTGAACTGACAATAAGGTTACAGATAACCACTTTGTACAATTGTGATGAGCAGAAAAGCAATTCAGAATGTACAACACATTGAACTTCGAAGTGGATAGACTACAACCGCAGAAAACCATTTCCAGTTCCATTTCTGTCAGCCAAGAACTGAAAGTTGAGGCTGTAGTGGGCAGAGGCTCACCAAAACTAGACAGTTGAAGAAGGGTAAAATGTAGCTCGGGCTGATGAATCTCTTTGATGAATTTCTGCTGAAGTAAAAAGATTCTAGGGTCAGAATTTGACACCAACTGTATGAATCCACAGACCCAACCTGCCTTGTGTCCAAGCTGGTGGAGGTGGTGTAATGGTGTGGGGAACGTTTCCTTGGCATACTTTGGTACCATTAATACAAATCAATCATTGCTTGAATGCCACAACTTAATTGAATATTGTTGCTGACCATGTGCATCCCATCATGGCCACAATTCCCAGTCACTGAATCTGAATCCAACAGCCATCTTTGGGATGTGGTAAAACTCACAGCATGACAGTGCGATGTAATCATGTCAACATGGACCAGAATCTCAAAGGAATGTTTCCAACATCTTGTGGAATTCATGCCAAATAGAATGCAGGCTGTTTTGAGAGTAATTGTATAGTGTTCTTAATAAAGTGCTCAGTGAGTGTATGTCAGATTTGATTACAATCAGTTTATAATTTGTGAGCATAAATACAAATTCCTATCAGCCATTTTGGTTATCTACTTCTTGTACTTATTTCCTACTTCTATGGAATGTAAATAGACTTAATGGAAATGTTCAATTAGTATAAACAAGATGAATTATTCTATCACCACAAGTCTGTTATGAGATTAGTTAGGACACTGTTGGGTTTCTGTGTGTGGAGTATCGCGACTCTGTGTTTAGCTGCTGGTGAGCAGGGCGATTGGAAATGGGAGTGGTGTGAACCCTCTGGTTGGCAAACAATTCATACCTCTACACAATGACACCGGTACAAAGATAAAAACCGACAGCACAACTAAAGCTTGTTTGACCGTAAATCACTGTACACAACTGCCACAATAACAGCATAACATTTAAACCTAGTAGGGTAGGTAAAAAAATACGTCTGACCTCTGATAAAAAAGAGTTAATCATACACCTAAAAAATCTAAGTAGCCACTAGCTATTAGCTTTCTCCCCTCTGAACTACAGCAGGTTTTCAAGATTAGCAATGCTAGCCTGCTCTTAGGTGAGGTGTGGTTTTTTCAGGACTTTCAGGTTCAGAGTCACTGTAGTTCAGGGTAAACAGTCATCACCATCCATTCAGTTAAAGAAAAAAAACCAGATCAATTTTGCTTTCATGGGTATATTAAAAGCATGTTTGCACAGAGAAGATGGCAGAAGTTGCAAACTATGTGTCAAGCCTTTCTCCATAATGTATGAAAAAAATTCCTACCCTATTTTCTCCAGTTTTGATTTTGTAATATTTCATACTTGAGGAGTTCTCTCACTACTTTAACTTGAATCATTTCTCAGAAATATATCCTTACTTTTTCCATCTGAAATCCACCTAAGACAAATGATTTCCAATAACGCTAGATTTAATTTAATCCAACTCTGTGTGAGCTGAAAGCTGTTAAAATGGAATATGTATAACAAATTCCAAGCCTTTGTATGCCTCAACAGACCAACACTGCAGCTTGCCTGAATATTAACACCTAAACATTTTACCTAAATAATTAAGGACTTTTTTTTTCTAAAAAAGCACTACACCAGTCAGCACACGGCAACAAACTCTACATACCAATCTTCACATAGCATTGAGTTTCCATATGCTCTCACATTGCCATTTACTAGTACTTCCATGAACATGTTCCCAGTATTTCTAGTCATGTTGATTATGTGATTTCTGTATGGTTGAGTCACTTTAACATATTGAGTATTCTCTATTTACTGTTCCTCAAGTTCACATTCATTTGTGTTCTGTGTATAAAATAGCCCTTGTCTACCACTTTGAGGTTTAAAGACTATATGCTGTATTCAGATTTGGCAACTTGTCCCAGCAACTTAAGTTTGAAAGTCATGTCAGTGTTTCAGCAAAGTTCTCTGCCTTGAGACTGGGATTACTGGGGTTGCCCGATTTTTCCTTTGTAGAGCTTTCAGTAGTTTTTCAATTGTGCCTAGATGGCTGCTTAATAGTCCAAAAATCAAAGGATAGAAAATACAGACTGACAAAGCAGATTTTTGTTCCTTTTCTGTCAACTGCAATATGATGTAGCCTAACGAGATAGTAAAATACAGTTCATACTAATAGATAATATATGCATTGGGAGAATGTAAAGATTTAAATAAATCTCTAATAATAATCTAATATATTGTGAATATATAATGGTTGATTGCCATGATCTTGATAAGGAAAGGATCCTGGTCATGATGAATTACATTAATCATGCAATCACTGTGAATTCCTCAATTTTACAAAATGAATTCCACCCACATGAGTTGGCTGCAAGCCTATAAAAAACTTGATACAGCACATCCTAGTTTTTGTATAATGAACTAGAAATAACCTAATATTTTGTACCGACAGTGGAAGAAATCATGAAGCTTAGGCAGGAGTGAAAACACAGGCGTGAACCAGTCATGAATTATTCATTTCTTTTGTTATTTTGTGTGCTGTCAAAATCGTGCGCATAACTTAATGTGACAATAAGATCCAAAACTAAGGTTATGAAATCGTAATGTATATGGACAATGTACATTTGTCATGCTTTCATTATGTTATTTTGAGTTTTAAAATGACATTTAAACAATTAATTAATTCATAACGTCATATATGTGGTTAACATTGCCCTTGAATGCCATTACACAATTTGTACATGAACGTATCTTCATTGGACATGTTTAGAATGCTACACATTGCCAATGTACATAGCACTACTCTGATACTGTCCTCGAAAAAGGGACATAAGTTCAAGGTCAGAATAACACGTAACTGAGACATGTCTCTGTTATTAGAAACGCCGCCCCGTGAACTCAACTTCGCTGTAACTGTAGAGTATTTCAGAGAGGTCTGAACACCAATGTGAATGATTTCAGTATTAAATACTCACTATGTGCACACAGCTCTTCACTGAATACAGCCATAAGCTTTCTAGTTCTGTGCTCTTGTTGTTTTATTCATGCTCACCTCTTGTATTCAGACATCTTTGTTTAAAAATTGTTAAAGCATTTGTTTGTCCCGAGGTCTTTCTTCCAATATGTTTCAGCAGTGCATAATAGAAGTCCAATACTGAAGATGCAACTGTTAATATAAATTAGGTAAAGCAAGTTGACATGTTGTTTAACATGTCACGGAGGTGCAGTGGTTCACGCTGTCACCTCACATCAAGAAGGTTCTGGGTTTGAACCTGCCAGACAACTGTGGCCTTTCAGTGCAGAGTTTCCATGTTCTGCCCATGCCTTCATGGGTTTCTTCTGTGTGCTTTGGTTTCCTCCCACATTCAGAAGATGTATAGATTAGTTTAACTGTCTACTGTAAATTGCCCATAGGTGTGAAAGTGAATGTGAATGGACGGTTGTCTCAGTGTTAGCCCTGTGACCCTTCCACGCTGTATCCCACCTCTTTCCTGCAGTGTTAGCTTTCCTGAGACCCTGTTGGATAAGCAGTATAGATAATGGATAGATGGATGGATGTTGTTTAACTTACCTGCGGAAGCCTCCAGTCAGAGTCATAGTGACCTCCGGACTGAAACAGCCAGCGATCTCCTCTATAATCCGACCCACCGCCTCTGCCTCAGCTTTGCTTACTGGCTTTGAGATGTCTTCATAATACTGGAATCCTGGGAACAAAAAAAAAAATTAATTAAGCAATTAAATAACATCAGTACATGTTAACGCTACAATTAAATCAGCAGCCATCCCAAAACAGCGGGTGGTGCGGCTTATGCGTGTTTCCTTTTACTATGAATATCTGAGGAAAAGCATATTGTGCACTGAACAGAGAAAAGGGAGCTCTCATGGGAGTGTCACATGCAACATACTGTATGTGGAGCACGAACATCAGAAGAATCAAATTGTGGAAAATGATTCTGATGAGCAGAACTTGGAGTGTGCACGATTATACATGTTGCTTCACTTCCTTTAGCGATTGATATAACCCTAATTGAGCTGTTTAACTCCTCCACACATTTTCTTGATTCCAAATCTAAGGCACTTAACAAAAACAATTATCTTAATTATGTATCTCCTATTAGCACTACAATCATTTTCAAGACTGCATATAGCAGTATCACAGACAAAAGTTTAGTCTATTGTAGTTTATGGGTGAGGCCCAGTAATTTTCATTTCCCCCAGCTGGTAGTTAAGTGCTTTTATGTTCTTTTCTGTGGCTCAAATGTCTCAGTGCTGTTAACCTCTATTACAGCCAAGAACAGTTAATCCCCGATATCATCTGTACCCACTCATTCCTCCTCTAATGCACTCTCTCTCTATACCCGCTCTGTAGCCCTAAATCTACTCTACGCATAACAAGCTTCAGGTTCGCCATTGCATCATGCGCTCATTTTAATGCAAGACAAATGTTTGAAATAATTTGAGTTGAAATGTCACTAAATATTTTGTTTCATCAGTATAAAGTTCTATATTAATATTATTCACTATGCTCTGCTCATTTGTCCATCAAAATCTATTCAATGTCATATTTGTCATGAATAATTATTGACATTCATTGGATAATGCCGCAGGTGTAACGTTGTTCCGGTATGACTTTAACTACAGATGTCTCATCATATTTGATTGGAGTAAATTTCATTTGCATCAGAAATTCTGCACGCTCATACAGCCTAAAGATGAGATGGACAAATTCTGATTTATTCAAGCAAACAACCAATATATTGTGCTGTGCAGCACACCTGAGGCACGCCATATATTTCCCGGAAAGTTCCTCAACTCAATCTGCATAATTGTTTAGGAACAAGCTTGTTTATAGGCCAGCAGGTTGCAAATGAGTGTCTGCATGTGTGTCTGTGTGTGTGGGTGGGTGTGTTTGCGTGTGTGAAAAAACTACACCAGCTGCCTATTAAAAATCAGTTGTGTAGTGGCAGTAAAACCTGAGCCTCATTACACTTTCACCTCACAACAGATTTTCATAACAATCAGCAATTAACAATGCAACCCTCCATTAGAAATCCAAATTAGAATGCAGTGTTGAAACTTACCACCTGTTTGTGTCAGGTCAGGCAATTTAACATTTTTACAACTGCAATAACACGATCAGATCATAACTCTGAAAAGCATCATAACGGACGTGAGCCCTGCCTTTGGGCAGCTGGCCTTTTTAGCTGCCTGACTGATGACGGAGTGTTCTCATTGTGTTTCTGCGGGAGAGCTGCAAAGCCTTGGCATTTTGCTCCTCTCTCTCTCGATCTCATCTACCCACAGCCATCTGTATCTGTGAGAACCCCATGTGGCGCCAGGTCTGTGCGTGGAACATGTCTATAGTCAGCCAATGGGCTGTCAGTGAAGCTTCTTAATATAAGGCATTGTACACATCTCTCTAAGAGAAGAGTAAAATATCAAACGAAAAGAAAAAAGCACACACTGCCTAGGATGAGAGCAGAAAAAGAAATTAAGTCATACAGTACAGCTTTGGGCAACATAACAAAGCGGGAACAAACACTACAGCCTGCAGAGAATCAGAGAGACATGGCAGAGCCAGTATTAACGCAGTGACAGCCAAATGATGAATGGCACTTTGATAGAGACATTCATCACTGTCTGACATGGTTTCAAGACTTACTTTTGCTAGAGTAGTTTGGCATCATTTCAGAATTGCTAAAGCAACAAATAAAAGGTAAACAGTGCAAGACTTGCAGAATATTGCCTCACTCATAGCTAAGTAACACTAGGTAATAAATGTGGGTTTTGATTAAACCTTATGTAAGAATTTGTACTAGTGAGTTCCAAATGTCCGAATCTTCTCTTAACTATTTGAAATCAATATTAGTGTCACAAATTCCCTCTCTCAGTGTGCGTCTGAGCACAGTGAGTGTTGCTTACACTTGTTCTTAATTCTCCATGTGCCTTCTCCTATTTTGATTTTGGTCCTGTTATGTTATTGGTCTGTTACCTATTGTGTTCACCTGTTTCGGTGCTATCACTGATTTGTTTGTCTATACATTCCCTGGCGTGTCCGTGTCTTGTAGTTAAGTTAAGTTTGATCCACATCTATTTATTTTATTTATATTTTAGATATGCCTTTAACTACTTTGTCATCTGGTGCTCTGACCCCCCCACTTGGGCCTTAATAAAGCTCACACTGAGCTCCTGCACTCCACTTACTTTCTATTTTTCACCCAAATTTAGTCGTTTTCTCTATCACAAGGCAGCTCGTAAGCCACGACACATGAAACCACAGCATAATTTTGTAGCACTAACTCTTCCATATATAGACCTAGGGTTCCAAAAGTATTGGAATATTTATCGCTCAAATTAATCTTTTGATGTCAACCCCAAATGTCTTCAGTGTATAGCAAAAATAAAAGAACTGGCCTTGTTTTTCCAATACTTTTGAAGGGGACTGTATATTTCACAGACACTCATGAGGAAGGCCAAATCCATCTAGAAAGGATGGTCATTTATTGTCTTAGGCCCCAATGGCTATGGGTATGCCATTCAACCTTTAATCCCTAAATAAAACTGTCTGACTTCTTTGACCACTGTGCCCCCTGGCAGTCCTAGTATCCATTTATTACAAATAATGAAATCTACAAATGATTCTAAAAGCATGACAGGTGAGTAGAGGTAGATAGCACCAGTATCTCAAAACCTTATTACAGTTGCAGGAAAAAGTCTATAGTTTAAAGTTTACATGCAAAGTTTTAAATAGAAAAAAGTGACCTTTAGGTCAAAATGTATCTTTGAAAACACAAAATGACAAAATATTAGGAAACAAATAAATTCAACATAACTATCTCCAGACCTGATATCCTAGCATTTATTATTTGGTCATTTTTGTTACTTGTGATAATGACTGTAAATGGGCTACCTGCTTTTTGCATCCTGTTTAAGTGAATGCTAGAGTCAGAGACGATCTGCTCCAGGCTACGCAGTCCTCTGCGATACCACTTCTCTGCTGTCTTGGGTCCAACTCCAAACACACTGGTGAAAATCTATTATAAACCCAAATATAACTATTCATACACCCCCAGCAATGCATGACATTGCTGTAACTTTATAAGAATATTGCTGCTTAACATCTACTTAACAGAGGCTGCACAGCTTCAGTGCTGGGTTATTTGATGGTGTGAGGTTTCAGGCACTCACACACAAAGACATTTGACATACAGATCAATTTCATTAAATGTATTATTCATGGAGATTACTGTAGCATGCAATAGACTTACTGATTAACTGAATCATGGCAAGAAAACATGTAAGAACTTTTTGTCATAGCAGAGAGTGGCATGAAAATCAATCCTGTCTTTCTTATTACAGAGGCAATAAGAAGTTGAAAATCTTCAACTTCAGTTTTGAACAGTATAGAATGAGCAATGGCTTCTATCTCTTGCCCCCCTCCAAGACGTCAATAGGTACAGTCTTCCTTTCTCTTACCAACCTTCAAAGTTCGATATCTCTCATCTGTTAATACTTCTTCAACTTTTGAAGATGATCCACATTCAAAAATATCCTGCAATCAATAATAAGAAATATATATTAAAAAAAACAACAACATACAGTTAGCTACATACAAGACGAAAAAAATGTGTACTTTGGTATTTTTAGTACGTTGTAAAAAAAAATTGACAGCATTTGAAATGTTCCCTCTGGATGCATACAAAGTGCAAGAGCACTTTGCGAGCACTATTTAATA
>JAQQZR010000038.1:6524505-6541654 GCA_030068235.1 Notoglanidium macrostoma
TCAAAAATATCCTGCAATCAATAATAAGAAATATATATTAAAAAAAACAACAACATACAGTTAGCTACATACAAGACAAAAAAAAATGTGTAAAAAATTGACAGCATTTGAAATGTTCCCTCTGGATGCATACAAAGTGCAAGAGCACTTTGCGAGCACTATTTAATACAACAATTTTAATTACAAATTATATTATTGACAACAACTTGAATAAAAAGTAGAATCTTTGAAATATTTACATCAATTTCAGAGTTTCTTAGTATTTAGTATGTCCCCTTTTTGAGTTAATGTAAGTGTGTGCTTGTGAGCTGACATGAATGCCACAAGTTCGTGTGAAACCTTATGATTATGAAACATTAATGTGGCCACAGACTTTTGGACCCCACTGTAACTTCCATCCAGCCATTCATTATCTGTCAGTGTCACAGGGAAGCTGGAGCCAATCCCAGCTGACTTTGAGCTAGAAGCAGGGCTTGGATCGCCAATCTATCGCAGGGCTAACACATAGACTCATAACTATTCAAACTCATTTTGGGCACTCTATGAGCTATTTAGAGTAGTTAGTTGACTTAATCTACATGTCTTTGGACTGTAGGAGGAAAACGGAGCACCGGGAGGAAACCCACGCAGGCACAGGGAGAACTCCAAACAGAAAGGCCCCAGTCAGCCAGCAGGTTCAAACCCAGTCCCTTCTTGCTCTGAGGCAACAGTGCAAACCACTTCACCACCGCACCACCCTCCCACTGTACCAGTAGTGTGTAAACATCTGCACCCATGCAACCGTACACGTATTTTCTGACCTTGTCTTGGATCGATTTGGGTTTGTTCCCTACAAGTTTAAACCCTTTCCATGTTATCGGTATTGAAGAAATTGTGTGAATTCCCAAACAAAGTATTCAGCAGCTCTGCAGAGTCAGGAGCTGAGAAAATGCTATTCTACTGACCCCAGATCTGATCAGTGAATTGATCCTTTTCTGCTCCAGCTGGAAGCCCTAAGCCAGAGTAGGAGAGAATCAATACAGGCAAAAAGATAGTCAGGAATGGAGAGAGTGCTCAAGATATAGTATGACATGTTTGTTAGGTTATTGATATTCTTATCGATCCAATAGTGTTTATATTGCCAAGATAAACTGAAAAATAGGAATAAAAATATTCATCGCCCACATTTCATATAGGAATTTCTATATTTGTGGATTAGTAGTGAAATATTTGACCTAGCCAATTGTGTTTTGAGCTATACAGCAACTAGATTTTAATATATTAAACTGAAATGTGAATTTGAACTTTTTTCCAATTTATATATAAAAAAGCAGTACTGGTCTTGAGAAGTGTATAAACCCTATATATTGAAATGAATAATAAAGAATTTTCTGCATATTTTACATGATCTGTATGTTGGCCAGAGCATTAATAATAATGATGATGATGATGATGATGATGATGATAAGGCAGAATTATTATCATTCTCCAAAGCAGCAGTTCTCAAAGTGGGGCATGGAAACCTCCAGGGGACTGTGATGTTCAGCTAAGGGTCTATTATTTGTCATCAAAGTAATAACAAATAGTAAATAGTAAACAAAAAAGTAATAAGCCTAGTTGATAGGACCTCAAGTTTGTAGGTTTTCTTTTCTAATCTAATGTTTAAAGAGGTACTGCACACATGAATGTGTTTTTTGAGCAGTAAACTAAATGATATGACTATACTGTGATGAAACACATCAATGCTGGTATTTCCAAATTTAAAAATCGGCATTTCATGGGTTGAAAATATCTCAACACGCCATCTACTGTTTAAAATCACCCAGCACCCCCAGGCCTTGCTCTTGAGTGGGAGTCCGTGAAACCACACTCCTTTTCAAATATATGCTGATCAAGACTCATCATTCACAGGAGTTTGTTATTTTTCGCTATTATATTCCAATTATTTTAGCGCAGTTGTTCCGACTTGTGCTTTTGAAAGCTGTGGAAGCATTGCCAGACTGCATTCTTTCCCATCACACCTTCCACTCCTGCCTCATACAGCCACGATTCCCGCCAGTTCAAATCCCTCCTCCTCACTTATTAAGGTACACTTTAATAAGCTATAAAACAAACAAAAAAAAACAATAATAATAAATAAAATAAATACAAATAAAAATAAATAAATAAATAATAAAACATTACTACAGTTTTAATCAAATTAGGAAATATGTTGAGATTAATAAATTACCGATAATAACTAATAATAATTAATGCCTTTTTTAGAATCTTTTAAGACAGTGTAACAAGTAAAGGAAGACATGAATAGATGAAAAACAGGAATAAAAAATTCTAGAAATGTGAGTAGTTATTATATTCATACAGTTATTCTGTGCTGTGATCATAAGGGTGATAAGTGGTTTTTTTAACCACTGAAGGTGATTCTGAATGAGAACATTTGAGAAGCGCCAATCTAAGGTGCCATAAATCCCCAAAATATACATACTCATTTAATTGCTTTCTGGTTTTCCATTTTGTTTCATGTACATTTATCAGAAGATTCTCATAGGCTATCATGTAGGTCACTGGAAAAACTACAAAGACCTGTACTCCCTCACCTGTATGACAGCCATGGTCTCGGGTCCCAGACATGGAAGTCCCTCGATATCATTGATGCTGCGTAGTGGAGCAGGAAGACTCTTCAGCACAGACGCAGCTCTCCGGAAGCCCAGACATGGACCTATACTCTCAATGAACTCATAGTTCTCTGCCAGTACTTCCAGAGCATCCTATAACATGACATGAATAGTTTTAATGATCTTTTAAAAGCTTCTGTTTTGCATTACCTTGAATCTGGTTGGTCAGGAGGTGTTGATTAATCTCCTATAACAGAATGCCCCTGACTGGATGAAATTCAAATCACAGGTTTATATAAATACATGTTTTAATATTTTAATCCTAATTCATGTTATCATTTCTATATTAATAACTCATTCACAGGGACTTGTATGGCAGACACTCCACATAATCTGTGTAATTATAGGCTAATAGTAGATAGATTTTAAACAATGTGTTGTTATTTAAGCAACAAAAATGACTAATTGTCCTTATTGTTAAAGCTTTCTGAAAAGTAAGGTTTCCTTACAGAAGATGTCTCTACTGTCACGTACTAGCAAGTTTTTTTTGTCACAGGAAATTCTTGGTGCTTTCCAGTTTCTCTGTAACATGACAAGCTGAGATATAAAACTGGTATACGTGAGTAATAACAGGAACTGACTCGCTTTATGGACATTACACAACATTATGTGTAACTATAAACTGTTAAAATTAATGTTGTTCATTAACAACATTTTTTTAGAATTAGAAAATTGTTGTGATATAAGAATAAACCACTTCAGGATGTGCTGTTACTGGAAAATAATCAACTCCAGGTGTTAGCAGTAACTCTGCTCTACACTGCACTGTAACACATCAGCTCATCAGTGCTGCCATGCTCTTGGTAGGCCTTATCCCAGGCTTTTGTTTACATTTTTCCAGCCAAGAAATTAGCTCCTGTATAGTAGTTTATGAATACAGAAGTATGCATTAAGGAAAAAAGTGCGAAGAAGAGCATCAACAATACAAAGGAGGGATGAGAAAGCAGAGACAGAGATGTGTGTGTCAGTTACATGTGTGTATTTCTTAAGCACTGATCTGTGGTTAAAGGCAGACAGGGATCAACGAACAGACCGGGTCACATTCATTTCATCTCCGTCTTCCCGTCCTAATTCCCTCTCTCTCTCTCTCTCTCTCTCTCTCTCTCTCTCTCTCTCTCATTTTACCTCAATCCACTCTGCCAGGGCATCTTCTGGATGACCGCACAGTGGCATGCAGTTTTGTGAGTACTGGAGAGGAACCTGTCATTTTCCACTTGTTTATAAGATTCTCCCCAAGGGCACCTCAAACACACTTTCAGCAAAGCACACGCATGCATTCCCAGACGCACACTCACCTTTATTACTCTCTTGCGCAAATCTTGGTTAGGCTTAGATGTTTGGGTTGCTCAAAATTTTGCATTATGCCACTGTTATTGGAAAATAATTAGCTTTTGGGTCATATTCATTGAAGGGACTTGTGTTCAAGCCCAGAAAAACACCTTGACACTTTTAACTCAATGTGATCACCTTGACAGACGATGGAGCTGATTACACAGAGATGCAAAGAAAGTGTCAGGAAAGTGACGAGGAAGCGACGGTGAGGTGACAAGGATGTTGCTGGCATCATTATTCACTTTTGCTCCGAAATAATACACAGTAGCCTAATTAGATCTCCAGTAAGACAGAAATGTGTTTGCATTATTTGGAAGTAGCTCGCTAGGTACTGATAGAAAGAAGTTGCTGACAGCAACTGACAGAAAAGCTGTGAATTGAAATGACATAAGCAGTGTGTTTGTATGATCGGATGGCGTGAGTGGCAGAAAGGCTTAGGGATTGTGCTTTTCCTACACTTTCCACTCAAACTTCAGTTCGGGTTGTCCTATAATGCTATGTGATAGATCAAAGATGTCAGACTCCAGTTTTGGAGGGCCAAACACATTTAGAACTGCCAAGATGTTAAATCATTTCTGACATCTCATGGTGTCAGAAATGTCTCTACTCTATGCGCTAAGGTTTGAATAAGCAGACGTATGAGTGACTGATGGGAATGCTTACTAGTAACCATAAAATGTAAATGAGAGACAAGTTGACATTGAGGTACAGCTTCCAGATACACACCAAGGATAAGGAGCCTGAAACGGGATTCAACTTGTTAAACTGGGCCATAGGAAATATTTAATTATGAAGATAGTTTTATGTAACTTAAAATGTATTACTTTAGGATTTAATCATTTTTCTGAAATTAAAAAAGAAACTAAATGAAATTACAAAAAAGACAGGACCTCGGGAATGGTAAAGAGCATGTTTTAGAACAAGCTGATATCTTAGATATCAATATACGTGTGAGGTCAAAAGTTTACATACACTCATGGACATGAATGTTATGGCAGTACTGGGATTTTAATGATTTCTTTGAACTATTCCTTTTCTGGGGACGAATGATTGTAAAACATACATCTTTAATGTAAAAAAAATATACAAACAGCGATCTTAATATTTGGTTAAATGTCCTTTGCAATTCCATCTTGACCAGATGCTTTTGGTAGCCATCCAGAAGCTTCTGGTGGAATTCTGGTTGGCTATTTGGCCACTATTCTTGGCAGAATTGGTAGAGTGCAATTACATTTGTGTGTTTCCTGGCATGGACCTGACTTTTAAGCACAGCTCACATATTTTCAATAGGGTTGGGGTCAGGACTCGTTTTAAGCTTAATGTTAGTGTGCTTTTGCATTCCATGGCTAGCTTTGTCATTGTCCTGTTGGAATACCCAACAGTGTCCAAGTTTCCACCATCTAGCTGGTTTGATGTTATGCTGAAGAATTCTGAGGTTCTTCATTATTCCATCCACTTTGTTCAATGCACCAGTTCCACTGGCAGCAAAACAGCCCCAGAGCATGATGCTACAGTGTTCCTCTATACCTCTGGTCATTGTGACCAAACAACAAAATTTTTGTCTCATCTGACCATAAAACTTTCCTCCAGAAGGCTTTTTCTTTGTACATGTGGTCAGCTGCAGACTTTAGTCAAGCTTGAAGGTGTTGATTTTGGAACAGGGGCTTCTTTCTTCGACAGCAGTCTCTCAGACCATGTTTGACTGTAGACAGTGTTCCAGCAGCTTCCAGATCATGGCAGGCCCATGCTTTTATGGTTCCTGGGTTGTTCCTGACCATCCAAACCAATAGATTGTATGTTGTACAAACATTCTGCCCCAGAAAAAGAAGAGATCACAGAAATAACTGAAAGCTTAAAATTCCATGACATTCATGTTCATGATCATTGTAAGTAAACTTCTGACTTCAATGGTATAAGAGGTATGCTATGTTTTTTAAACTAAAATGAATGCTATCTGTAGCAATATTTGTTTATTGCTCCAAAAATCTGTATCAGTGTCTGTATTTGGATTTAAACCCAAAATGGGCATGGCCTAAACTGACCGGGCTGGCTTCCTTCCTTGCTTCTTTCCTTACTTCCATCCTATTATGCCCCTAGAAACAATAGAAAATACTGGGGAAGCCAAAACAAAGGTAGAAATTCTGCCAGTGTCTGCAGGATCTGTGATTTCTGGCTCTGACAGTTCCTCAAACGCAGCAACATCGCTTCAGTTCATGACTGGTCTCAACTACTTTTTTATTTTTTGCTTGTGTTTGGTGATGAATGTGGTTGGTGTTTTCCCAAAGCATAGGTCTCCTTCTCCAAATGAAAATTTTCTAAAATCAAAATGACTCATTTGGAGTAAACACTGTCATTTTAATACAAAATATATTCTTCATTCAGTAGCATTTATCCATTGGCATTGCTTCCCTGCTTCACTATTTACATTAATCTTCATTTGACATACATTTCAACCATACCTCTTTATCTAAATGTCTTTAAGACAATGAAAAATATAGACATTCAATCTGGTGTATCTACTGGTAGTCGACTGGTAGTGCATATCGAAGATGAAGACACCGTAGCCATCAAGCAATGTATTTCCTTTAAGATGTGCATATTCATGTTCATGAGGCTGAAATTACAGCATTAGTGTCTGTCATGTTTTGTGCCTTATACCAGTATAAAGTGGTTTAAATCAAATCGGAAGCCATCATGGACACCAGGGGAAGATGGGAAGGCTGTTATCAGCTGTTTTTTTAAGAACAACAGAAGATCCATTTTTCATTTCAAAAGGGGAACAAGTATTTAACTGGGAACATGTATTTAATTCTGCTAGAGCAGTCTCTAATGAGCACTCAGAAGCCACAGTAACAGGGCAAAGAAGGACACAAACTATACACACTCGATACACACACACATCATAGATTCTCTTTTTCTAGGATAAACAGTCACCTTCAAACAAAGTCTGTCTAACGCACACACACACGCACGCACACACAGACACACAGCCCCCCCCCTCCCCCCCCCCTCATGGTGGTTAATGAGTGTATGAGCCTGATAATGGTGAGGATAAGAGAGCGAAGGCCTGCTGTGCTGGGAACCACAGGGGGCTGCAGAGACATGACTAAGTGGATACCAGCTTAGGGCTGATTATACTCCAACAAGTGCATATCTGCGAGAACGTCATGCGTGGACACTTACATAATGTGAAGTGTTCATAATTTTCCAAAAACATCAGGGTGTCCACTAGGAGGCAGTGTCTCATGAACTACCAGAATGTACAGCCAATACAGATAGCAAAAAAGGCAAAGGAGATTTCTGCATTTCACTACTGGAATAATAAACAGAAGATAACATTCATATAACTTGGTTTTGTAAAGCAAAAGATAGTAAAGTGTGCAATCCTGCAGAATTAAATAGGCTGTTATAAAGAACCACAGCCGTTACAAAGCCTCACATTTTATATTAGCATATAATACAATATCATGACTGTAGTTTTCCATAAATAAATCCATTATACAATAATGTGGTCATATTGCCATTTGTGAAGCAAACAAAAAACCCAGGAGAAAAACTGATCTACCAGCTTGAGCTGTAATTTATACTAGCTGTTTAGTGTGATACATTTTTATCATAGAGGAGAAATTTTATTAAAGGCACCATCCTGAGAAACTATCAGGGTGAATATGTCTAAAGTGAGATTTTTTCAATGTGTTTTTTTTCTGTTGCTGTCACAAACTGTTAGATTAACGGACTACACTGTAGAAAGTGGTTGGGGAGCAAGTCTATAGAAGCACTGGAATGATGAGGGAAACTTTTAGTTTTGAATTTATGGCATTTGTCAGCGACTCTTATCCAGAGCAAATAACTTTCATCTCATTTTTACAGCTAAGCAGTTGAGGGATAAGTGCCTTGCCCATGGGCAGAGCAGTGGCAGATTGCTGGTGCTAGGATATAATCTCACAACCTTCCGATTAGAAGTCCAACATCTGACTACCTTAGAGCTTTTATTGTTTACAATTGAGAAGTTTCCATGTATGTTCTACTGGTGTCTGTGTGGGTTTCCTTTGGGTTCTCCAGTTTCCTCCCACCGCCGAGGTGCGAATCATTGTGTGTGTGTGTGTGTGTATGTGTGTGTGTGTGTGTGTGTGTGTGTGTGTGTGTATGGTGCCCTGCGATGGACTGGTGTCCCAACGAGAGTGAGGCTCCAAAGCCACTGCAACTCTATAACCAGAATAAGCAGTTACTGAAAGTGGGTGAGTGTTTACACTTATAGCACAAATACACAGCACTTGCTTTTTTACATTAATTTGAATAGACTTTATATCAAAGGCAATGCAAAGTGCCCTACAGTTCTATTTTGATCATGATAAGGTAGAGAAGGTTATTGTTGAAAAAAGCCAGAAATCATCCACCTACACCACTCATTATCTATACCGCTTTATCCATCTGGGTCGGGGGGGAAGCTGGAGCCAATCTCAGCAGACTTTTTGGGCGAGAGGCGAGGTCGCCAGTCCACCACAGGGCCAACACAGACAAACAGCCACACACGATCACATTCACACCTATGGGCCGGTTGACCTAATCTGCATGTCTTTGGACTGTGGGAGGAAACCAGAGCACCCAGAGGAAACCCACACATGCACTGGGAGAACATCCACACAGAAAGGCACCCTGGGAGACCCGAGGATCAAACCCAGGACCTTCTTGCTGTGAGGCGATAGTGCTAACCCACCACACCACCGTGCTGCCCTGCCAAAAATCACCTTTTTTTATATACAATATTGGTATAACAATATATAATGTTATATAATGTTCAATAAATAATGTTCAATAGTTAGTTACAAGCTAAATATAATTTCTACAACAAATAAATTAACATTACTTATACAAAATAAACAAACAAACATAGAATACTAAGTGTGTTTTAAATGAAATTGGAATTTAATTCAAGTAATCGACTTACATTTTTGGGGGGGGTTTTGTGTTGAAAGCGTAGATTTGTTAATATAAACACATGATTACCAACAAATTACCTACCTACAGACTGAATTGTTATTGTTTTTAGATCAACACGTTAAGTCGTGGGCGGCACGGTGGTGCAGTGACACCTCACAGCAAGAAGATCCTGGGTTCGAGTCCAGGGTCACCCAGGGTGCCTTTCTGTGCGGAGTTTGCATGTTCTCCCTGTGCGTGAGTGGGTTTCCTCCCACAGTCCAAAGGTCAACTGGCTACTCTAAATTGCCCATAGGTGTGAATGCGAGTGTGTGTGCTTGTTTGTCTGTGTTGGCCCTGTGGTGGACTGGCGACCTGCCCAGGCTCGCTACCCGCCTCTTGCCCGAAGATGCTTCGCGACCCAGACGGATAAAGCGGTATAGATAATGGATGAATGAACGTTAAGTCGTGGCCTGCCCATTGTATATCGACCTATCAGATCCTGGTGTTTTCGTGATGCTGCTGTGATGCTGCCGTGCCGCTCGACAAATCACATTTCTCCTGAAGGGCTTCATACTACGCAGAAGAGAGAGACCGTATATGAACTTCAGTGGTCTAAATTAGGAATTATTATGAATATTTTGTAAATAAATTATTTAAAGTAGAGTGTTTTGCTCTAATTTGATCTAATTTTAGTTACCATAGAAAGTATGAGTGTAGCTTGTAACTTTTATAAACTGTGTGAAACATTGTAAAAGTGTTGCGTAATATGTTTTAAGTAAGTAAAGTTCAACTTTCTTTTGCAGTGGACCAGGTCTCTATCACATTATTTTGTAATGAAAGGTTGTTGAATCAGCATGGTCTTGATTAATATTCAAGTACACAGTACTGTATACACACTTTAGAAATTATATGAAGTGTTAAAGCCATTTCTTAACTGTCAATTTCTAAATAACTAGTGATTTGCTCCAATCTATTAGTGATGTATTACTGAAAATTTGTTTATATATATATATATCTTTTCTATTTCTCACCTGTCATGGCTGGAAAATGACTGGAATGTTTAAGAAACCTGACAGCCAAAAATGTGCATTCAAAATGGAACTGAGATCTCAGAATGGTAACAATGTGCTGCTTTGAGTGTCTTATTTTCTATTCAGGTTTTCCTTGAATGCCTGTCACAGCAGCGGAATAAAAACTCCGTTTGTTTAGGGCTGAGTTGAGATGAATGCTCGCAAGGTTTGTTGGCCGGGAAGCTAAATGGGCTCAGCTAGTCCGGTGTCCTCTATAAAACAGGACCATTGAAAACCATCCTTCCTCCGACGAGCCCAGCATGATCGAGCCTGAAAGTGCATTTGCAGAGTATGTATGAGCTGGACCATAATAGGAGTTAGGTTATGCAATCCTTCATATTTAATGCTTCCCTTGTAACACTTTACAAGGTCAGCAAGGGAGATGTTCTCTTAAAACACTGTCAACAAAATTTTATTTTCAGTGAAAAGAACAATGCAACATTATAGTCAATGGCGGATAAAGGTTCTGCGTACACTGGTTAAATAAAATGGAGGGAAGTAACACCCTGTAACACATGGGTGAACAAAAAGGCTTGCAAAATTATAATTTAGAGTGGGTGAATGGCAAACTGGCTAAAGTTTACACATAGGTGAGCTATACGGTCTGGATGTGGGTCTGTGTGTGGGCACATCCTTGTTGTTGTTGTTGTTTTTTAATATCTTGGTGGACTCAGAATGTATCCACAATTATAGTCTTATAATACATCCTGTAATATTTGAAGATCCAACCTGAACATCTGACAGGTTTGGCCTTGTGGGGACTTTTTTTTTGGCTTTCATTTGGTTACTGAAGCTAAGGTTAGGGTTAAAGAGCTGCATTACTAATTATGTCAATGGAAGGTCCTCACAAGGATTGTAAGGCAAATGTGTGTGTGTGCGTTCCATGTTTATATAACACTGTGGGGACAAAATGCCCCCACAGTGTGATAAGAGCCTGTTATTTTACTTTGTGGGGACATTTTTCCACTCCCCACATAGGAAAAGTCAATTTTTGGTTAATTAGTTTGGTTACTTATGGTTAAGGTTAGGGCTGGGAAAGAGTTTGGGTTATAGTTAGGGTTAGGGTTATGCCCATACAAATTAATAGGACGTCCCCACAAAGACATAAAAACAAACGCGCGTGTGTGTGTGTGTGTGTGTGTGTGTGTGTGTGTGTGTGTGTGTGTGTGAACCTGCTGTGATTAAGTGCTGAGGTGTGAGAGGGCTCAGCCCACAGGATTGTTAAGGGATCGATCCATCCGTGTTGCTGCTCAGTCAAGCGCACGGCACCATCACAGAGCTGCAGTCTTAGCCGTGAGCACACCAGCACTGCCCTGATGATTAAGGGCAACTACATGGAAGCTCATTACCTATTGCCAGCTCATTAATGCTCAAAAACCAAGCATCGAACCCGAGCATTCAACTATTCAGCTCTGTAGCTCGACACTCACATACATAAACACCCACATGCAGACTGCATGTCTAAGAGCTGCTTATAGAACATGTCAGTGTGTTCTCATGTGTGAAGAAAGATGTAAAAAAAAAAAAAAGCCCAAGGTCTGTGGATAAAAGGGAAGTGAATAATTCAACAACAGGGAGGGGAGCGTGTGTTGATTGGCAGCTCACTTGGGTAAAGAAATGGAAATCACAACCATTGGCTTGTGTTTGTGGGTGATATCAGTCCTCACTTCCAGTTTTCTAAACCCATGGCCTCAAATGCCCTTCTGAGACGTCCTTCTCTGCCTGGTCCTTGTCTTTCATTTCTGTCTCTATTCAGTCTCTTGTGTGTCTAGTTCCCATATTCCCTGTCCTGATTTTTACTCTCTCTCTCTCTCTCTCTCTCTCTCTCTCTCTCTCTCTCTCTCTGAGCTTGTTTTCTTCATGTTTTCTGTTCTCTCACCTCTCTTTTCCCTGCTTGTCTCTTCCCTTCTCCACATTCATGGTCTTCATGTTCTCTTTCCAATTTTAGACAAATGCACTACTCTGCACTCAGAGCGAGATGACAAGCATCCACTCTTCATCTTCATGCACTCATACAAGACAAGGTCAGAGACATTTCTTTCTCACAAAAAAACATGATTGTTCTTATCTATCTACATTTTCACTCTTATCAGGTTGAATAAATTCTCATGACTCAGTTTGCTTTGCAATGGTGTTTGCTCTCCAGGCAACTGAGCAGTGCAGGTTATGCATTTTCATTAATATCTGATGATGTTTGCTGAGCAGGTACAGATCAGATAAGCACAGGGGTGAAACGGCATAATCCTCACGCTAAAAGATTTTAATCATGCACCCATGCAAATGTAAAAAGTTCAGTTTGTCCGCGATGCTCTAATCGACCTTAGCAAGAGCTGGTATAAATGAGCTCACAGGGGTAAGCCTCCCTGCCTTTCAAAAAAGACGTCAACATAACATTAGATTATTTGCTGTCATCAAATGTCTAAAAGCATGCTATTTTTTTTGTGGAACCAAACACAACAGCATCACCAATAGTAGAAGACAAATTCACAGAATAGAATGAAGATGTGAGGCTGGGGCTGATTTCATTCTAGCACAGACTGTAGACTCATGCGGCCTCTCATTGACAGGCATATCAGGTGATTACACCGAGTGAAACACCTAGATTTGGGTTGACATTTTTATCCTGCTTTGCTGACACAACCATAACACATCATTAGCAGTGTCAGAGAAGGCACAGGGTGAAATAACCCTAACCCTAACCCTAGGTGGATTATTTACCTAAACTTTTATTTAGTCCCCAAAGTGCTTCTGAAAGTTGTCTAATGGTAGTACAAATTACACAAAAGGACAAATAAAAGTTCATTTATATTCTTTTGAATGAAAGAGTTACAGTTTTTCTGTTTACTATGTTTGACATCAGGGGAAACATGCCTTTAACCCAGTCCTGCATTATCAACCTGAAACTTACAAAATTGGAAATCACAAATGCAACTGCCTATGTGCCTTTAAGGGTGCCATACAATGCAATTATTCAGTATTTTAAATTGTTCTCTGATGCCTAATTAGAAGATATGTGACATTGGTCAAGTCCAGATGTGTTGGTACACACCCATTTACATAATGCTACAATGTGCCCTAGAATGAAACAAGCTGTTTTCCCTTTTTATGGTGAGCTCATTAATATATTAATAAGCTCAGTTCTGATTGGCTGCTAACAGGGTCAGCCCAACGCAAACTAAGCACCTGCTAAGGGCCTCTGTTGCCACCAGAGGGCCCCCAAGAGAACCAGAAATGCCCCACAATACAACTTGGGTGTTTGTTTTTTTGTTTTGTTTTGTGTGTGATAAATTATGCCAATGGTAATCATACAAAACACAATATTATATTAATGGGTTGGCCAGCTAATAGTACTTACTGGCTTATGTCATCATTTACTATGATTTTTTTTAAGTCAAAAGCAATTGAAGTGGTTAAATTTTACAGTAAATGCATTGTCTTCTCTTTTATTTTTTTACTTTTCAGTGCATCATGTTCAGTACGCCACTTAGTACTGTATCACCTTGAAGATTAAGTGCACCAGACCCCTCTTGTGAGTTTGCTACCATTAAACATTAAAAATCACAGAAGGGTGAAAACATAGCAGGCTCACACTGGTATGATATAAGCAACACACCTACAACTAATAAAAATGATAATGGGTGCATAAAGACTTGGACCAGCCCTGGGCAGCAAGGCACTGTGATGGCTCACACAGACGCACTGTGTCTTAAATATAAATTAGAGATTTGCTTGACAACAGGATTGATGAAGATGCATCTTATATTGTAGATTTCTATGACAACACAGGCTGCTTCTTTGAATGGGAAACAGGCAGGAAAATAAAATGATTCTTCATGTACGTAAACTAGGTTGTCATACTGTATAGTTAGCTATGCTAGCTACTTGGAGCTTCCTAGTAGCTAACATTACCCATACTAGCTACTTGCTTTTGTATCTCGACAACAACACAGAGGAAATTAAAGCTGTTAGCTAACTATGAAACTTTTAATTTAAGATGATCTGGCTTCAACCATCAAAAGTGCATACACAGCATGACTAGCTACTTACAGGTTGCAATTTTGATGGCAATAAAGTTGGATCTGCCCCAATCTTCAGTGTCAAACCCTGCATGAAGGCTGCTCGATAAATGTGCAAAACATACTAACAACTTTGAATTAAAGTTGTCAGGGATCCTGTTAAAGATGAGCATCAACAATGCCTGAAATGAATGTCAGTTCCATGTACCATACTCTCCTTTTTCAACTATGCCAAGGTAAACACACTTTTCCATTCTATGGCAGCTTTTAAGTGTGTATGTAATAGCTTGCACCAGACAATTCTTATTATTCCATCAGTAAGACCTTGTGATGTAATGCATTGCTCAACTCTAATAGTTGTAGAGTCATTGTCAGGATATTCACAGATATTAGATTTCAGCCTCCCATCTAATATCACAATCAGCCATCAATGTCTAGTAGAGTAGTAGAGTATGCTGCATAAAGTTTCTTTTTTTGATTAAGCTCATATATTTAAAATATAATAATCTTCCAGTTTCAGTTCCATTTTCAGCAGAACATTTCTCAGAACATACAGTGCGAGAGTGCAAAAGTGTGAATTTTAAATGTGTGCATTTACTTTCAAATGTCATTTTAAAAGTGGGTCAAGGTTGAAAATAACCATGTTGTGATCGACAAGCTGAAGAAACCCTTCCTTCACCATGTGTAGCGTGTGTGTGTGTGTACGTGTGTGTACGTGTGCGTACTTGCTACATATGGAGGACCAAAAACTTATTTAACCAACAGAGTGAGAACATTTTTGCTGGTCCTCTCTTCTTCAAAGGGCTGTTTGAGGCTTGGTACTTGGTTTTAGGGTTCATGTTAGATGTAGGTTTAGGTTAGGGTTAAGGTAAGGGTTGAGGTTAGGCATTAGTTGTGATGGTAAAGGTTAGGGTGAGGAGCTACGGAATGCATTATGTCTATGAGTGTCCTCACAACGATAGAAATACAAGTATGTGTGTGTGTGTGTGTGTGTGTGTGTGTGTGTGTGTGTGCACTTACAGTAAGGATCTTGTTATGATTGCACAGTGTGGTCCGTCGTTGGCATGCGTACTGAGAGACAGTAAGCCAAGGACTGTCTGGTGGACCTGCTTCTGGCTTCGGTTGCACAGATGGCTTCTGCATGCAAAGAGAAACACAGGGAGAAAGAGTGAATGTGTGTACACATGAGAGAAAGAGCTTTAATACCAGTCTTCACCAGCCATAACATCATTTTGCTTTACATTTAAATTAATTAAGCTAAGCATACATAGATAACGCCAGACAATATACCAGCGGGAATTAAATCTCAGCCGGTGCTTTTCATACCGCCTTTATTGCATCCTGTTGAAGTCACAGCTTGATTATTATTTTTTTTATTTTTTTTTTTCTAGAGTATATATGAGATACTGTAGGCATCAGGACAACCCGTTAATGGCTTCTTCTCATCATAGAGTTAAGATAGCAATGCAATTACTTTCTGCAGCCTGCCCTACAAAGAAATCAGGAAGCCCTAATTTCATTTGCTTCCTGTAAATTGGCTTTTAATTTCAGCCCAGAAATCATCTCCCTATTTATAAGGTTTCAAAATGATTATGTATGTCACATTAGTGTTCTCAGGAACTGATACGAAATGTCTGTGCAAATTGCCTGAACAAAGCTCTTGACACATTGTGACTTTTCTGACTTTAAGTGCTAATGCACATATTATCAAGCTTTTACACCAATCATTAAAAAAGCATTTAGTCAGTTATGAGACTGGAAAAATTAGCATATATGTTTGTCTTCTATATAGCAGCAGTGGGAAAAGCATTCTATTCACTGGCTGGGCATCTCCTAATAAAAATCATCATAACACAAATACACTCCATACAAAAGGCTATAATTAAATGTATAAAAGACACCGTGCTCATCAGGGATTAGAAAGATTACAGGAAACAGAATTTTTCACTGAATATAATCGGAAAAAAACAGGATTCGCTCCAAATTGTTCCGTCGTGAAAACGTGCTTAAGTGTTTCATAATGTAATTTGTATTATTGGTCCAGTGTGATTTCAAAAAAGTATAGCCTGGACCTAAACAGTCTGCCACTAGGCCTTAGGGGCTTGGAATAAACCAAAATAAAAGATTTTAAAAATCAGATCCCTGGTGCTCATGTTGATAATGCCAGTCCTTGCTCTTACATAATAAAAACAGCCACTCTGTAACTATCAGACATCATACAATGGGTTTAGTTCCTATACAGCAAGCCCTATTAGGCTGTGTCCTGAATGCTAGAATTCTGGTCTAGTTATTTTTTTCTTACTAGCAGATCCATCCATTTTAACAATATGTCTATTTATGTTTGTTTACATGTGTGTTTGTTTGTTTAGCAACCCTGTGCTGTCTGTCTTTACTCAGCAGAGAGTGTTAATTTTCATTATTGTTTTTGATGAGCATTACTTTAGAATTAATTGTAATAGAAAAAGGCAGCAGGTAGCATTCATCGGCTTGGGTTCCTGTCTGTGTGGAGTTTACCATGCTGTACAGATGTTAAGCTATGCAGAAAGACAGAACCCCGAGAACAAGGTTAGATATCTCTACTGTAAAAATGCTTTTTGTTGTTGTTCATTTGACAGCAAAATACTATTATTTTACAGGACTGTACTGTAAAGATTAGACAGGTAGAGCAGTTGTTGGCATACGGTAAAATACCAGAAAACACATTGCATAGCGGGTTATTTAATGTTTATTTAGGCCGGGATGAGAATATATTGATCTTGAGTTTATATGCTAGTAAAAAGTGAAATCAGTGCAGGGTAGCTGTGGTGGCTCAGTGGTTAACGCTTTGAACTACAGATCAGAAGGATGTGTATTCAAATATGAAGGCCTAAAGGTTAAGGAAGAAGGTCTGGGACCAAAAGGTCACTGGTTCGATTCCCTGGCTGGACTGGCAGGGGGACAAAGTGTGTGTGTGGGCGGATGGGTGGTGTGAGTGAATGAACAACCTTTTCCCCTCCCTCTACATCCATGGCTAAAGTGCCCTTGAGCAAGGCTCTAACCCCTAACGGCTCCCTGAGTGCTGCAGCACTGCTGTCCACTGCTCACTTGTGTGTGTGTGTGTGTGTGTGTGTGTGTGTGTGTGTGTGTGTGTGTGTGTGTGTGTGTGTGTGTGTGTGTG
>JAQQZR010000038.1:6544674-6580852 GCA_030068235.1 Notoglanidium macrostoma
TGTGTGTGTGTGTGTGTGTGTGTGTGTGTGTGTGTGTGTGTGTGTGTGTGTGTGTGTGTTTCAAAAAACAGTCCCAGCACTGCCAAACTGCCGTGGCTGAATCCTTGTGCAAGACCCTCAACCTTCTGCCATCAGCCAAACAAGTAAATGATTATGATAGATTATTCTTGCAAATTTACATTTTATTACTGGAAGCATACAGTAATAAAATACATACTGTAACAGGTATTATAAATAATTAGATATTGCAGTACATTGAATATGTGTTAGAGTTATTTACTATAAAATGAATGTGCTTTATTGTCAACTTTTCTGCCAGTAGTAACTGGTATCTAGATCCCAACAATTCAGCAAGGGAGGTATAAAAGCCACTAGGGTAGTGATAAGCCATTTTCCAATTATTAAAATGAAAATGATTTTTTTGCTTCATGACATTGGCACAAATTAATACTATGCATTTGTCAACATCTTGTATTTAGATAAAGGGGTTTATGCATGCGAAGAAAGGTCTTTTGGCATGATTGACAGCTTATAATCTACCATTTTGATTAGACTAAAAAGGAAACTTGTAACAATCGGGAAAAAGAAGGGATGGGATGATATTAGTAGTGTATCACTATTGTAACATCATCCCACAAGTTCCTTTTCCCTTTGTGAGAAAGACAATAATATTACAAGATTTCAAGATAGGTAAGAGAAATTTCAAATAAATCCAATTTAACATTTACAGTTCTTATATCATCCAGCATTATCTGATAAAGAAATTTACCGATGAGTCCTCGGACTACAAGGGCTTTGATAACCGTTGTGTGCTGTATACGTATATGCTCAGCTCAACTAGCACCTTACCCGATCCCCCTGCTATATCAACCTGACCTAATCACTTTATGTTTTTTAGATAAGGCTGCATCATATCTTATGAGAGCACCAGTTACATGGTAATTTATCTGAAATTCCTCTTACTTATCTCAAAATCCCCCATAACCCTGGACATTAATAGAATTTATTTTGAAAGTGAAAAATCACTTTTCCTGCCATAAATCTTTTATCACATCATCAATGCACTCTGTGCCCTCGTAGACTGAAGGTGATGTGTGGCTTTTCCTGCAAGCGCTGTTACATGATTTGTTTTCTAAATGGTTAATTAAATACTTGGGGTGATTCATTTTAGCCCATTTTAGTCAATTCTTCCTTAATGGTGTTAGGTCAGTGTATCATATGCTCATAAATCACTTAAAATCTACCAAGGGCACAACAATTATCAAAGCCAAACAGAATGTTTATTAGTATACTAATCTCTGTTATATGCATTTGTATTGTGTATGTGATTACTGTAAACAAGGATTGTTTTACATTTTTTTCTGAAATGAAAAAAAGAAACCCAATCACAAACCCTATTTATAATGGAAGTTCATGGTTGGCTGTTGAATACATGTTTGAATATAATGCAAATTGAAAACTACATGTATTGCACCCTAACAGTTTTAAAAGTCTCAACATGAAACAGATAGAAGAGAATGTCGTTCATGTAATTTTATTAAACTAATGCAGGAAGAGTATGTTCGTGATACACAGCCAGACATTATTTCCTAGAAAAAGTCTCTTAAATGATGAATTATCCAGATTTAGAGCTTGTTCTGCAAAAAATATGTTATATATTATGCAGAAGTGCTTACTGACTGCTGCAACAGCTGCTCATTATAAGTGACTTGCATGTAAACAGGTTTTCCATTATTTTCTCAGGACAGGGAGAGTGTCAAATTATTATTATCATTATTATTATTACTATTATTATTATTAGTAGTAGTAGTATTATTATTAATCACAAATACATTACAGTAAAGATGAAATATTGCTTTAAAGTTACATATAATTACCTATAGAGTTCACTTTCACTGATGGAAGTGAAATCAACGATCAACTACAATACTTGTGCATATGTGCTGACTCCAACTAAACTGGCATACACGGCCGGGATGCATAATTGCAACTCAGTCACTTATACCTTGCTGTCATAAAATTTTAAAGCATATGAGTAATAATTCAGAGACTTATGCTCACATTTGTGCATGGGTGTGTTGGTGTGTGTGTGGCTCCATTACCAAATGCAGGTTAGGAGAACATGTGCCAAGGATAATGATCTACACACACACAAGTCAGCTGTGTCCATTCAGGTTAATGAGATCACAGCCCGCAGACTGACGGGGTTATGGGGTCGCATCCCTTCTGAGTCTGACCTTGCCTTCTTCTGTCTCTCTCAGACCATGATTGATAGGAGCTAAGGAAGGCACACAAGGTAGGTCTCCCTACATCCAGGTCTCTGCCCACACCACGGAGACAGCCTTCATGAAAAGACAGCGTCTACTTCCCAATGAGAAAAGCGGAGGAGGTAAATGAACACTGTGGCATTTTGCAGAGCAGGCTAAGCGCCTGGGGAAAAGTCAGCTGCGCTCACACAGGCAATTTTATTTAATGTCTTTTTTGATCCATTTGCATTTATGCCTTAGTTTACTGTGCTTTTCTTCTTAAAGTAAGAACACATTACGGAAAAAGTAAAAGCTGCGAATGCGGCGCTGTATAGCTTGTGGGAGTTTTACTTGTTTGAATATCTTTTAAGAGCAGAAAGGATTATCACAGGCTTACTGAACATATCAAGAGTTAAGTGCTACAAAAGTGATTTTTTTTATCCTCCAAAGACCAGTGCCTCTCAAAATTCCTCAGATTAGCAGTTTTTAAAAACAGCTTTTAAATCCTTTTACTTTACTATTCAACCATGTAGTTTTTGACAAATATCAAACACAAATTTTAATTAGTTTTAACATTAATCAGCAGGTTGTTTTGTTTGTTTTTTTAATGGTTGACACACTTTCTAAAACAATTTGATCTTCGTGTTGTAAATGTAATACTAAATCACAAAAAAGAAAAAAACTTTATCACTAGCATAGAACCCACAAGAGTATACAATATCTTGTGTGCATTCTTAGCTTTCTTATATATCTTTCACGCTGTAAGATGAATTCAAGCTACTCATTTAAGATGCAGTCATGGTCCATACAGGCTTACCTTAAAGTTTTAAAGGTTCACTAAAGACATACCACCTTATACCAGTGACACACATAAGGACACTATTAGAAAAAAAAGGTTCCTCAAGAGTTCTTGGATATTTAACAGTTATAGCTGTCTACTACTTGGAACTGTTTCTAAAAAGGAAACCCTCTGATGGGTATGGTGTCTTCCAGAATGACTCCACCGCCATCCATAGTGCACGAGGCCTCAGCAAATGGTTTAATAAATGTAAAAAAAAATAAGTGTGTACATTATATGTGAACTGACCTTAATAGTCACCAGATCTCTAGCAAATTGGAGAGATTTTTGACGGACATGTTATTGTTATCGCCTCTCAGCAAGAAGTGCATAAAGTCTTTTAGGATTCCAGACAAACTGAAGAGCACTACAGTCGATATTAAGGGGAGTGGAATAGTTAGATTTGCAGACCCTACAATATTAAAACTGATTTTTTTTCCAAATACATTTTCCTTTGAGTCCATCCATGCATCTGTCCATCCATTATCTATACCACTCATCTATCAGAGTCACGGGGAATGTGGAGCCAATCCCAGCTGACTTTGAGCAAGAGGAAGGGTACACTCTGGGCAGGTCGCCAATCTATTGCAGGACTTCTTGTGGGTCATTAAATGAAATTAAATTTGACATTTAATTGTATGACAAATTTTATTTAGTTGCCAATTAAACCAATCAGAAGTTAATTATGCACAGAATAAATTGATCTTGGGTGAAACAGTGGTACAGTGGTTAGCAATATTGCCTCAGCCTTTCTGTTTGGAGTTTGCATGTTCGCCCTGTGCCTGTGTAGGTTTCTTCCTGTTGCTGTGTTTTCTTCCAACACTCCAAAGACATTCAAATAAGGTCAACTGGCTACTCTAACATGCCCACAGATGTGAATGGCTGTCTGTCTCTGTGTTAGCCTTGCGACAGATTGGTAACTTGTCCAGGGTGTACCTTGCCTCTTGCCCGAAGTCAGCAGGGATTGGCTCCAGCTCCGCAGTGACCCAAAATGAATAAGTGGCATAGAAAATGGATAAATAGATATATATTTAATAATGAAATTACAAACAACTAATATTTATCATGATTACCTAGCTTTACTATCACAAGGCTTTTTATACACATCCTGTTTATTTGTTTGAGATTAAGTGGAGTTTTATGTTGGGTTAGGCATTGTAGGTTGCTGTTTAAGCAGACATTGTCTAAGTACCAGGGGGTCTTCTTGAACAACAGACTGCACTGGACTGACAACACTGATGCCCTGTACAGGAAAGGCCAAAGCAGACGCTTCTTTCTATGAAGGACCAGGTATTTCACTGTGTGCAGCAGGCTACTGTGGCTCTTCTATCAGTCTATTGTGTGTTATCTTTATGCTTTGGTATGCTGAGGGAGCAACAGCACTGCAGGGGATACCAAATGCCTCAGGAAGGCCAGAACCATCACAGCACTCTCTAAACTCACTGGAGGCAGTGACAGACAAAGACGATGATAGTAGAGAGTTCCGAACAATTCTACCCACCCCAGTGTTATATCCAGGATCACCTTTAGCCAAGGGCTTGAAGAAGCTCTATTGTGAATCATTTCTGCCTACTGCTATATATGTTGCCTCTGCCCAGCATATTATTCTGCCCTCTGTTTCTCAGAATGGACAAGAGGACCAAATGTAGATATAAAATAATAATCTTTGCTTGACTTTTTATATGCTTAAATTTATTCCTAATGCCAGTTCTATCCTGAGTTCAGGTTACTGTCTGAGTAGAGTTTATAAGTTCTTATATCTGTATAGGTTTTCTCCAGGTTATAGGTTTCCTCTCACCTCTCAAAAACATGAAGTTAGGTGGATGGGCTTTGCAAAATATCCCCTAGATGTGGCTCTAGATCCACCACAACCCTGACCATGATATAGTGGTTACTGAATATGAATGAGTGAATAATGTTTGTTCCAACAAATGTGAACTTTCCTTCACACTAAGCCCATAACCCAAACTTGTTGAATGTAAATGTTATGTTCCTGCACTTTTGTTTTGCTTGTGCAATAACATCTTTGTCTTTGTAACCTAGGCTATATTGTCTTGCTCTCCCTTGCATACGTGGTTGGAAAGTATAGAATTGCCTATGCCCTTTAGGATGTGAGATATTATTTTGTTATATGAACTGCCTTTTTTGATTAGCTTTGAGTTCTTTGCTTCCTACAATTGCTCTACTCGAAACACACTGTGATAGGGAAACATTTTATTGTACAGTTGTACCCTGGACTTTTAAGGGTCCCCTACCTCTGTGTATCAAATGTATCAAATATAAACAATATGTATTGAAAGCATCATTGTGGTTTCTCCTATTTCCTCTCACCAATGTCAATGTGTGTGTGATATGCTGCAGTGAACTGGTGTCCCATCCAGGGTGTATTCCTGCCTCACATGCAGTAATCCAAGAATGGACTCCACCATGACCCTGATGAGGATAAAGCTCTTAATCCTGATTATGATGATGATGATGATGAGGATGATGATCCATCAATCTAAATAAAACCCATCATCTTTATGTCAGGGTGGCACGGAAGTGCGGTGGTTAGCAATGTCGCCTTACAGCAAGAAGGTTCTGGGTTTGAACCTGCCAGACAACTGGGGTTTCCTGTGTGGAGTTGCCTGTGTGGGTTTGCTCTGGGTGCTCTGGTTTCTTCTCACAGCCCAAAGACATGCAGATTAGGTCAACTGGCTTCTCTATGTTGCCCATAGGTGTGAGTGTGAATGGCCCGGTGATACATTGCCAAGCTGTCGAGTGTACCCTGCCTCTCCCCCGAAGTCACTTGGGATTGCCTTCAGCTTCCTCATGACTCTTAACAAATGAGCGGGACGAATGGATGAAGGATGTTTATGTATGTTATGGTAAAAATAGCAAGAAGACAAGGGAAATGTTCACAGTTATAGCTTTTTGGAAATCTAGAGAAGATTCACACGTCCTTGCCAAGATGTGAGATGGCGCTCATATTCTGTCTGCGGAGATCAGAAGTGAGATTGATTGGTTTCTGGAATTGGGTGGCACATTTCTTAAATTTTTGCGCTGATCATTGAAGTTCCTTCCAGTATGGCCCAAGAACAGAGGAATGTCTTTAATAAATATCTTTAGCATCAGTTAGTGAGGCGTTACAAGACCAGGCTCTGCACTGAAGGGTCTATTTGGCACAATATTGCACATCAGTCTACAGCTGTCAGGCAGCATGGATGAGGCAATGTAATGTTACAGTCAACGCTGGAAATGAATCCCTTTATTTCCCAAAGCCCAAATAAACCAGATTTCTAACACAGAATCTGACAGTATGACTGAACCATTCAGGTAATTCAGGTCTGTCAGAGTTCTCCAGGTGTAAGTGGTGAACAGGAATGAAGAGCACTGGAGAAAAAGGGCCATTTCTCCACACAGCCTTAGCTAAATTGTTGTTAATGAATAATGCAGTGTATTTTAATTGTTAGCTATGAGCATTGTATGCAAATTGATCATCCAAAATGATTTAATCTTATATCAAGGAGGCAGCACCGAGAATATTCATCTGTTCAATTATTTATGCTCATGCTTCTGTCCTTTGGAGAGAATAGATAATTATGAATTTCATGATTACCATGCTGAATATGTACAAAGAACCCTCTCATGTTTTCCTTTTTTATAAGCTGTATTATTTATTTATTGGTTTGGCAGTGTTATTGCTAGATTGCCAAAACCAGATGTTTAATGTACCTTCAGTACAACCCTTTAGACTTATAGCACCACCCAGTGTTTATCTATGTAAGTTCACTACAGCTCCAGCATTATGGTAATGACGTGTCCTGACCTTTGCATATCCCTCCTTTATAAACTTCTGCAACATCTTATAATACTCAGCCAGTTCCTGTGGCCTTTAACTGACCTGACGGATCCCTGCTTTTCTTCCTCCACAGCTCTCCATATGAACTCACCACCTTAATACCCTCTATATCTTTTTTATACATACACAGGGGTATACTCACTTGTATGCGATGTTGCGCCTCCACTGGAATGGGTCTGCCAGCTCTCATGCTCTGTGTAAACCAGGCGATGTCCAGCACATTCATTTTGCCCAGCTCTGCAACGCCCTGTTCCTGTAGCCATGGCCAGAGCTCATGTGCTGAATTGTCCTCTGCTACAATATGAGTCACTTTATTACTGCAAAGATCAGAGAAAGACATTTTGTCACTCATATGAAAAGTAAATGGTGAGTACTGAGACGTAATGCATACCGTATTCAGAATTGGTGACTTAAATCCACAATTTCTAAACATATGTTAATATTAACCAGGGAGAAGTTGTCATATTCAGAATCAGGTTATGTGTTTAAGCTGATCTTCCATATTGATTATTAAAATCACCTGTGTGTAGTTCATACTGTACATATGAGGTTTTTCAGATCAGTAGCGCTGTGTGCAGCTGTGCTTTTCGATAATGTCTTTAGTCTTTAACCCACCGCCTTTAAACACAAGTACTTGCCCGTAGGCCTAAAGAAGGAAATGGCAATTTTTTTCTTTGCTGATTAATGAAATATGATGTAATGTAAAAAGAAAGTGAATTTAAAAATGAAAAAGACTTATATAATGATGTATGAAAGAACATAAACAAATAAACATCTAATAGAGAATATCAGTGTATACAGGGTGTCTTAAAAGGCTGGATCCATAGGCATTTTCCCTCGTACATTATTTAATATTTTTCTTTTTATTTCAGATCCAAGATGGATGTAAAACTCAGAATTCAGAGTATGCACAAGTGTCGCCAAGTCCAAGGCCGCCAATCTGAGCTTTCACTGTGATATCTGTATTTAAATAAATAATTGCCTATGAATCCAGACTTTTGTTGCACCCTGATTATAGTCATAGTCACATTAATTCATCACATTAATTACTGCCGTTAAGGATTAATTTAACAGCATGGTTTCCACTTGCACTTGATCAAGTTCATCACAATCTTTTTGCATTTTTTTTGTTTATATGGAGCTCTATGTAGAACCCTAAAGTAGAGGGTTTCCTGGTCAGAGAGTGTTTCAGTCAGAGCCCCTTTAGAAAACTAAGAAGTCTTAAATAAAGAATAAGATCTTATTCAGGTGCTGAAAGTAACACAGCAAACATTCAAACCTCAGAGCTAGAATAGTCTGATAGAGGTTTGTAAATCTAAATCTGTGTACTGGGTTTCTGTTAGAAACTAGGAAGGGCCTTAGTTTTCATTCTCATTTATTTAATCCACTTTTAGCAATGTCTTGGCCAAACTGTGGCTTTTACTGCTGTTGTGGCACACTGATGAAGAGGAGCATCAGAGAATTTCCATTACTGAAAACAAGAGCTTTGTTTGGACCTCTCTCTCTCTCTCTCTCTCTTTCACACACACCTACATAAACACACATAAACATCCATCACAGCCAACCTGTGTGCCAGTGTCCCATGCTGTTGTTGCTTTGTTTAATTGCAGTGCCAGTGTGAGCAGTCACCCATGCATAATTACCCTGAGTGTATGGCTCCCAGAGAGATACAATAGCGGTGCAGTCACAGACACAGACTCACAATTAGAGAGAGGAGAGAAACAAAAAAAAATGTGTTTGTGCATGTGTGTGTGTGTGTGTGTGTGTGTGTGTGTGTGTGTGTGTGTGTGTGTGTGTGTGTGTGTGTGTGTGTGTGTGTAGGAGATGAAGGGTAATCTGTTGAATCATAGTTGAGCTTAATCCTCCATGCAGAAGGTCCACACATTTTTCTCTCATATAGTACAAAATAACCCAGGGTAAATGGGAAAAAATGGCCGTGTACAAGCAAGGTTTTCTCAAACCAAACCAAATTACTGCAAAGCTAAATCCTTAAAGGAATACTCAAGCAAATCTCTGCATACTTTGTGTGATTACTACGCAATAAATTCCATGTGTTTACTTGTACTAAGAAAAGAACAGAAAACCAATTTACTCCAAATAGAAGTCTAAGGGCAGTCAATACATGTTTCTGCAAAACACACTTTACAAACTCTTAAGGCAAACATATTCATAAATTAAGCTTCAAGTCCATGTTGAATAAAAGTCCAAAACTCACTTCGGTAAGACATTGTTACACATCTGTCTCTGTGTTTCTTTTTTTGTTGTTTTTTTCTTTTAGAAATAAGTGAATAATTGACATACAACTTAAATGTCCACTATTTAGAAGTTTGAGGGAATGGAGTATATATTCCATAATATACTTAAGGAATTCATAAGTATATTTTCATTAGTATATAATTAGCAGTAACTATGAAACATTGTGTTTTTGTAAGCTTAGAATGAGCCCTTTATATCTACATAAGGCACGGGTCAACGTCTACGGAGCCACCATGTTGAACCTCTAGAGAGCGCCTTCTGCATTGAGTGTTTTTACAAGTGGCTGCGTGAATCTGCAAGGAAGCACCAGAAGACTGACAAAGATGAGGAATGGAAGATGAAAAAAGGCAGAAATAAAAACAATCAGTGTTTGCTGGAGCTGGCTAACAAATTAGAGAGGAAAAAGGAGACTCATGCTTATTATTTAGCACAGAAACAGCAAGGCAGTATGAATGTAAGTACTTGGAAGTACACTACAGGCACCTGATGGCCACCGCACGTTCTAATACACGCTTGGAAAGGGAGGGGTAAAGGAGGGGCATGTAGTTGGTTGAATCCCACATAGTGGACCTTTAAAAAAATAAAAGCAAAGCCTGCATTACATGGCAACCACTTATGATGTGTTCTTAGCCCTTTTCATGTACTATATATATTACAAAATATCTCAACACTCGTGCTGACCAACTACATAATACTTGTCTTGTTAACCTATTATTAATTATTATTGCATTCATAATAGCGCCGTTAATTTGTTATTTTTTATGGTTGTGAGGTTTTGTTTGTTTGTTTTGTTTTTGCCCCACCCCATTTTATTGCAGGTGATGCATCTCTTTCTATTTTTCATTTTGCTTCAAATGTAAGAAAACCAGTAAATATAGAATTAATAAAATAATACAGAAATAAGTGTATAAGATGCAAGTTGCCAAGTAAGTAAAACATCATATGATATGGCTTTGTCTGTCTCAATCATCTGGGTTCATAGAGAAAACAACCTAGAATAAAATCTCCCCTCCGATGTTAATTTAATTGTCGCCCAGATGTGAGAGTTTTATCACATATAAAAACGTTATTACAGATGTCACCCAGTGAAATGAATCCCATACAGATAGGGCTAGTCACACTAATAAGACTCAGAGGTGTAAATTCAGGCAGTAAAGCACTCAGCACCAATACGTGTGTGAAGAAGGTGTGAAAAAGTCAATGCAATATGAGTACCATGCTCTTATCATTCCTGTGTCCTTGAGAATTATGTTCTCCTGTGTGCCGTGTTACAACCAACTCTCTGCTTACAATTATAGTATTCAGAATGTCCAAAAAGTAATAGACTAGTTACAGAAACAATGAGAAACTAATCACTAGAATTGTATTATTATTATTATTATTATTATTGTTGTTGTTGTTGTTGTTGTTGTTACACTAATAATCTGTATTTAATAATAATCTGTCATATTTTTGTATATTTGCACAATGGTCATATGCTGTCGTATATTTGTACATTTGCACAACTGTCATATTTTTGTATACTTGCACAATTATTATTGTTCTATTTTTAAATCTTCATTGTACTATCTTTATTTCTCTTGTTGCACTGAACATGCCAATGACATAAGAATTTCCCTCGGGATGAATAAAGTTCTTATCTTATCTTATTATTATTATTATTATTATTATTATTATTATTATGCATAATTGGTTTTAATTTAAAATATATTATATTTAAACATTCTTACTCTATAATATGTTTTGATTTTGCATTTCGTATTAACAAATTTGATTTCACATTTTCAAGCTAACAAATGAATATGTCTATTTTGAAGACATTTCACCCAACAAAATTAGAGTGATTATCTCTGACGAGCAAAGAGAATCTGTTTTCTGTCTAAAAGTTATGTTCTGTTTAAATGTGAAGTGTCTAAAAGTCCTGTCCCTGTTGGACCACCGTGTATGTATTTAAACTTTGCACAAATACCAAATTAAACATTCTTTTCTGAGCTGAACAGAGGAAAATAGAGTGCCATTTAATGTGCCTCAAAAAAGTCTGTAATCATGTACAGTAGCACTGTGCTTTCACCAAGATCCCATCAGTGCACGACAACATATAACTCAGCAATTATTCTTGCCATCTTACAGCCTAATGCACAGAGTAGTCCAGCGCAGTTTTCAGAGATGTTATGCGGCCTTCCAGCAACTTTGAAACCAACTCTTAAAGAAAGGTTCATTTTGTACCTTCAAAGTCGATCAAACCACAGGAGTGGAGCTAAGTCTCAGCTGAGATTGTGAACTGAATCAAAAGTTCAGTCCTGCAGCCAGGCTGTCAGCGCACTGGCATTTCCATATCAAATCCGATCATGGAGTGCAGTTCATGAAACATAAATGAAATCTCTCCCTTCATCTCCCCATCTTTATCTTCCAGTTTCTCCATCACTCACTGATTTCTAACCTTTCACTTTCATCTTCATTTAACTGCACGGCAGGGGCATTTACTAGTTGCTGTGTATGAGATAGAGAGAGAGACAGACAGACAGGGAGAGAGAGAGAAATGAAATGGAGGAGTGAAATAGAGGTGGGAGGCTTCCTGGATTACATGAACAGCAAATACAGCCTGCTGCGCAGAGCTATGCAATCTAGAAGTAGCACGAGGACTAATTTAAGACTCAAACTAAAGAATGTGGACAGAATAAGGTCAGTGAGATTTTAACTGAAAATTCTGGTCACAACTATCATAAAATGTCACAATCATTAATAAGTATACGGATAGTGTGATAATCGTTTTTTTTCACAGAATTCTTCAGAATAAACTGCAAACAAGTATAAGTACAAATATGTATCAACTTTTATCTCAATTAGTCCAAGGTAAGTATTAATGTGTACATTTTAAATGCATAGCGAGAATTAAATACGGAAACTATCCACATCTGTATTCAAGCCTAATTACAGACACTACACTGTATTCAGAACTTACAGCAGAGTTACATAAATGGGCTGGAGCTTTCCTAAAACAGAGGCGTGTCTCAGTTTTGAATGTTTTTGTCCTTGGACTTATGGACATTTTTCTTGGGTAATGTCAGCTCAAGCAAGGGACAGTATTAAGTCTGACCGTTTGACTGTAAATACATTAAAAAAACCTATAAAAGGCGAAGAATGCCATGATATCGGAGGAGATGCACGTTGCTCGGAGACATTACTTATCTCAAGTATCCAAATTGTGATTAATAAAATTATAAGTTAATTATGAATTTATGAATAAGATGAGTGACATATAAGTGCTTGGTGAGCTTATCGTTTAATCAGTGATCATGTTTTCTTTACAGGAAAGTGCATCAAATTTATTTATAGGCTTAATAGGCTTGAAGGAAAGCACTTGTGTTTAAAGGCTACTATTGAAAAAGTTCATCTTGGACATTACTACTCATGAAAAATGTGGAAACATTGGAGGTGTGAACTACATGCACAACTGAATGGCATGCTCAGAAATACAATGTAAGCATGTGTGTAACTTTTCTGCATGAATATTGAGTCTGATACACAGCCTTTAGTATACATCACCTACAGTCCTGAGCTGAATAAATGGGCCAAACCCAAAATTGCATAGCATTAAGCTTTTAGTGATCTTAACAAATAAATCATTGGTTAGAAAATTAGCAAGAATGTAAACAAATTACTGAAAGGGAAATGGGGGAGAAGCTGGAAACAAGGATAATCACGTACATAGTCTTCTTGTGTGCAAAGATAAAAAAAATAAAAAATCAGGAAAAGGTTTAAATGTTTGATATAAATCGATGACATTTTTCGAGACTTTCCAAAATATCTTCTGTTTGATGCCATTAACAGTGAGTTGAACAACATAGACTCTTCTTTCTGAATAAACACTTAAATGTTTAAGAAACTCAAAGAGAAAAGCTATCCCATACTAACTAACTTTATCTATTTTTTTTTTACTTCTTGTTAATTTCCTGACCAACTATTTGTTGTTGAGATCATTAAAGCTTAATGTTTTGCATTTTTTGGTCTGGCTCTTTTTTTTTTTACCTATACATAAGGTACGATCATTCATATACATAATGCTTTACTTTAAAAATGGACTAAAGTATATTTTATTATTATATTAAGAACAAACAGACAAGAACTATATTCATGCAAAAGTACATGCGTGCATTTACATGCTTCTTAAAACAGTCCTCAGAAGACCACAAGACAGTGACCACATCCTCATAAGCTTACTGCAGCAATTTTATGGCAACACATATTCAGATGTAAAAATCTTTACCATCTGTTGTGTCTTCTGTTTAGCTTTAACTAATACTAAACAATTACTAATACTTGGATGGTATATGTTGTGTATCATCAATGGGATTTAAACTAGGCCAATGTGTTTTTAATCCAGCGCTAATGTATACCTCTCACCGCCTTGTTAAATGTCAGTTTGCATGTCTTTCAGTCTGTTTCCTGCTGTTAGCTTCAGACAATAGCTCATTGGGTGCTGAAGAACAGTATGATGCAGGGGTTCAAGCTGCATTTCTGGGAATGGTGCCACCCCTCAGCTGTGTATGGCACACTACACTACAGCCATCCACCGGCTGCGGTTATGCCAGCCTGCCCAAAACAACACCCACTGGTGCCCACAGCCAGCTGCACACGCCTGGCACAGATCTCCAACTGGCAGCAGAAGGCAAGTATCAGCTTTACCCAGGCACACAAACTACTGTTATAGATTCCCACTACTATCCAAAGACATGCAGAAACATACATATAGAGCTCTGACATGACAAGGAGCTTGAAGCCGTGCCCATATTTTGAGACATTTCTATGACTTCGAGAGGTAACGTTCTGTTTTAGCAGCCTGTTTAATGTGCAAACAGCAGTTTAAAAAAAAACAAACGGGAATTAGACCCTGTACCCAGTTACAATTGGCATGCAAAAGTTCAGCTTTGTAGAGTTCACAAGTGTCATTTTCTGAAGCAGGAAAAGCTTGATTGTCGCAGTCAATTATCCCCATCTGACAGAACCCGATAGAGTTTCATCTTCTCTGTGATTATCCTGTCATCATTTTGGTGTTCTTAGAAATCAGGCAAGATACCTTCACATTATCATGATGATTTGCATCCAAATTGATGCATATCAGATTGACAGCCTGTATAACGCTATAGGAATTCTCAGAATGGTGTGCCTTGCAAATGCAATCAAATGCGACATTCAAATATGAAGCAAATCGACATTTCTTTACTTCCGTGGCTAAAGCCGTGACCAGGCCTTCATTGACTTGGTCAGTCAGTCATCTACAGTGTTTCGATTTTTGTAAAGACAACTGTTTTGCAACTGACATACCTTAAGGTGTCGTCCACACTGAAGCCCTTTGACCTGGCCAAACTTGTCAGGAAGTTTCTCCTGCTTTTACCCATTCTTCTTTCCACCAGATACACAGTCACCTCTCTAAACTTCATTTCCTTTTGAGGCTGAGCACAGGTCACTTCAGCTTGCCGGCGTTTCCTCAAATGAGTGCAGAGGGTTCTCTGAAACATTCTTTGCTCTTTAAATATAATTAGTCGTACAGTAGGTATTTCAGATATGCCACTGTATGCTTTGTTGAACGGCACAGCTGGAGTTATGCTTTGTCGAATGGCCCAGCCAGAGAAGGTTCTTCTTTGGCAATAGTGATGGTATCGGCGTCTTATTTTTCTTTGAGAGAGAGAGAGCTGGCAGTTGGAGTTGTGGAGTGTGTGTTTGTTACTTGGCAGAGAGATGAGTAACAGGTGTTTTTTGATTTGCTACCCAATAAAACTCAACTAACAGGGCTGAATAATTGAGATGAATAGAGGCCAGAAGGTAGTGACAAGAAAATATAAAAAGATGCAAACAATACTGAAATTATTATGCAAAGTCATGAGTGACCTTGATAAGGACACCAATGACTGTACCAACAGAAAGAAGGTCAAAAGCATACAACATTCTCTATAATGACATTCATATAGTCAATATTTCTTCCATCACACGGCCTTTAAGGAATCATTAAAAAGATTGTGGGTACACCTCAGACCAGGATAAAGCAGTAACTGAAGAATGTATGAATGAAAAATGTATCATTGTAAATGTCTAAATTGCAATATATCATGTCTTACATTAGTATTCACCTCCATTGAGCCTTTCTACATTTTGTAGTGTTACATCCTAGAACTAAATTGAACTTAATTGGGATTTTTACCATTTGATTTACACAATATGTCTAACATTTGAACGTAAAACATATTTTTAATCTAAGACAAAGGTTAATTGAAGAAAATAGCAAACATTTGTTGGTTGCATAAGTATACATCATTCAGGACAGTACTTGGTAGAATCACCTTTGGCTGCAATTTCAGCTGCATGACTTCTGGGATTTGTTCCTATTAGCGTTGTACATCTGGATCCTGATATTTTTGCCCATTGCTCTTGACAAAAAGCTCTGTTAGATTGATGGGAGATGTTAGTGAACTGCAAGACTGCCACAGATTCTCAATTAGATTGTAGGGCTCATATTTTTTTCTCTATTTCTTCAGGGGGGTTAGGATAACTCATTACCATTATGGACCCTCACAGATGTCCGGTGTTGTCCAGAAGTTTCCCCCCCACACGCCACCCATATGTAGCCCGGCAGCCCATGCTGTTCCTGCTAGTCGTACATCTGCTTGAGCCAGCAAATGAGCACATCAGTGAAGATGGAGCCCTTCATTAGCTACTCAATAACCACAAAGCAGCATATGTGGGGATGGTCAGCTAGGGCTTTTCCGCACTCATATTTTCCACTGCTTCACATGTCTTCATATCCCTGCTCTTTCTTTTGTTATTTTCCCTCTTGTTTAATGATGGTTTGCGTTTTCATTCTTCTTATTTCTCTTACTTTTAATGTTTCTCACACATGAACTAGCAGTTCTTTCAGCAATAATTTGACTACTGCTTTCCATACAACCACAAAACATGCCGGGGTTTGTCCCTGAAATTTAAGAAAGACACATTCGCAGCATATTTTAAGCAAAGATAATGATCCTTTTGCATAAATTTAAACCAATGTTGCAAATCTTTACGCTTGAAGATCCAAACTCTGGCACAGATTGATTATTTTCCAGCTCAATCATACCTGATTCCACTCATCAGGTGAACTATCAGGATTAGCAAGGAAATTGCCTAAAAGTGCTACACCCTGCTCTTCTGGGATCCATACTTAAACAAATGATTTAGAATCATGTCTAGTATCTGAATTCTCACTTATCACATTTCTAGTGTTGTCAGAAGTGAACAAGTGTATGGATATACTCCCAAGTTTATTATATTATCAGCCAACATGCACTATAAGTCCACTCTACATCCACTCCAATTCAAAATACTGCAAAATTACCACATCTATCCATTCTTTATCTATACTGCTTATCCATTCAGAAATCAGCGAATCCCAGAGGCAATTCACAAGATTCAAGAGGTGAGGTACACCTTGGGCAGGTCGCTAATCTGTCACATGTCTAACGTACAGACAAACAGCCACACACGCTCGCATTCACACCTATGGGCAATCTAGAGTAGCCAGTTAACCTAATCTGCATGTTCTTGACTATGGGAGGAAACCGGAGCACCCAGAGAAAACCCACGCAGGCAGGGGGAGAACATGCTAACAGCACACAGAATGGCCCCAGTCAGGCGCCAGGTTTGAGCCCAGAACCTTCTTGCTGTGAGGTGACGGTGCTAAACACCATGCTGGCCAGAAGTAGCATAATGTATAGCAATTTCTGTCAACTTTACATTTACTTAGACTGGCAAAGGACATTGGGGCAGCCAACTTTATATATAAACGCAAGTTAAAAATGTTATTCCACAATTACTAAACTTAACCATAAGTTGTTACTTGTGTTAATTAACTATTTCATTCATTCATTCACTTTTCCTGAAGGGGGTCACAGCGACAACAAGAGAAGTTCAGCCCAAACTTCTTTATCCCCAGCTACAGATCCAAGCTCCAGGGGGAATTCTAGACATTCATAAGCTAATTGTGAGATGAAGTCTCTCCAGCAGATCCTGAATCTAGGGTCTATGTCCAATGGGACTTGTCTCAAACATGAGCTCAACCAATGGCACCCTTGTAATGTGCCCAAACAACTATGTTTATATGACATTGTGGGGAAAAACTGCACCTACAATGTGATAAAAACCTTTTTTTTTTCTTGTGAGGACATTTTTCGTGTCCCCACAAGGGAAAACTCAGTTTTACAAAGATCTGTGAATACAATCCAAAAACCGAAATAGCCAAAAGTCTTTGATTTTGTTTGGTTACTTATCGCTAATGTTAGAATTGGGTCAGGGTTAGGGTTGTCATGGTTAGGGTTATGCCCATAATTAATGGGAGGTCCCCAGAAAGATAAATACCAACATGCGTGTGTGTGTGTTTGTGTGTGTGTGCTGCACATTTGTGTTAAACATTTATGCCTGTTATGAGCATTAACTCTTATCAGCTTGGTGCTGATAAGGTGTTAACTGGTGCCACAATGTTTCAATTGTTTGCCTGCTTCTTTCCAACCCCTCATGTGTGCACTGGTTTGGCCCTGATCCAAAATTAAACCCATGGCTGATAAATGGCCTTCCCTTGTACACCTGCAGCACAGAAGAAAGAATTCACTATCACACAGGCACATAACCCAGAGTGAACCTCTCTCTTCATCTCTAGAACGAATAAAATATGTTTAATATGCCAGAGTTTGAAATGCAATTCTTTAGCCTTTGTTAACCTTTCTTACTAAACTGAAGTTAAATATTCAAGTACCTCTACTTTTCCACTCAAGACTTTTAACTTTTACTCACTGCATTTCAAAGGAACAAAATGTCTCTATTTACAAGAACTCGGTTACCTTTTTTTGCATCAGACAGCATCAAGCATTTGAGTAAGCACCAGATCTCCTACAAATCTAAACTCTAACAGATGTGACAACAACAACAGATGGTTAAATAAGCCCTTGATATATTCTTTTACATGCAATTGGCTGTTTGTACAGCTACACACACATGCAGTGTGTACCAACAAAAAAGAAGCAATGTGACAGGAAGTCCAACATATAAAGCCACTTTGAAGAGAAACTGTATGTTGATGATGTCCATGAAGTACAGTACCATAAAATAATTATACCAGGGCAAACCAGGTGAAGGGCATTCAGATAGTCAGAGACACAGTTCCTGTTCTGTTCCAGTTCAGTTGTCTGATATTTATTGCTATAATTATCTGCCATTAGCTAGATTTAGTATTTCTATAGCCAGTTTGTAACGTGAAAGCCAGATCTTGACATGCTAGTTTGTATTGTCAGAGCTATTAGCATGCTAGATAACATTTTAGATATTAGCCAAGAATTAGCATTACGATATAGTATATCCATGCTATAAGACATGTTTAGTTCATATTTGCATATTTCTGAGTTTTTTTATTAGGTGAAATTACACTAACACACCATGGTTTTTTTAATCACCTTTACACAGTTCATTTGCACATAATGTTCTATAGAGTATTTGCAGTTGTACTCAAATTGCGAAGCTGTGTACTTGTACTACCTCATTATAGAATGCTGAACTTTATATACAATATTTATTGATTTTCTTATTGCATTTCAATCGCGAAATCTGTCTGAAAGTCTCAGGATTCTTTGTTAGAGGGTTTGTTTGTTTGTACATTTTAATACATTCAATTGAGAACGATAATCCAAAGTACTGACTCTAACATCAGCCCTGTTAGACGTATCAAATTCAGTTCACATTCGCATTTCATTTGATTGCTGGTCGGTCAGTGAAGCCTAGAATTCAAAGCAACTCTACCAAAGTAAGCAACATCAATTCAGAACTTGAAATGTCATCTTCAGGCCCTGATCTAAAGTGAAAGCACAAATATAGACCTACTTAGAAGTCGAGGTTTATTTCAGCCTTGTAGGGTTTGTGCTCTACCTATATCCTAACCTCTTGTTCTGCATTAAAACGTGAAATGAATGTTTGAAAGTGAAATGTTTACCGCCATGCTGCGTCTTTCACTTCCCTATCTAATGCTGTTCAAGCCACTCTTTGAAAAGGTGACCTTCTGCTAATTCACATCTTAAAAGTGCATGCTTAATTTCAGAGGCCTTTATTTACTCCAGCAAAACCAAAGAGTGTTATTTATGGCCTGGTTTGCGACAGTTCACCAGAATATTAGAATACAGAGTGCAACCTCACAGCTGTATTGCGTGAGACAGAGTTAGCCAGTGATACTTTCACCAGAGAGACCGTCAAAGTGACAAGAGGAACTTCCCACACTTCCCACATTACGTGAAGTCCAGTTGCAGCATAGTTACAGTAACACCTCAGATCGATGAGCTGCTGTCACATAGCTGTCTCTTTCATGTGGAATAGTTGAAGCTGAAATGAGTCTGCCAACCAGGGAACAGTTTGAAGAGTGGAGCTCAACACAGGTAGCCAGCTTCTTGTCTCAGGTAAGCACTCTCTGGCACAACAGGAAGACATTTCTGCCACTGTGTAAAATCCTCTTCACAAGAATACCAGAAGTGAAGATAATATTTACTTCTTAGCACATGGGAGATGCTGTCAGTATGCAGTGTTTAGCTCATTAAGAGTACTCAAGTCCATCATGTGTATGTGTAATATGAACAATCATTTAAAAGGCATTTCTCATAAAGGTCATACTCATGTAAAAGGGCACTTCATACTAACAGTTTATACAGAAATAGATACACACTTCCTCACCATAATGTAGCAGTTCATACATATACAATGCTTGCAAGTGTATTATTGTGCATGTTGCTCACAGAACAAGATGCGAGACTGTGCTGTAACCGTGCATAGAATGAAGATTGATGGCCGGTGGTTTCTGGTAGGTGCCACATACAATAGATGTCATTCCTTGTGACAAATAGTAATTACTAATATTGTTTGTATCACTTATATGAAATTATTTTTAGAAGATTACCTGTAATGTTTACAGCAAAATATACATATCTGTATTTTATCAGGTTTAATAAAATCAATATAATATTAAATTATCGTACTTATAGTAATATCTTACTAAATTCTTCACTTTAATATTAAAAAAAAAAAAACTTTCTGTATTACTTTCCAACAGTTTTTAGTATGACGGGATTCTTAGCCCAGGTCCTAATGAGCCAGTATCAGAATATATTTAATGATAGAGACTTCAAAGCACTTATGTAAGTCGCTCTGGATAAGGGCATTTTTTTATATATTGCTTTATTTTTATGCTCTTTTTTTGCCTAAATGGTTCTTGTAATGCATACAGGTTTTAGAAGCGTATGGTATCACGATTTATTTTTTTACTCCAACACCAGAATTCAGTTTTATCAATATAATGAGATATGAATTACCACTTTGTTTGGCAAGAATAGGATTTTTGATGTTATTATATTATGATAAAAATCTTTTAAACACATACTCATCATACCCATCAAGTCTCACGGCTGTTGTATTTTTGGTCCCAACAGTGAAGTCATCTAAAATTCAAGGCTTGTGCTTCCATAAAGAAGCACAGAATTTCTATTTCTATTGGAACTTGGTGTTCTAACCCATTTCATTTTCTCAAAAACCTAAAAAAAACATCCTTGTCCTTTCAGACTGAAATATGAATCATACCATGACATGCCATTTGTGAGAAAGGACATAGAGTATGTAGAGTAAATAATATACCATCACATGCATGCATTCCTGAGGAGCACATTCATGTGTACTGTGAATGTGCAATGTCCTAATGGTTTCTAATAAATTTTCTAATGGTTCCTCTTCACAACGTCTGCTACGTTCAAGAGATTAGGCGTGAGATCAAGTTGACAAGTTTACAGAAGTAAGGTAATAGAGCCAGTGTACTTCCTTTCATAGGAAAATGGGCAAATTGTGTTTTTTCTTAATAATAATGTAACCCTGTGGCAGGGTTTACCCAACAATGGGTATTCATTGTAATTCAGTCAAAATGCTCAGTCATTTACCTTCATCTGAAACTGACACATTTTGCATCTATAAAGTGAAACTAGGAAGTGTTAGGTAAGTCTTAGTTTCAGTCAGCTCCTTCCTACCACAGAGTGAAGTGTCACTTCTAGATATGGTTGGACGGGTTAAACCTTTGAATTAGGTGATGATTTTAACAAATGAATCATATTATTAAAAACAGGCATGGTTCAGATTTTAGTGTTGATGCCTTACAATTCCAGGGTCTCTGGTTTGATCATGGACAAGGGTTACTTTGCATTATCTCTCACATTATCAGGCTCTTATCACATTATCAGGGTCTTAAATTTTTTTCCAGCTCCATAAACATGCTGGTAGATTGGCTACACCAAACTGCTCTAGGTGTGAATGAGTGTGGAAATGTGTGTGCACACGTGTGTCTGTGTGTGTGTGTGTGTGTGTGTGTGTGTGTGTGTGTGTGTGTGTGTGTGTGTGCCCTGCAATGAACTGGCATCCCATCAAGGGTGTGTTGTGCCCAGTGTTCCCAGGATAGGCTCAGGATCTTCCATGACCATGACCAGGACAAAGCCGTTATTGAAGCTAACTATAACCTTGACTTCTTATGAACTAGTAAACTAATTAGCCTTGACTTCTTATAAACTGATAAACTAGCCATACAAATGAATAATCAGGTTCATGGCCCAGCTTTTTAAATTTAATTTTACTCCTTAACTAAGGTATTGATTATTATGTAGTAAAAGATCATGTATAAACAGATACATAGACATATACATGATAAATTTGTCTATTTTCAACCAAAACTGCATGTTTTGTGACAAAAAGTGGCAATTCTTCACACTGAATGTTTAACAGGTCCCTTACATTACCCGGGCTTCTGTCGCTATTGATCAAAATCTTTTAACCCCAATGGATTCTTGCTATCTCCTTCCTGCACATCTTGACCTATTTAGACTTGACCTATCTATTTATGGTTTACTGTTAAGGTTAAACTGTTAAATTATTATTGAAGTCCTTCCATATTTTTTCTTTCATATTTCCTTTTTTTCATATTATCTATTTTTGTCTTTCTATTGCTTGCAAAGTGTTCTGTGAGCCATCATTCCAATTTGTTTCTTATCTGTATGGAAAACTCTTGTGATTATATATTTACATACATCTTGGGACCCTGAGGAGGAGGTATGACAGGCAGTAATATCATTGCAGGTCATCACCTGTATAAAGAAGTGTTTTCCCAAAAAATTTTGACAGAGCCAAGAATGGTTCATCAGTATAAAATCCAAGAAGCAAAAAGTGTTCATTAACCAACAATATACATACTGCTATACCCCTATACTAGTCTACTTGCTATTATTTAAATGAGCTGTGAAGGACTCCTCAGAGAAGTTAGCCATAGGTTTACTCTTAACAACAGGATTTTTTAGCTCTCCTGAATGGACAATTGGGGTTCACACAAAGTTGCCAGACTGAAATTAAACAGAAATGAACAGTACAACTGGTCAACATTTGCTTAAAACAGTGGCTGACCCTGACCCCCTTTCTATGGCATTGTGATTCATCTTAGTCTTTTTTCCATATATAGCCGTGTGGATAACTCTGCATGGGAAATATGGGTTTGCTTTCCTATAGCAACTAGGAGAATCATTCAAAATCAACTTAGCTGACAGCCGAGAGGAACTATGACTCTGCCAGAGAGTAATTATGTTGTTGGCAAACAATGCCCTAGGTAGCCCTGAAGGAGTGGCATCACTTAGTCACAAACAGTGGTATATCTTTTCACTGTGTACACAGAACATCACAATCTCATGTGGAAGTCACATATCCTCTTTTTTTATATACAGTTATATTTTTTATATATATATATAGTTAGATATACAGTATGCTATTTTTTCATCTACTGTAACTTTGCTATATTTTAGAAATCTGCTATAAATAATACAAAAAGGCAGATTTGTTGTCTTGAATATATGAGAGGAAACTGACACTTAACCTATCAGTCTGCCTACATGCTTGTTTGTTTCCATCAAAATAAAGATCTGTGATGCGCAAGCCAACAACTCTGAACCCACTGACAAGCTTATTGAGAGAATTTCCAGTAGATCTGTGAAGGAAAGTAAACAACCTGGGCACAACACCAGCTCCTTTCTTCATCTTGTCACAGGTTAAAGCACCCCACCAATTCCCAGATCAGAATCCCTTACTACCCCACAACAGTTATCATCATATCTCTTGTTGGATTAACTCTCTTAATAAAGCCTGTTTCAAATGGATAAAGCATTCAGGTATGGCTCAAGTCTGTTAGCTTTCATTGAATTGTTGGTTGTTACCAACATCGGTGGCCTTTTTTAGCCTTTGGGATCTCAATAATCGTTAAACCTCTGTACAGCATGAAGCCTGTTTTAAATGTGCTATATAAATAAATTTGACTTGACTTGACCTGGATGTCTGGAGGTTATCTCAGGCCCAAAGGCCAAATAGAAATTGTGAAGCAGAAGTTCAAACAGTTCCTTCCAACTTGGAGAATGAGAATGACTGGAATAAGTTTCCTTCCTGTCCAATAACTCCTTACATTTACATTTATGTCATACGCCCTTATCCAGGGCGACTTACATACGTCTTATTTTATACAAGTGAGCAGTGAAGGTTAAGGGCCATGCTCAAGGGCCCAGCAGTGGCAGCCTGGCGGTGCTGGGATTCGAACTCACGACCTCCCGCTCACTTGTCCAATGTCTTAACCACTGAGCTACCACAGACCCATGCCTTCTGGAGCATATATCCTCTAGTCTTAGACATGTCTAGTGTATCCTTGATTTCTAGTGGGACAATAGCCTAGACTCACATTGTTGATGATGTATGGATGGTACACTATATAGACAGCAGTTTGTGGAGACCTGACCATATCATCCATATATGCTTGTTAAACATCCCAATTCAGATTTAGTTCCCATTTGCTATTATAATAACCTCCACACTTCTGGGAAGTCTCCATTTCCCTAAGTGTCCATTTAGCCACATGAGCATTACTGATGTTGGGTGAGGAGGTCTGCAGTCGGTGTTTCAGTTTATCCCAAAGGTGTTCAGTGGGGTTGAGGTCAGGGCTCTGTGCAGAACACTCCAGTTCATCTACAACAACCTTGGCAAATCATGTCTAAAAGGAGCTGGCTTTGTTCGCAGGGGTATTGTCATGCTGGAACAGCTTTGGGCCTCTTAGTCTAGGTGAAGGGAAATTGAAATGCTACAGCATTCATCGACATCCTAAACAATTGTTTGCTTCCAACTTTGTGGTAACAGTTTCTGGATGAACCACAAACTGGTGTCGTTGTCAGGTGTTCACAAACTTTTGGACACAGTGAATATACAGTATATTGATAGTTTCTGGTATATGCAGTGAGAACATTCCTGAATTCTCATAGAGTATGGTACTGTCTTCTGTTTTCTGAGAAATGTAGAGCACCGTAGTCCAAATAGTGCCTGCTAAAAACATTTTTGGTGGGGGTTAGTGAGTCCACAGACCTAGTTACTTGGTCATTCTTTTCTTTGTCCTTCCTGTTTAATTAAAATTAGAGCTGCGGTTGTATCCCCTTCTTTGCTGAAGCAAATGGTCTCTGATGCAGTAGGAAGGCTTTTTGTAACCAGAGGTATTTATGGTGTCTACCCATTTAGTTGCAGTGGCTCATTTTCATCCTCACAAAGGTTAGGTTTTATTGTATTGTGTCGTATTTACCATTTTTATGTAGTTACCTCTAGCTTTGATGTAGTTTTATACTGCTATAATATATGTGCTGCAGAAGAACACAAATATTCAAGGTGGTTTCCATTGCAGTCTTTCAGTTATCGTGGCCTCAGTTTCATCATTTCCCAAAAAAAAAAAAAAAAAGAAGTTAGCATTGCACATCGTGATGTAAATCAATAAGGGTAATAAAAGCTTAAACAGTTTTCTTTTAATACAGTATGTCAATGACTAAGCCTTATGTAAAGCGGTTCAGATTTCTCAGACAGGCACTGATTCAGGATGTCTGGGTCTGTCTGCAGTCCCATCAGTTCTGAAATTTTATTAAGATTTTGCCTTATCAATGTGTTTTTGTGTGCATTTAGTCACACATTGTGTTTCTGTGTTAGCATTAGTTCTAGTTCAAGCCAGGGCCTGAGAAAAATACAGTGCAGAATCAGAACTTTGTAGGAATAAAGGTATGTATCAGTCAAGAGAAGCAAAGCATCCCCCGCTAATAATCTTCATGCTGAACATGCTGTCATGCTCTGTGGGTACCAAGGGTATGCAATGAATTACTTTGCATATTCAAGCACCGCTCATGCATTTAACCATCTGCTCCTATTCTAGGGTGCCTAGGAAATTAGTCAGTAGATTATAATAACATTGCCTGGGACTAGGTGAGCACAGACGAAAAGGGAATCCTTACTGTGCAGCTCGTTTGGAGCCGAGCCACTGATGAGTACTAAATGAAACATGAGATATTCTCACAGCTTTGGTAAACTACTCTTATGCTCATGCTGCCATGATAAGCATATGGTGCTGAGGTGAGGCAAGATGTGAAGCACACATACCACACACAGAGGATCCACAGCGAAATAGAAAACAACAGATGAGAAATCTTTGTGATGTTATTTCCACTGTTCTAAAAAAGATTCCTCCGGTTTTCCTGCTCCTACTGTGCGGTTCTGTGTTTCTTTATAAAGGAGCGTAAGGTCAAAGTCAACTCTCATGGTCCGTCCTTCTCTATGACTAGTTTCAGACTAGTTTCTGACAGTGTTAGTGGGAGTTCTTCGAGCTGACAGCATGGATGATGTTCTACTGCCCTGTTTATGAGGGAGCTCTGCTTTTTAATATGCAGCTGGTCTTCCAGGCCACCGGGGTGCCTCGTGTCTCACTCCAGCTCCTCAAGAAGGCTACATAAATAATTCACTCACCCTGTATCTGAGGACGCACTCAGCTGAAATAGATTTGATATTTTATTCTGTGTCAAAAGGCTAAGCTTGGGATCAAACGCAAATAATGCATCAGAGCGTTCTGGCTCTGGCTTACACCAGTCTTCGTTATCACAAACACGCCGAATATTATTCATCTGTAGCTTCGCATTGAAAATGCACAATTTGATTTGGGGGATTTCTTTTGGCAGGTTCTGTCAAATCCTATAAGGATTGAAAAGTTCACAAACAGTACAGTTTTCCTGTAGCCCAAATCTTTAGGCGGACTCCTACAGCCCTTTGCTATACATTATACAGCTTACAGATATAGAGTCTCGCTGAAGGATAGTGAGAGAATAATCTTTATTTTTAATATTTCTTGTTTGTGTTGCATACATACTGGTAATTTGGGGGAAAAAGCATGTAAATAACACAAAATGGTTTATTTGTTAATCTGAAATACTGTTCTGCTCTGTGCAGTGCTTTATGTAGGGTACAAGAAGCCATATAAACATGTTTCTCAGTAAGAATATGAAGTTGTGAGAAAGTTTCTTGAATAATAACGTTTTCATTGCAAACTGTCTAAAGGATTGTGCTGCATGTAGCTGGAATGGGCTTACTTAAAACCATAATATGTAACTTTTTTAAGGATTTAGGGATTTACAGACTTCTCTGGAAGATATGGTATTAAGAACCTCATACATTATTATGTGTAGATTATTACAATGGTTGCAGTACCTGATATCAAATCAAATTAGGATGAGAAAGGGTGATTTGTTCGATTTCTTTTGATGTAAAGTGTAAGAAAGTGTAAGACAGTGGCTAAAGGCTCACCAGGCTCCCAGGTACACCACATGGCCAAAAGTATGTGGACACCTGATCAGCACACCCATATGTGGGCCTTCACCAAACTGTTGCAACAAATTTGGAAGCACACATTTGTATAGAATGTCTTTGTATGCTGTAGCATTATAATTTCCCAACACTGTCTCTGATAGAGGCTAGACCTTCTTTATTTTTCAGGATTGTGTCATTTCTTAATTACATATTGCCTCTAATTTGTCAATTTGCCCATTCTCAATGACTAGCTAGTTTTCTCCTGTCTTGCAACACTTACTAACTAGGGAGGGTGAGGGGTAGCACATCCATCTGTCTCTTTTTTATGGCGTATGTCCATTGTTGGAAGCTGGATCCAATCTCAAATGACTTCGGGTGAGAGTTAGGGTACACCCTGGACAGGTCAGCAATCTATCACAAGGCTAACACAAAGACAGACAGCCATTCACAATCACATTCACACCTATAAGCAATTTAGAGTAGCCAGTAAATCTAATCTACATGTCTTTGGACTGTGGGAGGAAACCAGAGTCCTGAGAGGAAACCCACACAGGCACAGGGAAGAACATGAACCCAGAACCTTCTTGCTGTCAGGCAACAGTGCTAACCACTGCACCACCGTGCTGCCAGGTTAACATATGCTTCCTCCAAAACATGTGAAGCATGTCTCCTTAAGCTACTCTATATGCTGTGTCACAGGGCAGCTAAACATTCAGAGGAGAGCACTAACTTCCACATTCATGAACTCACTGATGCTCAAAAATGATCGAACAGGAGAGATTAATGCCATCCCTCTCACCCAGAAAGCAGGAACAATGATCTCTTTTAGTGTCCTGACCATGGATGACTGTGGCATGATTGGCATTCTGTCCTATTATCAGGATTCAAACTCTTGAATGTTTTTCTGTTGTGGCACTCAGGCCCCTGAGTCTCAAAATTGTGATTCATATCCATTCAAGCACATGATTTTTGGAATAATTTTCCCTACCAGTTCAATAACACCACTTTAATTACTAACAAAAATCATTCCACGCTGCAGCTTTAAACTGATTAAACCATTGATCACTTAGGGTCCTTATCTAAAAAGCTAATCGCTGCTACTGTCACTGTCCACACAATCACCTCAGTGGGCACTAATTCCAGAAACAGACACAGTCTCTCACTGGCCTGTCACACATTTCTGTTCTTTCCGAGTTTATTTATCTTTTTACCTATCATTTGACATGACTGCTTATGATGTCACTAACACTACCATAGCAACCATTTTGAAGTGGAATTTTATGTGGATGAGTGAAGTGATACACACATTGAAACATCTCAGTGCTGTTGTCGCAAAATATCAGCACACTTGGAACATCAGACTGGATGGACTGGAACTAACCTTTGTATAATGCTGTACATTCCACTTATGGCGCCATTACTTTGAGACTTCCAGCTATATTCTGATACACTCATGCAGCTTCTAAACATTATAGTCACGTATTTTAGATTGGCTGGAACTTATGTAGCACAGTAACTCACTAAGCACTGGCAGTGTTGTAGTCAAGACCACCTAAACTGAGACCAAGTCATGAGCAAGACTAGAGTGTATAGAGACTGACACAAGATTAAGGATTTGAGGGCCAAGTCAAGACCAAGACCAAACCAGTGCGAGTCCCACACTGCATGACACACTTACGATGAAATGTGGAAGCTGCAAACCATAGGCATTTCTCAAATTGAACTGAAAGCTCCACATTCCCATAAAGCACCCACATACAAACAACTACCAAGAATTGAAATCAACTCAACCAGCTTTATTCAACACTCATTACTGGTTGCATTTGAAGCAGGACGCTTTATATCTAACAACAGTAATGATGTTAACAATAAATGCAAGAATGGACAGGCAATTTATTGATGTCTCACAGTTGCGGTCTGGACCAGTCGACAAGACGAGACAGAAACCTTCAAAAAGTGGCCTCAAGACCAAAACAGATCACAAGTCCTACAACACTAGGCACAGGGCTTGTGCTTGAGCCTTTTCCCTTGCTTCAAAAATTTGTTAAAATTTACTAAACATAATGGTTGTGTAATTCTTTTCCCCATTAATTTTGAGGTTATATAAGGACCCATGGTCAAACACTGTGGTAATAAAGTGAAATTTTAGTTCTCTAGAAAGTCTTTGCTAAGTGTAACGTAGCCATTTCCTTTGTAAAGCTCCTCAGCTGAAACAGTTTTAAAACTGGGCTATATCCCCATCTAGTGCCGATAGTGAATAATACACCTGAGCTGAATGGAAATTAAAAAGTATACAGATTACCAACAAATTCCCTGTTCTGCATTTTTAACTATGCTAATGTCAAAGTAAAAGACTGATATGATTAATCACAAAATAGTAAAGATCATGTGCTTAAAGGAACACTCCACCCTAAACAACATGCATTTTAATATTTATAATTAACATTTGCTCTTCAATGATGAAAAAACATTTGTTATATTATTCAGTTCTGACAGTTGAGTTGACCTTGTTGGTTGAAATTTCTTCATACCTTACCCACAATGCCTTTCCACTACTTGATGATAGTGGTGCTAGTGTGATTTAGCTCTTGCTTCATCTCTACCTAAAATGAACACCACAGCTACCCTTTAGTCCTTTAGTCATTGTGATATTTAATAGGATATTAATATAATATATTGTAATTATTATTAATATAATAACATTAAAATAATAGTTAATGTCACTGGAAGTGCTGAGTGTCAAGCTCTTACTCTTTAGCAGCTAACAGTGAAGCCTGATTGTTATCCATAACAGCTCATTGAAGTTATTTCTTTTATTAAACCTCATTGTAATTTCACTAGGGATATCTGCTTGTCACATCAGAGCATCAGACAACTGTTAACTTCTCACCTACCCAACAAATTAGCACCAGAATCACTAAACCCATCGGAAACATTGCAAGTCAAACACATTTAATGTGTTTGAAAGTAGGTTTTTCCTTTAAATGCACAGAAAGTAATGGGTAAGAGGAATTGCATTCATGCAGCATTGGACTGTGGTGATTAATAAAAAAATAATTTGTCTTTCCCCCACCCTACAGAATCTCACTGACAATGATCTGAGCAAGTTCAGCCTCATCCACCGACCGTAAGATATGTTTTCATTTCCTCCTTTCTGCTACACATTAACATGTTAACCTTCACAAATGCAGAAATTGACTTCCTTATAGGATAAATATGTTCAGACACTTTCACTCTGTCTGGTCCACAAACACATCCTTCCACATTTTAAACCCAGAACCATCATCTTTTATCAAATTTACCACTAGCACTAATAGCTCAACCTGTTAAAATCAGGGTCAACCAGGTCATATTACAATTTTTGTAAAAACTACACAAAAAATTGTCAAAAATATATGTGCAGAGGAATAACTGTGGTCTCTCCGGCACTCCAGGTTGCATGTTGGTGTGCCACAATTATGTGGTACACCAAGATGAAATCATTTAGGACAAAGTGGCTTCTCTGTTTGTTGTTGTCAATATAAAAAGCTTTGTCTTTTGCACTGGCATTCAGGTCCTGTGCTATAAAAGGAATGCAAGAGGGCAAGTGTATTAATATTCATGCTACATGTATTCATTATACTTTATGGTCTTTAAATGACTTTTTTGTTTTGTTTGTTTGTTTTTGTTTTTGTTTTACTCTCAGAATACTGATCATATGCTAATGAGAAGCTTTGTGCACAGAAAGTAAGCATTTCATAATGGCAATGTGCATAATGGCAGTATCCACCAGCTAAACTCCTCTAATTAAGCACTCTAACGTATCCCAACCACCTTTCAGAAGTACAATAAAAGACAAACTAATTGACCTAATGCATTACAGCTTGACATTCAACTGAAACTTTTTCCTTTTGAAATATAACAGTAATTTATGCTAAACTTCATAATAAGGGTACAAATCTATGGAAGCCTTAAGAAGCCAAAAACTTACACTTTATTTGGTCCCTTTTCTCATTAGTTTTAGCAGAAAAGAGAAATAAATGGGAAAAGTGGAATACATTTTTATAAGAGCGTATTAACTATTTTAGAACTGGCGTTTTTATTTCACATCCCGTATCCACACAAACAATAAAAAATTCTTAAATTTGATGTTAAAAATTGTGGAAGTGCTTTGAGCCTCTCATATTGAATACAGATGAGTTAAAACAATTCAGAAATGCTTTTGGTGAGCATTCACCTGGTTTATAATTAACCACTCAGTGTTTCTTTTTCCCCAGTAATTTTGTTTCAAAGCAACGTTTTGTTCATGCCATTTTATATTTATTATTACTATGGCAAAACAGAAGTCGCATTGCTCTTTTTCTGTGCAATAAAGCAGTACATTTTGGTATGGTTCATGCAACAGTGCCTCCTAGAGGAGAAGCACACCTTATGTGTAAGTATAAATGTTTCACTCTACGTGACCGTCACAACGTACCTACGTACCTTCAGTGCAGAAGTATATATCAGTCTTTAGAGAGGTTTACTCACTGTACAGCTCATGTGGTGGAATATTAATCAATGCATGAAGTAACTGTGAATTAACATTGCTTAATTGATGATCTAATAAGAGTGAAGAAGCCACAGTGATTTCATCTAGTACATTTAGTTCATAATGAGCAACAGGAATTCATGATGCAGCTTTCATTAATTTATGCATTACATCATCATGAGTCATGCATTAATTAAGCATGACTTAAGTATATGACTTATGACAAGTTTTACCATGTTAGGGAATTTGAAAATTTTTCCAATTTTTTTCTAATCTGGAATGTTTGGGAAAGGATTGTATTGTAAAGGATTATATTGAAACAATATAGCACAATGAAATAACACTCAACTAATCGAGGTGGAACATGGAGTAAGTGAACACAATCAAGTAAAACACCAATAACAGGACAAGGGTGAAAATAGGACTTGTTTTATCAAAGTAAACAAAATACATGAATAGCTCTCAAAAAAAAAAATGGATACAAGAACAGCGCTTGTCCACTTGTAAATGTACTGCATACTGAGTGGAGGAATTCGTGACAATGTCATACAATAGGATCAATTTAATTCCATCAGGTAATTTAGAAGTCACTACTGGTTGCCTGGGTGTTGTTTGTTTCTTTCTAACTGCATATTTGGAAAAGCGTAAGAATGCATTTCCATTATAAATATAAAAGTGGAGCCCAGATAGGATGAGAGAGGAAAGAGAAAGAATTAGACAGAGCAAAGCTCCCATCAATAGATAAGACTGTATCTAATTCATCTGATTGGGCTGTTCAGTACCTCTGGCTGATAAGCGGTATGACCTTAGTTAGAAACAACTAACTTCTGCAATTTATGAGATAGTGTTCCGTTTTGTTGATATGCCATTAGCTACTTGGTTAGAAAAGTCACTTCAGAACTGGTATTAAAGTATTAACTAACTAACTAAGTTAGGTAGCTACACTATTTAGTACTATTGGGTTCTTTGATATTTCTAATTTCTGAAGAAACGAACTGATGGTATATGAGGGGCCGTTTAGGAAATTATTCAGACTTTTTTACACAATCACATATGAAACACACACACATTCACATGTGCAACTTTCACACACGCATCCATACTACTGAAAACAAACACACATATATGTGCAATGCTCATATAGACACATTCTCACACACACACACACACACACACACACACACACATATGAAATGCTCATACAGATACATGTGAAACGAGCTCACACACACATATGAAATGCTCACACATACAGGTGAAACGAACTCACACACATATTCACACACACATACTATGCAAATAGGCTGGGTTTGGGTAGCTGTTCCTGTGAAGTTTCTTATAATTCTCTGGTACCATGTGAAGAAAAATCTGGCTGAAAATCACCGAGGTGAAGTTTTCAGGTTGGTTGGATATTGGACGGACATTCACTCGGGACTCAGGATGTGTGTGTGTGTGAATGAGCATTTCATATGTGTGTGAGCTCGATTCACATGTATCTGTATGAGCATGTCATATGTGTGTGTGTGTGTGAATGTGTTTTTCACATGTGTCTATATGAGCGTTTCACTTATATGTGTGTGAGTTTTCAGTAGTATGGATGCGTGTGTGAAAGTTGCACATGTGAATGTGTGTGTGTTTCATATGTGATTGTGTAAAAAAGTCTGAATTATTTCCTAAACGGCCCCTCATAATGGCAGTTGTTTTAGTTAGTTTAGGCTATGTGCTTATCTTCAGTAAAGTCGCAGAGCTTCAGTGCCAGACCAGTGTAGCGGGTATAAATGCCATTATTTTTGTATATGAATGAATTGCTTGTTTCTGCTTTGTTATGATTATTTTGGATGTTTAGACAGTAGCCAGGATATTTCAAAAATTTCAACAAGGCACAATTGCGAATGGACATGGTTCATGTCATGTCGTGATTTAAATGTAAAATCTTTCAATTTTGCGAAATATTGCTTTGTCATATCATATTATGCGAGCGTAAAAACCTTTTTTGTGATATTTGAGAGTTTTTTGAAATTCACATGTTTCCATTACTAGTTTTTTGCTTTCAAATTGCGCAATAAGCAGGTTAATGGAAAGATGGCTACTAACGTTTGTAAGAGAGCTGCCGGCTTACTGACTGTTTATGAAATATTAAAGCTACAGGTGTATTATACATTCAAATACTATATTTGTAAAGGCAACATGCCTAGGGCACAAATGTAATTCTTGCACATAGGTTTATTTGAGACAAATTTCATCTAATTTAATCGCATCATCCAGTGTCACGTAGCAGAGGATGACTTTGTGTTTGAGTCTAGTTCCTCACATAGGTTTTTCCCCATGTAGTCTCAGGGAGTTTTTCCCTGCAACTGCCACCTCTGACTTGCTCATTAGAGATCTAAATAGACAACTGGATTTTTTTAAGCTGCTTTGTAAAATATCTATTGTTTAAAGCGTAATACACATGTATAAAGTAACCGGTCTTTATAAGAAATGAATTTAGTAAGGAACTACAATTACTTATACGTCTTAAACCTTAAATAAAAAATAACATTTACTTTAATGAATTCTTTATGCTAAGTTGTTTGTGTGTATTAACGTTTACATCACCATCTTTTTTTACCTTCAGACTGATTTCAACATGCCAGAGATGTTCCTTGTCTTCTTATGTAAAAAGAACTTCCTCTGCCTAAAGCATGAGACCTATTGTGTAAACCCAGTCACCATGCTTAAAATAAACAACCACTCAGTTTCAGTAACCGATCTCACTCGTGTACAGAGCCACTGACCAACGTGTTTGCTGACTGCATCTCTTTTAGGATGCAATGTGGTATTTGTATATAGGTTTACTTGGGGTGACTGGGTTATCGGCTTTTTTTTTTATATATTTTGTGTGTTTTGTGTGCTTACTCCACATAAAGAAAAAATGACAATATTCACACCATAACTTGGAAATGTTTGGTTTACAATTTGTCTTCAACACAGATATTATTCTTGTGAATCCATTTGTTTTGAAAATCTCCCTGTTTCATTGTCATGCCAGTTCAGTATGAGGTAATAATACTTAGGGACATTTGACAGAAAATGCATGAAGAATAATATTCCCAGCATGAGTATTGCTCACAATCAAAGGCTGTCTGTACAAAATACGGGGTGAACAATTGCACAGATGGTGCGTGGGTTTGTTCAACACAGTGGCAAAGTCTAAAATGTCTATTCGTCCTTATGAAAATTAAGGACTGTGGTGAGGGACATTATGACACAGCAGGTAATGTTTCTGACTCCAGGACTGAGTGGAGTTTCTATGCATGTTCTTGCCGTGTCTGTGGGTGTTGGTGCTTTCTCTGGTTTCTTTCCAACTCCCAGAAACATGCCAGTAGGTGGATTGTCTACAGTGAATTGCCCTAGGTGTGAATAAGTTTATGAAAATGTGTGTACACGAGGCCCTGTAATGAACTGGTATCATAACAAAGGTGTAATCTCACCTCACACACAGTATTTCTAGGACCCTGACCAGGAAGGGGTTTTATTGAAAGTGGCCTAAGTGAGAATGATAGTGTAACTCTAAAATTAGATTGCAAACATGTAGGTGAAACCAACACAATCTTTCCATCCCAACCTGATAGAGTGTTGACACCTAACAGGAAGAATAGCAACATGCAGGTTAACCATTTGTTTAAATTTGCATCGTTAGCTATAAACATAATGACTTTCAGATCTGTCTCCTCCGTCATTCTATATTGAAAACTGTTGCATAAAAAGCACATCATTATGTCCAGTATCTATTTAATGATCATCATATTTGATGTGAACGGTTACAATAGTGTGCTCAGTGATCAGGCTCCAGTGATCAAACTGTTCTTCTGCATCTGAGCAAAGCAAAGGATCATTATTTTTTATGGTTTTCTTTAAGGTTTTACTTGGACGGTAACAGCTCATGATTTACAACATGCAAGGACTTAAATATAACAGTCTCAGGAAGAGATGCAAAGTATTAAAGGGGAAATGTGGAAACGTGCAGAAGGTCAGCGATGAATATAGACAGATGAATATAGACGCAGACACCTACACCAACCCTGACACAGGTTTCCACTCGACATGGTTTCGAAATATACACTATATGATGCAAGACTGAGACATTGGTCTTCAGTATATACTTAAAAAAGTATATGTAAGAATAGAAAGCCTTACTTTGCATTTTAGTTTTAAGCAACAGAGCTGAACTCTCATGTTTCACTGCATATTGATTATTGTTTCTCTTTTTTAAATAAATTGCTCTAACTATTACAGATGGATTAAGTGAATCTTTTAGATGAACTGCATCAAGAACAACAAGCAAGAACAACGAAAAACTGCTTTACACCTCACAATTACAATCCAGCTGGTTTTTTGTTTGTGTTTCATTATATTAGAACAGTACAGCATAACAAGAACATGTTTTACTCTTTTAAGCAGTACAAAGTAAGAGACAGGATAATGCAGATGCAATACTAAAGGTATCAAAATTTGTACAGATTTTATTAATCTTATGTGTACAGGCTTCAGCACTGCTCTGTGCCACTGTGCGCTTTACCACAAAGATATAATCTATAATTAGCGTGCATTCTTTCTATGGCGTGCATGTGACTATTAATAAAACACCTGATTACACAGCACAACAAAGTTTTTGCCTCTTGAACACTGTTGGGTGTTTCTTATAGCTTTTTGGGTGCTGATCACGAATATCACATCAAAATTTACCCATCATGTACCGTTTCAGAGAAATCTTCAGTTTTGTC
>JAQQZR010000038.1:6584954-6608677 GCA_030068235.1 Notoglanidium macrostoma
ATGCAGTAAAACCAAAACTATATTTGTGCGTACCCAGTAGGTACCTGTCACAATCAGCAAAAACTTTTCAGGAAGCATGACTTTTCAAAGAAATTGCTGTGCAGTGTTATCTTAATATAACTTTATTGAGACATAATATTTATTCTGTATTATTATATAACATGTTTTGTTCATTCCTGGCCTTACCAAAATACCAGTCATTTCATTTTCCATCTGTCCATACCACACAAGAAGCAGACAAAAAGTATGCCTACAAGGGTTCTAGCTTTACTCATGTTAAAAAGCTATAAACCTGATACAAAAATGGCATTCAAATAATTATGCATCAAGCAATGTTTTAAGAACAACAGAAAGGAAGGATCTGCAGTATAAACAATGCAATTAATTATAATCATTTAGAGCAGCACAGTGGTGCATATGGCAGCATTGCCATCTCACAGTGCCAGGGTCCCCAGGTGAATTTGAATTACCATCTGTGTATGTGCAGTTTCTGTGCATGTTCTACACATGACCACATGGATTTCCTATGAGTTCTCTGGTTTACTCCCGCCTCCCAAACCCGTCCAAGGTATTCCCATCTCACGCCCAGCATAGCCCCCGGTATCACCGCAATATAAAAAAATCCATAAACAGTATATTATTCTTGTGCATTGTGCCTTCATCCAGTAGAGGCTTTTGTAAAAAGCAAATCTGGAAAAAAAATGAAGCAAACCTTTCACTGACGTTAGCTAAATATTGTTGTTAAATATTTTTGTAATGATATAATGCCCTAGGGTTAGGGTTAGGGTTAACCTCTCTGCCAAAACTGCTTCAGATGTAATTGTTTGAAACACTTCAGTTTCATTTACCATAAACAGTCATAACAGATGCTACATTAGTGTTTATGCTACATTCAATCTGTATGGCCTTTCGGACTTCCTCACTAACATGAAACAGGACGTACTCACACATATCCCTTTGTCTGAAAGTAAAATACAAATGAAAGAATAAAGTTATCCCTCTTAGACATCTCAGTGTTTAGATCATCAAAAAAAATCATTACATTGTTAAATTTTCATTACAGCTGTTAATTTATCAATATTATTGTCATTATTATTAGTAGTAGTAGCAGTAGTATTAGGTATTAGTATTAGTGTTATAATATTTATAATATAACATCCATGTGTTTGGTACATGTATGAAAACTCCAGAAATTGGCACATGCGTCAGAAGTGGCAGTCGTCTGGTCCTGATATGAAAGCTTGGATCCAGCCCTGGTGCTCCCAGCCTTTCTTTTAAACACTCCTTCTTAGCGCTTCATCAGCTTGTCAGCGTGATGTCAAGATGTCCGTGATGCTAACTTGCTAAGGGATTTGTGATAAACAGTTGTCAGGGCAAGGCGATCAATTAGCTTGTCATTCAGTGAATACAGGAAGAGTGGCAGTGGCAGTGCATCAAGCAGTGTGACTCAAACTTCACATTTATGATCAGTGATGGGGTACAGTCACACACATATGACAAAAGTGATTCATTGTCATAGCACCACTACTAATAGGAAGTTAACTTTTTAATACTCCTCCAAGAGGAATTTTCAGAATCAAGTCATGTTTGGTCGGATTGACATCAAGCGATCACTGATGCTAAATTGCAAAAAACAGTGTTGCAATGGTTAAGGCTTCGCTGTTACAAAGTATATTATTTTATCCCAACGTGGATTGATAACAGGAAGTGTGGCATAATTCTGAAGAACTTTGTGCACTGTGGTTTAAATTTCACACATATGTTGAAGCATCAGGAACAGACACATAGACATGTGTATGGTCATTTATTGTCAAAGCATTACCAACTGGCAACAGAAAGTGAGGCTTAGAACCAAGTCTTTTTAATACGTGTCTTACGTGTCATCAGAATCATAACACATTTGGTCAGAATGATATCAACATATCTATTGTATTAAATAGGGAAGTTAACTTAGACATGTGGAAAAGCGTTGCCATGGTGAGGCACAAAATTTCATGCTGTGCAAACAGAAAATGTTGCATAATTCCAGTGTAAGTTGTGAATTTGACCCAAAGTTGACATATTCAATACTGGGTGTAATCGCATGAATATGCCAATAGTACTTTATTGTCATAGCGCCGCCAGATGACAACAGGAAGTGTGAAAAATTGAAATGGCAATGTTGATCTATTGGATGGTGTTGCCATGGCAAAGCAATGAATGAAAGTAATGAAATTGAATGTGATTAACTTAAATTACTTGTGATAATGCTCACAAAAAAAGGGAGGTAAAAATCCATAGTAAGTCAAATTTCACATGTACAGTGGGGTCCAAATTATATGATGACAGCAGTTTGAGTGAAAAGTAGAATTTTAACAATATCTATATGAATTTCAGAGTTTCTTAGTGTTTAGTATTTTCCCATCTTGTTTTAATGGCAGTGTGCACTGGAGCTGGCATAGATGCAAATTTGTACAAAATCTTATGATCCACTTCAAAGTGTCGACTGAACGCACATTTCCGTAGGAGTTATTCGTGATGAGGAAACGCTGACCTTTTGTACAAAGCAGATGAAATGGTCAATAGCACAAATTCCATTTAAATAGGGACCTAGAAATAGTGCAGAATTTAATATTTTTAAGATTTCAAGATATTGAACATTTATTTTCTTTATTTTAAATACTTCAAAATTCTAAACTGTTCTGTTTATTTCCAAAGTTATATGAAAAAAAAAAACAAATTTTTTACGTGGTCTTTTGGACATAATAACATCCAGTACTGGCTCATGAACCACTGCTGCACCCTTGGTGCTTGGACCCACCAATCGCTGCTTGCAGCTGAATTGCATTAATGTTTCTATAGTAACAACTACTGTATTTCACAGGGATTTGTATGGCGTCCATTCTGCACAAGCTTACATATAAACAAACTGATTGAACAATTTTTAACCAAGAAAAACCTAGAACTGTTGATATGGTGAAGCTTTCAGCTACAGTCAGAGGCAAAGCTGTTCCCTCAGATTGTCTGATTTTCTGATAGATAGTTTAAGAAGAGCCTGATTTGGGTTCTCACTAAAAAGATGTCTGCATTTTTTTTTGCGTTAACATTGGAACAGAACAGTTATCATCAAGGATGTCAGTATAACTTGATATCTTGAACCCCTTTTCTTTCTTGACTGACGATGCCAAGGTGCAACCCTTCACATGCATTACATTTATTTAAGGGAGGTCTCACAAACAACATGTGTACAGAACCATTGTTAACAAATCAATGTTCTTTGCTAACTGGAAATGAAATTGACAATAAATATGAATGTGGAAGTGTTGTATGGACAGTTTATTGTCCTTTAATAGCCACAGCTGAGTTGTTTCTTTATTATTTGTTAGGGATAAAATTGTTCTATTTTGTTAATATTCGGACGTAGTAGCCTATTTATATTAAAGAGAGGTGACCATTCATGAACAGAAATGGGATAAAACGGGACAGAAATGGGACAGGCTTCATTTAAAGACGGACCGATTTATATGAGCCTTATATGACATGGTCATCATTCAGTTTGCATTATGAAAGCAACCTGCACTGTGTTTATATGCAGTTTATAAAATAAAATATAAGTGTGAAAATGTACGTAAGAAAGAAAGAAAGAAAGAAACCGACAGAGAAGAAAGGATGGAAAGTGAAATAAAGAAGAAAATAAAGCAAAACAAGACTAAAGGAAAGAAAGAAAACCTCACTACATTAGTCAGATGTCTAACCCTTGGCTTCTTGCCAAGTCCCTCACAGCGTTAGTTTAGAGAGCACACACATCCTCATTCTCTCACACAGCATGGAGAAACTGAGCAAGATCACTGTTCCGGCCAGTGAGAAGATCCGGTAAGAAAGATATTTTTGTTTTTGTTGTTCTTTTGTTTTGTTTTGTTTGCCTTATTCTCATGCAGTGTAGCTCATTTCGGGTTAGCTAAAAGTTCAAACTAAAGCTGTGAAGGTTATTTCAGCCTAGGTGCAGGTAAACCGTAACTTTTTTGGAGGGGGGGGAATTATTTTATTTATTTCCTGGTATTATAGACTACATTTGGAGCATGGACCGGCTTTAGTTGAATGAAATGTGCACTCTTTTAGTTTTCCTTTTTAAATAGTTTAAATGATGGTTTGTAGATTCAGAGCTAAGAGCTGCTTGCTGGTGTGTAAGTAAATATAGCAGTGATGAACGGATTTAAGAGATGTCATGTAGAGCTAACTCTCACTTTGAGAATTGAAGTGTTGAAGTTATTGGCAACGTGTTTTTGTTCTTGGTGAAAAATAGTATACTACAAACTCAACAGTGGTGTCTAAACATATTCTCTACAAATTCAGCGATTGTGTGTGTGTGTGTGTGTGTGTGTGTGTCAAAAGCTCCTGTGGTTTGAACCCATTCTTTTGAAATGCAGTTTGAAAAGTCTGTTTTGAGAAATCTTTCCTGATTATTTTATGCTCCAGTTAGTGAGTGTGTGAGAATGCAGGTTGGGAAATTGCAGACTAAGCAAAACTGTAATCTCATTAATTATATGTCTCAATTCGCCCACACACTCATCTCCACTACCACTCCCACACTTAAACACTCATAAACACTCAGCGTAACAAACCGATGGACACAAATGAGAACACTTTCAGACAGCCATGAGTCAATGTGCTGTGTTTTAACACCCACGTAATGTGTATAGTCTGTGCCTTGCATTTTAAAATTTATCTAAGCTAAAGTTTAGAGGGGGGTGTCTGGAAGCTAAAGATGTATATGAGGTGCAAGAGCCTTTTTTTTTTATAACACAGGATAATATACATTTTGTGTGTCCATCACATTAAAACTGATAAAGTTTATTTTTCATATTCCTGCACGATTTTCCCCGCATATCCTCCACATGCTGCATATACAATTGTCTGTCTTACACTATAATGCTGACTTGCATGCCGTAGTTGTGCTTTAGGTATGCAAACGATGATGCCGTTTAATCTCACTGTTCATTTCTATTCCAGGCAAATCCAGAAAATGGTTCAGGACATCAAAAAGAACGACGACAGCATTTTCAATCGATTAAAACGGTAAGTTTGCACTTGTTCTACAACAAACACAACACATTTCTTTAATATTTAATTATGTAATATCCACCCAGTTAAAATATCCACTTTTAATATGAAGTGCTGAATATGAGAAGAGGAAACAATGTGGAACCATTTGTTGGTTAATGAAAGTAATTGAAAAACAAATTTAGTAGCTAATACAAAGGGCTGTAAAAATAGAGGGAAACATCTGCAGTGAGATCAGTATCACTTCCTCTATCAGCTTGGTCCCAACAGGAACCATGGCTGTGTGAACAGAAACGTACCAGAGCATTCAGCTGTGGAATGGTAGTAGTAGGGGAAAATTTTTTTTTTGCTAAAACTAAACTAGGAAAGAATGAAGGGGAAAAAAATAAAGTAATAATATGATGTGGTGGTGTTTTTGGTCATTTCTTTTCAGGTTCCAAACTGAACAGACAGCCAATATTCTCAAAAGTGGCAGAAATACGATAGACAGGTATGACAAAGTCCAAGTGCTGCACATTCAGCTGAACTACTGACTAGTTTGTAATTAAGCATGTCTGTAGTTGTCGTAAGTTATATGCTATTATGCTGCTACACTGGCAGGCTCATAGATTTGCTCACATTGTTATTATGCGGACTGGGAACTGGGAGTTTTCCTGCCTATAATATACTTCGTCACATCTGCTTTCAGAAAACATTTTACCAAAACACTGTAGAAATGTTTTTATTTGACCGTTTTAACAAATGCAGTCCTAAATGCAGTCAGTCTGGCTAAAGATATCTGAACTCTCACTAGCTATGGCATTTCCTTGTGCCTCGAACCTCTCGTTATGATAAAGTCGTTGCATGGCTACACACAGTAGTGAACCTGACATAAGAATAATCAGTTCATTCTGTGATCAGATACTGACCGTCAAAATGTCAGCAATGCATCTGTGCCATTACATCACCATTAAAACAGAGAAGGGTGCTTAGATATGCTGTAGAGACAAAGTTTTAAAATGTTTATAAAAAGGAAGTCTAGCCAACAGCATAGATGTGACTGAATTATTTCCCCACGAAAGCGCAGACAGTGATCAGTCGAGCGAAGAGACGACGATGAGGCTCGTGTTTAAATGCCGATGACACAGAGACTGATATGGATGGTTGTTTTTTTTCTTCCCTTTTTACTTTTGGAGGTAACCCGATGATGAAATGCTAGAACTTTACTTGTCCTCGACATGCAGTACTTCTGATGTATTTTTTAGAACAAATGTTCTCTTAGCTGTTTATGAGTCTGCATTTCTGGGTCAATTCAGAAACATTTCATATTACCAAACCTTAGCTTTCTATAATAATAATAATAATAATAATTATTATTATTATTATTATTATGTTACAGAATTATGTTTGTATGTCAGCAATAAAAGAGCATAATGAATGCTCCAGGGTTTTGCATGTGACAGATTGTCCAAGACCCTGTTTCCACTTGGTTTAATAATGTGTCTTGGCCAACTTGATTGCAAGTGGACAGCGTTAAACACAAGTGTAAACAACCACGATGTGCATTCAAGATGTTCACATTCACTCAAACCACTTGCCGCGGTGGTCTAGGATACATTTGCTCATATCTTTTTTAATGCGTCCTGACGCGTCCCAAACAAGGATGTAACAGGAAAATATGTCATCAATGCAGGACATTGTGTTTGTTTTGGAATATGGAATGTTCAACGATTGGAATAATCCATATATGTATTTTAGTTCTTGAAACATTTTGTTCGTAGCTTGCCTGTGCAAGCAAAAAAATCTGGCATTTGTCTGTTGACCGAATTGACATGATGTGCACAGGGCACCTTGAAGATGCGCAGTAGACACAGGTGTAGACGGCTGTCCACTCGTGATCAGATTGCCTGAGACGCCTTTTAAAACCCAGTGTAAACAGGTCCCAAGATGCTCAGTAAAACTTACCAGCTAATTTCCTTCCAAAACTGCACAAATTGCACCTGAGGCTACTGATTTTTTGATCTCTGATCTCACCAAATAATGACTTTCTTTAGTTTATTACTGTTTACCACCCTTTATAGTATTTTCTTTTAATGTAGAAACATTTTATTTTATTATTTTCAAAGGTACTTTGGCTTTACAGCATTTCTTTTTGCAAAGCACTGTATAAAGTACTGCAAATGAGAAACAGTTCAATTCCGAAAATCCTGTATATGTAACATAAAATCTCCAGGTTTCATCATGTGAAGGGTTTTCCCAAGCTGCCACATGCTTTAATTGTGTACCAGTCACATGTCCTTGTTGGTTTTGTTGGTCTACTAGGAGAAGTGCTGAACTATGTACTTCTTCATTCTTCCATGAGAAAGGATGAAGTCTTTGTGAACTTGAATACAACCAACACTTATAACTCGTCCGAACCTTGGTCATCTATTCGAAAGACTTTTTTTTAATAAAAAATGTCCTTTCAGCTGTTGTAAGGAAATGACATCAGTCATATTTTCCCTGTGATTGCCATGTGTTTGCTATTAACGTGGTACACTTCTCTTTCTGTTACTTCGTTGTGTATTAGAACAGGAAATGGCACAGTTCTGGGAACTCCAACTCAGTTAAACCTTGTTTGTTTAATGTAATATTCTGCACAACTACTGAGAGTATACAAACCAAACATGCTTTATTCAAGTAGACTGATGTCCCAACATGATCTAACTTCCAGGACATACCATTATTTATGGTATTTATGGTATACATACTTGGTTAAAGTATGAATAAATTCCATAAATTCCACTGATGTCATGGTTTTTTATATCTGTTTTGCCAATGAAAACCACATCTTAAAGAAAAACTCCACCCTGCTCCACACTAAATGTCTTTATACGTCACGGATGTAACCAAAAATTCTGAGAATGAACAGATATATAGATGGATAAACAGGATGGCTTGCTAAACCAGAAAGTTTCACAGGGCCTCTGGTTGAGAGTAGAGGTGTTCATTGGAACTGAAAAGCTGCACTATTGGGAGGATGTTACTTTTTCATATTGGCACGAACGAGTGGTCAGATATGAAGCTTGCAGAACAAACAAAAACCACATTCATTAACATGAACGTGCATAGAAATAGAACCAACTTAATTCATTAAACAATATTGCAGGCAGGAACAAGCAAGCAGTTAAAACATTTCAATCTCTAGCTGAGATCAAATATCGACTCGACTGATGTAGCAGTGCTTGAGGAACTGTCAGAACTATAATTATCACACCATGCTGGCAGCACTGGCATTTCTACCTCTGGGTTTTTGTCCAGTGTTTACAGGTGCATAGTGGTAGGATTCATATTTAATTTTAAAAAAGGAACTTTCAGTTTAGACCACATTGGTTAAAATAACTATACAGATACAGATCTGGTGGATTTAGTGTGACAGAGCTTTGCAATCCGATCTGTTTGAGTGTACAGATGAGGAGGACGTGAAAGAGATGGACAAACCGATGCTTAAAGTGCTGCTGCATCGCTTTCTTTAGATAGAGAATAAATGAGGGCTAAATCCCACTTGCACCACTATTAGCAGGGAGCCAAACAGCATTGTATGTAGTGTAGGAAATTATTAACTCTGATGAAAGTGGCGTAATGCAAAAATCCAAGCAACAAAGGAAAAAACTTTGTGGGATGGGGAGAGAGGGGATTAATGAGAGCGTAACTATATCACCTAAAAATATCATCAATATGCATATTTTTTGCCATTTTATCCATTTCATTGATAGCACTTGGGAATCTGAAGCTGCAGTGATCCAGCACGGGATGTGAACAGACGTTAAAGTGTAATAGCTAGCTAATATCTAGTACAGTTTCTGTTCACAGCATTAAACTGGAACCTCTGCGACCTCAAACACAAACTGTACCAGTTGAGCTTTATAATAATGGACTTTATGGGAGGGCTGTGCTTTGGAGTTTGGAACTTGTATCCAAGACATAATCACATAAGAACCAGGTGTAAAGAGCACAAAACCAGGAGCTCTGAGGAACAGAAGAAAAAAAAGATTTAGGCCTGATTAGTCATCTTTTACTCTTTACCCTACAGCTAAATATGTTTATGTTTGGGGGAGGCCTAAAGATGGCTTCTACATGCAATTCTCATAGTCAGCTGTTAGATATAAAGGCCATCTCATTGACGTGATTAGGCTAAATGAGGCTTTACTGGTCCATACAACAGCAGGTTGGCTTTTGGCTGTCTAGCAATGCCTGGGCTGGAATCACACACAGCTTTACCAAGAAGCACAGCACCGTCTACCCAAGAGTACAATGGCAGCCTGGTAATATATAACATTTGTAACCCAGTCACCACTCAGGAGCAACATAATTTAAATATGTTACTTTTAGAGACAGGTTCTATAACATCCGTAAGAGGTTAGAGCCAATAATCCGGCTGCACACTGTCACATGATGACCAAGAAATAGGATGCAATTGTACAAGTGCAAACTTTGTTTCTTAATGATGTTCCTGCATTTCAATGTGAATAAGACTCAACACGTGCTCAACAAATTAAAGAATGCTTTCAAAGCCCAAAGGCCGTAAAATCACGTAACCTCCTGAGACGCAAACTCTAATCTTCAGTGCCTTGTCATTTCTCCTCACTGTTTCTGTTTCTTAGCACCTGATTGAGCTTGATTAATGTCTTCAAACAGAAAGAAGTCTGGCAAATGAGTAATACCCAATGGTCCTCATAAAAGATATCCACACAATGTAGCTTGGAGAGAATCTGATATGAGAACAGTGGAGTCTCATGAGGTTAATTTACGCACTATTAAACCTATGTGAGAAGTTCTGAAGCAAAGTAAATTTCCATCTCTTCTACCCTCAAACTCAGAAAGTTCATTTTTCTTGCCAAATATATTTTGTTGGCCTACACAGAGTTCAGGAATTACCAGCATTCATACAAAATCTGATGACAAATGGAGTCCTATTCTTTTTTAAATATAAAGTCAATAGTTTTCGACCTTTCCTTCTTGAATTTACATTTCTGGCAAAAGGTACTGAAGTATTCGGGCCCTCACTGCAAGATTCTGTAATAGTTTCCTCCCCCAAGTTATCAGACTCCTGAATACCCAGGGACTGGACTGACATAAGCATATATACACACCCAAAAAAAAAGAAAAAAAACTGCTGTTTTTGCCATGTATGCACATGTTTGCACACATACACTTTATGTTGTCTTCTACTGTCTACTGTAGCACACGTACATATTTTTGTACTTTTGTGTCGTCTTGTATGTAGCACTTGGTCCTGGAGAAACACTGTCTCGTTTCACTGTAAACTGTATTACATGTATGTAGTTTAAATGACAATAAAATCCACTTGACTTGACTTGATTTCCAAAAAATGAAATTGTGGCTTACAAGCTAACGGATGAAAAGCCTTAATGCACCCGGTTTGGTTGTTTTCTGTTTCAGACTAAAAAACAAAGGACCACCAAAAGTACCTGCAAGAGACTACCATGGTAGGTTCCTTTCACCTTTTATAAAAACAAGTTAATGGATTTTGATTATGTTTGCCTCTAGAATACTAAAAAGGCCAAGCAAAATCTACTATTCACTGTGAATTCATTGCTAATCCAAAGACCACTGAAGGAAATGGATGATGAGCGCTTACATAGTCTTCTTATCTCTATTCAGGTGATAACCAAGACTCTGAACAGTCATCTGATTCAGAATTTGTGAGTATCCCATCCTTTTTTCTCCCTGTATGTCTGATGTACACATGCTTAACCAATTCCTTATTGCAGGACAATGACCTGTATGAAGAGCCACAGGGTGATTACAATTATGAGCCTCCACCTTGTGAGAGAGTCTTCACTCCACCCCGATTAATAAACTACACTGAAGAAGACTACCTGGGTAAGAGTCATCTTGTTATTAATTAGGATCCCAAAATATATGATTCAGTTTACAAAATATCTGTGTAAGAAACCATACAGATAAGATATGAATTCAAGTCACTAAACTATTACATCGGAAGTCATTGTATTCATTCAAGTAGGCATGGACACTTTTTTCATTATATACATTCTATATAAATTGTATTTAATGAATTTTGGGACGTGAGTGGAAACTGGAGAACTTGGAATTAACCAACATTATGAAACTTGACATCAAACCTCAGGATCAAACCAGGCATCCGGATAGAAGTATGTAGTTAATGCAACAATATACATGGACAAAAGTGTACTCTTAAGCTTAATCTGGTTAAAGTGTTCAGTTTTATTTTTGATTAACAAATCTGATGCTAAATTTGGTGCATGGTCCATGACCACAGATCATACAGACTCGATTTTTGTTCTTGTTCCTTTTATGGAAGCCTGTGTTGTTGTATTCCAACATGTACACGCATATACAGTCAGAGGTTTGACCTAAAAAATTTAGCATACAAATGTTGTTGTATCACAAAGTTCTACAAGATCTGCATGTCGTCAGTGAACTCTAATCAAAACGACTCCCTGTTTCTTCTGTCATTTCTCTTTAATAGACACACGTCCTGGTCGACAAACACAAACTAAATCGGTGAAACCCTTCCTACCAACCAAACCTCAAATTCCAGAAAAGCCTAGGAAACCAGGAAAGTATGAAGTAAGTAAAGATATTGCTGTTCACTTCAATTCACTCTTCAATGACTGTCAGACTATGCTTGATCTTGAAATGGTCATGCCTTTTAATTGTACCATATCAAAAACGTTAGCATCTTAAACGCGCCGGCTCAGCTTTCCCAGAATCCTCTGCAGGAAGTAGTGATCCGCCATTTTTGATTCCAAGATATTCCAAGAACAATTGGCAACAATCCTGCAACATCCTAGGCCATAGATCTTAAATTGTAACATGAAATTTTTTGTCAAAGTATGTATATTTTAAATTCTTTCAACCGATCCATTTTGTTTTCCTATGGTTATTCCATACGTAATAGACCACTCAAGGCATATTTTGTTGAAGAAAAAGTTCAAGGTTTGTTTCAAAGGGATCACTAACAGTGAACTTGTGGCGGTTTTGCTGTACAGAGTGCTAACATATAGCAATCACGTGCTTTTAAATCAAAAACGCTGTATTGCATTTTCTGGGAAGGGCAAGTCAGCCCCTTTATACACAATTAATGAATATTGAATACTAACTGGTCCTGGAAACTATGCCTAATTCCTAATTTGTTTCTTTACAGGAGGATTATATTGAACCTGAGGATAACACAGACGATAACTATATTGACCCTTCTGAAAAAGGTCCTGCAATTAAGATACTAAAAATAACCCTAAAATGTTACATCTAAGCCAGCAGAAGGAATCAAAGTATAATTTTTGTACAATAATCCTTCAAAATATAGAACACCTACAGTTGAGTTTCAGACACAAATATTATTAGAGAATTCCTTCTAGTCTCAATCTTATCTAATCCTGCCCTAAATGGGACATTAGTGGAAGTGAATACTGAGTATTTTCCTCACATAAAAACAAATTATTTATTTACCTATTGTAAAGGATTAGACTGCTGGACACATGCTCTGGCTGTGTCCAGCAGCCAGCCTAGAATCAGGCTATGGTGAGTTTCTCAAACCTCTCCTCTTCGATTAACATTATTGGGAATTTTTTTTTTTCCTATAGATCACCATGGAATGCCATCAGGACGCTCATACAGTCCAGGTATGCTGTTATTTGTAATCCAGTCATTTGAAATAATCTAAAGAATCTGTATATAATTTGTCGTTCAGTCGTTTTTTGTCTGTGCTTTATTTAATTGGCTAACAGAAAGTTTATCTAGCATCTCACGTTGTTCTTCTTTTGGGTCAGTTTCAGTAAAACAGGTGACACTGAAGCTAATAATAGGAACCAACCAACAGAACCAATAGAAACCAACCAAAACATTAACTCTGCTGAAATCAACTGTTTGGTACATTGTTTAAAAAGCAAGAATGCACTATTGTGCTTAGAACTGGCAACCAACCTGTTAGATGACATTCGATTACAGTAGCAACTTCGATCAGGTTACGAACTGCTGCTAAGATCAATAACACACTCCACATTGTAGTTATCGTGTCATAGTCAGCATAAAGATAATGATTAAACAGCATGACCTCAGAGGGTTTACCAAAAACCACTGCTAAGCTTTATGAACTGGACGACTAGATGACTGCAAAATTTTCATGGTACAAAGTCTTTTTAAAAAATGAGTTGAAAATAAACTTGTGCTAGACTGAGGAGGAGAACGGAGATAAAAAGCAGAGCTGCTCAACTGTAAAACATGCTGACATTTTTGGATGCCAGTGGAACTGATTAAATTGCGTTTACTTGTCTTACTTGTGTCAACACATTGGAGACACAAAATGGTCAAAAGGACATAACTAAAGCAATGTTGTGGAATTTTTATAGAGTAAATAGTGGGTGTTTTTAGACTGCAGACCTCAGATATTTATAGACTCCATAGAACTTTCAACCAAGAAGGACAACAAGAAATATTTCAATTTTACTAATTACATTAGGCACAGTGAAATTGATTCTAACCTGTCAGGTATTGTCATTACTGTGCTTAAAATTAAAATCCACAAATTAAAACAGGACAAATTGTGTCATCGGTAAAACGCATTTGAGGTTAATCAGCCGGTTGTCTTAGGCATGTCAACATTTTAGTTGACAGTTAAACTGTCAACAATATAAACAATTGCAATTAACAATTACATTTCTGTTGATTTCATGCCACTTTTCTAATATCAATATAATTAGTAAAGCAGTAGTAGAATATACATACTTGTATAAATATATAAAAACCTATTACTGACATAATAAGGCAAAGAGGATTCCGAACAATAAAACAACAAATGACAGGCTACTATATCAATAAATGTACTGTGGCAAAAAAACATAGTTTGTCATCCAAAAGCTTTAAGTTTTAGTGATATTCTATTAAATGTGGCTGTTTCATGAAAAATACAGTTACTCATAGTTCAAAGCCATTGAGCAAGTGATTCAACTATAACGGGACAATGATTTAATTATACCGATCAACTATGTATGTGTTTGCTGGCATATCCTTCTTGACCAAGTACATACATATACATGGTAACTACATATACACAGAAACCAGTAGAACGTTACCCACAATCAGCTCAAATAATTGTAATCAGAAAATTATATCATATTTCTTGGGCTAAGTCACAGAAAGGAAGAGCACTGCACCATACTAATGTTTTTCTCTATTCTTTTCAGATGTCTATGAGGTTCCTGACCACGTGAGTTTTAAACATTCATCAGCTTTAACCATTTTACATTACAATGTTTTGGCTTAAATTTACAAAAAAATTTGACGAAATAATATATAACCTTGATTTTTCTCTGTTTAAAGGACAGTTCTCCATCCATCAGCAGGCAAGTCTATGATTGCCATTGAGCTACACACTATTGTTATGGAAGAGAAATGAACCTGGATAGCCATTTCCATTGAGAGCTGAACTATATATATTTCTCCGCTTTGAGAATTCTTACTTTCGTTTCCATGTTTCTTTGCTGTGCTTCTCACACCACACTTCTGATGAAATTCATCTTGTTCAATGCTGTAGCACCTGTTAAATCTAGCTCTTATTTATACCAAAATAAGCAGGAAATTCAGCAACATTTTTGTGTATTATTTTTCCAAAATATTTATAACGGTTCCTCTTTCTGCTCTGCAGGTGCGGCCCAAAGCTAAACCCCCATGCGTTACAGCTGCCCCCTAAACCAAGTCCCAGGTATTGCACTGTTAATAGCATAGAACATGCCATACACAATTTCAGTTATATAATCTTGTTTGAATTAGCTTTTGACTGTATAGAGATGTAACAAAATTTTAAAGCAGCAAATACATGTGCAATTTATTGCAAATGAGAAACTAAAAACATGGATTATGTTGTGGTCCTGAAAAAATGATTAGTAGTACATATGGTGAAGGTTTTCAGATATGGCGAACTGTGTGTAAGTCAAATCTGTGAAATTTTTGTGATATTTTGAGGGCAGTGAAAGCATCCTGGTAAACATGTCTTAAATAAGAGTGGCAACGGTCTTAATTAAGAATGACAACCTTGCCTTGTAGGGCCTCCTGTTCTCCTCTTTCAAACCAGTTTTAAAACCATTGTTATCCTCAACAATTAGTTTTTTGTCCTTCAGGTATAAGTGGGCAAAGTCCTGGCCTAAGAATTTTACCCTCCTGTGCTGGGATAAACATAATGTAGCTTACTTACACTGAGCCACTATAAAGCCAATGAATTACAGTTGGCCAAATTTAAACCAGCCATCATGTTTATGTATTCACAGTAGAGGAAAACTGGTACTAGAGTTTGAGCAGTAGGTTCAGCTGCCATATTCTGTCATTTATTCATCTTCAGTAACTGCTTTATCCTGGTCAGGGTCACAGTGGAGTCAAAACCTATGTATCTTGGAAAAGACTGGGTATTCGGTGGGAAAACACCTGGAATGGGAAAGCAGGCCATCACAGGACACCATACACACACATACATTCACTCATTCACTCATTAGGTGCAATTTAGCATAGCCAGTCAACCTACCGGTTTTTGGGTAGAAACTGGAAGGCCCAGAGGTACCCATGCACAACTCTGAGTCAGATGTATTGTAAAAACAGGAGTTAGGTAAATGTGACTACATAAAATCTACCCTTACTTGCTGTGGAGGCATCCTCTCTTTGGTGGACTGCTTTCCCATGCATGGTGATTAAATTCCTGCTTTGTACAACAGGAATCTTCCAAAATGAAATGAGCCATAAAAACATAGTTCATGTAAGCTACAGATAAACCATCTGATGAAATATATGCAAATGTGTGGCCAGTGACTGAGGAGGCACATTGTGTTCCATACAGTTGCAGTCAGAAGTTTGCATACAGTCATCATGGGCATGAATGTTTGAAGAATGATTGTACAACATTTAACATTTAACAACATTTTTCCATCTTTAATGGAAGAAAAAAAAAACAAGAATGTGGCACACAAGTTTTAATTTATTTAGCGTTTTCTGAAATTCCCACAGGGTCAAAATTATACAAACAGGGTCGAAAATATAAATACACCCACTTAGATTATTAATTCAGTGGTGCTGAAAGTTCCACCATGTCTTTTAACTTGCCAAGCCCTCCTAACTTCCTGTGATCATGATCAACTTCATTACAGCTGGTAGCTTCTCTGCGCACAACATAAAAAGTTTTTTTTTTTTGACAAGTATAAGCTAATGGTAGGTGTAGCTCCCTAACTTTGCCAAGGTCTGGAAGAAGGCCCAAACTGTTACCCTTGAGAGGAAATTGGTTTGGACTGAGAGGCTGCTGTTAAAAAAGAAGCCCCTGCTTGAAACAATCGACACCATCAAGATTGACTAAAGTAGCTGACTACATGTACATAGAAAAAGCTTTCTGGAGGAAAGTTAAATGTTCAGATGACACAAAGCTTGAGTTGTATTGGCCTCAATGACCAGAGGTACAGAGGAACACTGTATCAACTGTTAAGCATGGTGGTGGTAGCATCCTGCTCTGGGCCTGTATTGCTGCCAGTGGAAAGAAAGTGGACAGAATAATGAAGAACCTCAGAATTCTTCAGCATAACATCTAACCATCAGCTAGATGGTGGAAACTTGGACATAGTTGGGTGTTCAAACAGGTCAGTGACACATCACATTAAAGCTGGTTGTGGAATGGATAAAGCAGGCTAACTTTAAGCTTAAAAAGAAGTCCTGACCCAAATCCTATGGAAAATATGTGGACTGTGCCAAGTCGGTTCCATGTCAGGAAACACACAAATGTAATTGATATCTACCAATTCTTTCAAGATCGGTGGTCAAATATCCAACCAGAATTCTGCCAGAAGCTTGTTGATGGCTACCTAATGCGTCTGGTCATGGTGAAACTTGCTAAGGGACATTTAATTAAATAACCTTGTATGTATGATTTTGACACTGTGCTGATTTCACAAAACCCGGAACAAATTAAAACTTGTGCAACAATTCTGTTTTCCATTAAAGATGTATGTTGTACAGTCATTCTCTCCCAGAAAAAGAACAGTTCGAAGAAATCACTGAAAGCCCAATATTGCAATGACATTCACGCCCATGATGACCGTATGCAAACTTCTGACTGCAACTGTAAATGCAATAATGTCTTTTTTATAGGTATACAGCTTATGCACAGGCACAGCTTACCTTATACCAGTGAATCACCTCATAAACTACACCCTAATATCTAACATCCTAGTATATACTAGATCCTAATATATATTCTATTAAATGTGTTCATTATGAATAAGAATATTAGGACATAGGTAAATTAGTTAATGAAATAATCTTTTACTGCAAACTGTGCATAAAAAAGAGGAGCTAAAAGTGTTCACCTACTATGTACAGGTTTAACTAATGGCCAGTCAGTTTTAAAACCCCAACATCACTTTTGCATCTAATACACTCCTACCAGCACAACACATACGCCCATATCCATGTCACTACTGTTCAGCGAATACTAAAAGAAAAGAAATACTAAGAAAAAACACAAATAATATCTGGTCAAATGTGTTTTTATGGATAAGTGACAAACACTGGACAATGAGAGAATATTAACAAAAATGAACTGACAAGAAAAAACTGTTTACACTTGTAAACTAAAATGCAATTCTATTCACTAACAGAAATATGAATTAAACCGTGTACTGCGAACAGCCACTAGAGGATGACAGAGACATTTTAATTAAACTTGTCACGTCCACTATATACACCCATCGTCCACTTTAATAGGAACACCTGCAGCACAATGCATAAAATCATGCAGATGCAGGTCAAGTTCTTTAGTTAATGTTTACATTAAACGTCAGAATGGGGAAAATGTGATATCTGTGACTTTAACTGCCGCATGCTTGTTATTGCCAGGCTGGTTTGAGTATTTTAGATACAGCTGATCACCTGGGAATTTCACACACGACAGTCTCTAGAGTTTACACAGAAGTGTGTGAAAAACAAAAAAACACTGAGTGAGCGGATGAGCAGAGTTCCATGAGTGGAAACACCTTGTTGATTAGAGAGGTCGGAGGAAAATGGACAGATCAGTTTGAGCTGCCAGGAATGATATAATAACTCATATAATCACTCTTTACAACCATGGTGAGCATCTACAACCAAAAAAGCATCTCAGCATGCACAAACATCAAAACTTGGGTTGGATGGGCTACAACAGCAGAAGACCACATAAGGTTCCACTCCTGTCAGCCAAGAACAGGAATCTGAGGCTAGCATAAGCACAGACTCACCCAGAGTGGACAGTTAGAGATTGGAAGACAAAAAACTGGTCTTTTTCAAGTCTTCAACTGTCCAGTTTGAGTCTGTGCCTATGATAGCCTCAGATCTGGCACCAACAACCATGCCACTATCAAAGTCATAGAGATCACACTTTTTCCCTATTCTGATACTTGATGTGAACAATAACTGAAGCTCTTGACCTGTATCTGCCTGATTTTATGCAGTATGCCTGATTGGCTGATTAGTTAACTGCATAAATGAATAAGTGTACAGGTGTTCCTATTAAAGGGAACGGTGAGTGTAACTGTGTTATAATGGGGCCATTCACTCCAACAAGTGTGACTCTGAAGATTCCTCCCTGCCCTGGACCGCATATGTTCTGTTGCTTCATGTGTGTTGGTGTTTGGTCTTTTAGGTCTAAAAGTTTCTGTTAGAATTACTGCTGGGCTTGAAATACACCAGAACGCAAGGTTTTACTGAGGAGCCATCAGATATTCTCACAACTGATATGAAGCCAATATATACGGAATACGATTTGTTGATTGTTTACTCTGTTTCTCTACAGTGCTAACCACTGCACCACTGTGCCGCCCTTAATAATGAACGTCATATAATTTTGATGAATGCCCGTGCAACAAATTATTTCCTCTTATTACTTACATACATCTTTGTATTTCCCACACCAATCTATTTTCTCTCTCTTGAAGCTAATAAAACAAGCTGGTCTTTATATGAAAAAATCGCAAATCTTTCAGTCCTGAAGACTTCCTGTGCCCAAGAACTGAAATTTGCCCTGACCCCATACATAAATGTCTCCTCATGGAAAGCATCACCTTATCAAAAATTATATGTTGTTCTCTATTAAATAGCAACAAATCTATTATTAGGCTTAGATTATTTTGCACGTCCACCATGCAAGTCACTGTGAATGAGCTGTTGCTATAGAAACAAGAACACGTTAGACCAAGCACATTAATATAAACCTGTGATTTGCCTTGCAGCCAGAACGACTGCTATCAAATAGAATTCAGCATTGCTTTGGTATAAAATATGAATAAATAAGATAATAATAAAAGATGAGCTTTGAGCTTAAACATAGCTTTATATTGTATAGTGTAGTCTTCAAACAATATTATAGAAGATTTCTGACAACACCTATGCAAATGGTTCAGGCATTATAATGTTAAAGACATCTGAAGAACTGAAAACTGACACAAAGCATGGCTGCTGAGGATTAAATGCATTTACTACAATTTTCAGGTCAATTATTAACACCAAGTATAATACTTTCTTATTATTTATACTTGCAGAGTTAATGTTAAGAAGCCAGTTCCCTGTCCAGTAAGTATTGCTGATTATTTAATATGGAATTAGAAGAGTAATTGTAAGTGTAAATATGAAACAGACGTCACACGGCGATGATCAGAGTGGCATTCTGTTTTCTGATTTTCTGATTTTACAGAAGCCTGAGGATGATGATGACTATGAAACTTGTATCAATGACGGTGAGTACCCAACACTATTTTTTTTTGAAGATGCGATTTAATCACCAATATTTGAAGATTAGTTTGTCTTATTAAAAATCATATAACTACCATGAGAACACTATATATTAATGAATTAATATCTAGACTCAAAGGTTCATCTGTCATTACTGTTTCTAGCCATTGTTAACATAATCAAATATTATAATCTACTGAAACAAATTTATACATCTCTTGAATACACTGCACTTATCATGGCCTTAGAGTCTACCTAACGCCAAGCTTTTCTCTTGCAGGTTCGACAGAAGAGCAGAAAAAGAAGACTATAGAAGACAAACGGCCATCTCTCCCTGTCCCACTGCCGAGAGAAGCGTAAGTTACAACTACATAATGTCTGTACGATTACAGTGAATAATGTGACAGACAATATGTAACACAAAGCTGCATCTAAAAATGTGTCCATGTTTATTAGGAAGAATCCAAAACCACTTGTTTTCCAGGTATGTGAATCTGAAATATGAAATCAGGCATGTTTTTTTATTATCAATATGCAGTGCCTTCTAAAATACTGGAAGAGACACAATTGTCACATTTTCGTCTCTGTACACCACCAAAATAGATCTGAAAAGAAGCCGTCAAGATGTGATTAAATTGTAGACTTTTTCGCCATTAATTCAAGGGGCTGAACAAAAATATTGCATTAATTGTTTAGGAATTACAGCCATTTTTAGCCAATTACAGCCAAGTTATGATCTGTTTCCTCGTTATTTCTTGACAAATTGAGGAGATAAAAGCCATGATTAACACATACCAGAATAATGTGAAGATAAGAGTATGGAGAAGGAAAGCAAGGGCTCATAATCCAAAACATAACACATCATCTGACAAACATGCTTGACATGGGCATGTGTGGCTGCCAGTGGAACTGGGTCACTGGTGTTTGCTGATGATGTGAGTGCTGATAGAAGTAGCAGGATGAATACTGAAGTGTATTGAGCTGTACCTTCTGTTAAGATTCAGTCGAATGCTGCAAAACTGACAGGACAGTGCTACACAGTTCAGACAGAGCTTCTTAAGGCAAAGAAATGAAATGTTCTTAAAAGCTGAATCAGCCAACCTAATTGAGTATGCTTTTCACTTGCTGAAGATAAAACTGAAGAACAGAACGACCCACAAACCAGCAGCAACTTTAGGTGGCTGCAGTAAAGGTCTGGCAAAGCATCTCAAGGGATGAAACTTAACATTTCGTGATGTCCATAAGCTCCAGACTGTAGGCAGTGATTGACTTGCATCTAAGCATTAAAATGATGCTTATATTTATAATTACTATGTTAGTTTGTTCTGTTACTTTTGAGTCTGTGAAAATGGTGGGACTGTGTCCTACCTCTGGTTGGAGTCATCACTTGGAAACCACTTGCTCCTGTTGAGGATGGCACCATATGAACTGCCTCAACATACACCTAGGACTGTGAAGATGGCAAGAGCGGTTGACAAGAGCGGTTCTGCTACAATGGCATTGGTCTTAAATTACCACGAACAGTCTTGCACTCAAATCTCCCTCAGTGACTCAGCTGAGACAGAACAGACTTTATGATAAACTATATTGAATTATGTAACTGTACTTTTTTTCTTTTTTTTGACCCTATAACAGAAGTGTGTTAATTGAAATCTCACTATCCAGTTCGACCCAAGTGAGTGTTATTCCTCTCAAGGTTTCTTCCTCTTGTCGTCTCAGGGAGTTTTTCCTTGCCACTGTCACCACAAGCTTGTTCATTAGGAATATATATATTTATATTTTATATTCAGAATTCATATAATTGTATGTATGTATATGTTCATATACATATACAGAATTCATATCATTTATACACAATGTCTGTTGTTATATGTGCTATACATATAAAATTGAATTGAACTGAATTGAATTGAATGGTAAAAATGGCTGCAATTCCTAAATGGTTAATGTAATATTTTTGTTAAACCCCTTGAATTAATTCTCAAAATTGTGTCGCTGTTCCAGTACTTTTGGAGGGGGCTGTATGTGCTGTATGTGTATTGTTATTATGTTTTGTAATTACATTTCTTCATGTTCAGAAACCAAGCATTCCAACTAGAGACCACGAAGGTAAAAATATCTTTTGTCATGGAAATATCTCTGAATATTGCTAAATATCTCCTAAATACTAAATCCTATAGTCATTTGTTAACAGTTTTTCTAGTTTAATATTAATGTCAGTGTTATATTTATATATAGTGAGTGTTAATATTGTAATGACTTATAATAACAATAAGACAACAATCCAATCCAAACAACATATTATATTTCACTACTAGATTGTTTTTTACATTTAGCTAGGCTTGCATCATATCCATCATCCTAATATAATATTTTGTGGTATATTAACAAAAAAACAGCAGCATAAACTGTAAACAGCAGCAACATAGTAAATAGCAAATAATTATTATTATTTGCAAAATAGCAAATTATTATTGTTATTTGTGGTAATCACAAATACATTACAGTAAAGTTGGATTTTTATTATTATTATTTTAGAGATCTTTGTTTTGTTTTTGCTCTGTTATATTGCAAAACAAAAGAAAAAACAACAATTGAATTTTTGAAACTGTATATTTTGAGTTGCTCAGCTCTGCTATGTTTGGGGGGGTGGAGCCAATTTCAGGCCCAGAAAAACTTAAACAAAATCTGAAACTAGAAAAACTAGCTTGATAAATACTAGTTGTAAAGCAAAGAAATATGATGAATCAAATTTTCAAAGGAATCTTTTAAATTATAGGACTATTACAGGTCCAGAAACCCTTTTAAACATTACAAACTGGACATTCAAAGGAACAGAATGTTGTGTATCAACAGCAGTGTAAGATTTAAATCTTGTAAGAAAGACGTGTAAATCTTATTTCTTACCCTTTTGCCGAAATGTCGGCATTCACTTTGATATTGACACTTTCGTTATATATGATGCTCTACAGCTCGGGATCCAGCTGTTCCTGTGGTCTCTCCAACCACTACAGGATTTCATCTTGTTAAGTGAGTGACCACAGACCAAGCACATTTGTCCAATCCCACAAATATTCACTACATGTAGTAACTGATTGCAATCTCGTTTCATTTATGATGACTTCAGCAGGTCTCTGCCACGTGACAACCTCTGCCAGAGTAAGTGGTTCTAAAATAGATTTTGTCACACACAAACACTCTCACCACACACACACACATACTGCGTTCCAGTTTTTTCGATTGATTCTCTTGGTAATTTGTCCGCTATGTGTTTGTGCAGAGTCTCCACCAGGGAGAGGAAGCTTATCTCAGGAGGACAGTGCCACTAGGCAGCAAGAGGAGGTGAAAAACATCTCTGCATGAACCTCTTCCTAATGACAGCCCACAGCATTAACCCTTCCTTTAATTTGTTGTGTCAATGTATCACTTTTCTCATTTTATGGTTTTCCAAACAATCCCGCCTTTCTTCGGTTGGAGTTTTTAAAGCCACATGGTCTACAAATTATGTACTATAGTTAATTATGAAGTAGGAAAGCAAATATGCAGGTCAATATTAATATTCTTCTGTACCTGAGTGTGCTGTAATTCTTACTAAGAAACCCACATCACATAGTACCTGTTTCTCCTGACTCACAGGAGGCTGGTGTGTATAAGAAGCCATGGTATGCCAGTATCTGTGACCGCAAAACAGCAGAGGACGCACTCATCCGATCAGCCATGGTATGTTGTGCTTACACAAAACTAAAGGGCTTTCTATCACACACACTGCTAATACGTGACGCTTTATGTTGCTTGTGTTGATTACCTACTGATCATTTTAGCACCTTTTTTCACACGTTATTTACAGTATGGAGTTTGCATGTTCTCCCCATGCATGCGTGGGTTTCCTCCGGGTGCTCCGGTTTCCTCCCACAGTCCAGAGACAT
>JAQQZR010000038.1:6617344-6636946 GCA_030068235.1 Notoglanidium macrostoma
GGTAATGTCCTTTCCCTTAGTCCCCTTACACTATGCCTATAACCTGTATACAGTCTCCCTGTATTACCAAAGGCACAGCATTTAATACAACTGTATATGTGTTAAGAAATGATATGATGAAAAGTCCTGGCCGAACTTGACATGACTATTGACAGCTGACCAATGAACTGTAAGATCCTAGCTGGCCAAAGAGACTCAGAAATCCCAGTAACTAAAGTGGTGAAACAGCAACTGTGTTAGAAGGTTCTAGAAAAATGCATTTAATGCATAAAACATGACCAGGGCTAGGTGATGTTATAGGCTGTTATAGGTAAATAATGACAATTATTTTCTAGTAACAGCACATCCTGAAGTATTTTATTCCTCACACAACAGCAATAAGCCAGTGATTAATTTTTTTAACTTAATAATGAAAACACATCATATTTGTAACTGTAATAGTTCCGTTTAATAATGTGGAGTGTCTGTGTAACTAGTTCCTGTTATCACTCACACTATAGCAGCTATAAACAGTTCCCTCACCAGCCTCTTTTTTTTTCTCTCCCAGAACTAAATATAAAACTTACTGACAGTTAGAAAGTGACAACATACAAGACTCTTTCATAAATGGTTCATAAATGACCGTCACACCCTTGGAGGAAAGCGCTATCTGCCCCCTTCTGCATGTATGAGCTCACAGACGCCCACGATTGACTAGTGTGACTACTCTGATTGAAAAGAGAGACAAAGTATGCCATTCCTCCCAGCCCAAAAACAAAGCCAGTTTTGCTGTCTGGGTCTTCCATGGATGGATGCGTCATTAGCAGGATTTGAACTCGCAATCTCCTGACGATAGGGCAAATGTTGTTGTGCCACCCAGGAGTCAACCAATCAAAATTCTACAGTTCTTTGGTATAAATAGGATTATCATTTTGGCTTGAGGTAAAAGTGTTAATGTCTCCATTTTAAAGGGAAAAATCTGTGTGTGCAAAATGCAGCATATGTTTTATCATGTCTTGTTATATAAGGCTGAAAATCTAATATTACCAGACCACAATTATCACCATGTTATTACTCACTGAAAGGCATATGTGCAATCTGAACTGATGCTCATTATAGGCTGTTTTTCTCAACATTTTTGTGCTTGTAATGACTAGAGATTTGAATCAGAGGCTACATCATCCATATTACAAAGCAAAGGTATTAGAGGTATAAATAAACACTTAACTAAGATTACAAATAAACTGTAACTGTATCTAATACTGAGTAAAGGTACTGAGACTGGATCGGTACCAGATCGGTTTTGACATGTCTTGGATCTGATCCACTCATGTATTTATGCCATTAACGTGTGTAATGTTCACAAAACAGATGTGAACACAGTGCACCAATTTTCTTAAAGCACATACTGCTGCATCTCAAATGCTTTGCATGACTGTGTCTAAGAGCAGCTCGGTTACTAAGAGGATCTCTTTAAGAACAGTTTCGCTTATCATCCAATATAGACCATCATCTCTGGCAATGATGTTTCCACACTGTTGGCACACAGCTGGCCACCCGCTAAATCCCAACTTTAACCTAGCATTGAATAGAAAATAGGAATGGGAAGCAGTGACCCTCTAGATTTCCACACCTTCAGACAAAAGAATAACTATGACTTGGTTCTGACCTGACCCACAGAGGCAATGGCAACATTTCAGTTTTCAGATTTCTTGCAACCATGGACTACTTCAATGCTATAATAATTTACAAAGACGGTCCCAGTACAGATTTATTTCATGAGCATTATTTAAATGTGTACAATAATATTGTGCCTATTTATTACAGCCATAGAGCTTTTTTACTGTTGAAATTTCCACAGGAAGAACACATTAGGTCAAGGTGCCTTTATTTATAGACATAGTTATTGAGCTAACTGAGGGTTGGACTGGAAGCACGGTGGGGCAGCGGTCAGCACTGTCGGGTTCTGGGTTCAACCCTACTGACGGACTGAGGCCTATCAGTGTGAGGGTTCCTCTGGGTGCTCCAGTTTCCTCCCACAGCCCAAAGACATACAGATTAGGTCAACTGGCTTCTCTAAATTGACCCCTCTTGCCCAAAATCAGCTGGGTTTGACTCCAGCTCCCCCATGACCCTTAACGGATAAGCGGTAAAAATAATGGAAGGTGGAATGGATGAGGATTAGATTAAACCCATTTAATTGGCCAGTCAAGCAGACAAATAACTACATGAACTAATGAATAACTTTGACCAAACGGAGTTGTGATTTCCACCGGCATAACAAAATTTCAAAATCATGAATCCATTTTGACCACTGCCTTTGAATCTTAAACCAGGGGCTACAACATCTTAATTACAAAGCAAATATATTCTGTTCTGTGCTACTGTACCGGTGCAACATGGCGGCTCCGCAGAGGTGGACCCGCTCCCTATGTAGATATAAAGGGCTTATTCTAACCTTACAAAAACAACAATTCATAGTTACAGGCAATTATTCACTAATGAAAACATACTTATGAATATTATATTCCATTTCTGCCAACATCCCCCTAAATCCTACATAGTGGACCTTTAACCTATAATTGCAACCTTGATCAAGTGGGAGTAAATGGAAATGCACGTGCAGCATGGCATGATATAGTGCAGAGCAAGAGGCTTCTCTGTATTAATATGCACCTGTGTCAAAGCCTCGGGGTGCTCACAGATTTGCTAGGTTTCCTCAGCTCCTAAACTGAACAAAAAACACAAAAAAAAATCTTTTCTTTTTTTTTTATCAGTTTATAGCGTTTGTATAACAGAACCTAAAAACGTAAAACAAAAACGCCTAGCTTGGTGCATCAACATTAGGGAAAGTTAGTTCCTACAGCTACAGTTTATAGTTGCCAGACAACAGAGCTTTGTTTGCACCTGTGGTGGCCGAGCAAAACATATTCCCCGTCGATGTTGCAGTTAAGTCCTTAAAAAGAGAACTTTATTGAGATTAGGTTTGAGTTTAAACTCGATAAGACGCAAATACCTGTTATTGAAGGTGGAAATTAGCACACAGACCGCTGGGAGTTTAGCTACTCCCAGGCTACTCTGCTTCCCTCTCTCTCTCTCTCTCTCTCTCTCTCTCTACCACGACCCAATTCCCACTTCACGAACTTCACAGAAAGATAAATATACAGATATAAGGGTCAGTTGTTACTTTAATGCATATACACAAGCAAAGCTTGCCAAATTTCAGGCACAAAAACGGACTTACGTGGTGTCGCGCGTCCTCATATCGTAAGCCGGTTCGTCAGCAGCGGGCGGCGGCCATGACACCACTCACAGCGCGTCTCCCACTGAGCTCCAGACCCAGCCAATCCGATCAACAGCGATTACCGGCGTGTGCCACTCCACTGGGGGGAAAAAAACCCCAAGCGTTCGCTTTTTTCCGTTTCGCGAAGTTGGTGTGTATGTGTTGCACGCGCAGTTCGCAATATTTGGTTTTTCAACCCTGCAAAATAAACGGTGGCCTCAACTTACTAGGACAGACATGTGCTTCCTCCTCTTCCTCCTCTTGTATCAACAGTTTATAACAGTCATATTAACTCAGTGGACGTCATCCAAATACTACAGCGACAAACAGCCCGCCTTCAGGCATCACTACGCAAAGGGAAAAAAGATCATATTACTCTTTTACACAAGTTCAGGATGAACGTAGAAAGCTCCAGCCGTTATGCCTTCACAAAATAAATCCCCCAAACCAGTTTTCCATTTAGTTGCTATATGTAGCCCAAGGCCTATAATTTGGCTCTGTTGCATTTACATGTCGTCATATACAGTACATGCCTCATGGCATCTTCCTGCATTTCCTGCCAAGCGTTATGCTTCCTTTCTGTCGTATTTTGCAGTACTGTGCAAAAGGTTATTATATCAAAAGTTATTTGTTTTGTACAATTTTCTTTTGTTATAGATGTTTGTTTTTATGACATTTTAGATTTCCAAACATTATTTTTCCAACAAAAGTTTGAATATTACAGAAAAAGATTTTATGTCGGTAAAGTAAACACCCATATTACATAGACCACTTTTCAGACAAAAATATAATGGAGCCTGCTGGGGTTTGCATGCAAAAAAAGAAGTGTGATAGTCAAAGTGTCCAGAAGCACTGTAATGCTAACCATATGCTAGAAAAGGCTCTGAAAAGACTTTTATAAGACTAAATCGACACCCTCTCACATGTGTCATTAGTCACAGAGTCATGCAGGCCTTACACCAAACAACTTTTCAAGTAACTATCTATGATTTTACAAAGACTGGGGATCTTGCAGGGAACCAAGACTAACGTTAATATTAAACACAGTTTCTTTTTATTGGAACGTCAAGACAAGAAGACTGACTTAAGACAGTTATCTTGACAACACACACTGAACGATCGAGATGAGGAGAGTGCGCCGCAACTCTAGCAAACCTCTCATTATTTGATTCCGACGTTGGAAATTTCATTATGATAGTGAAAGTTGTTTGGTGTAAGGGTGGCATAACAGGTTGTCCAAGATGTTCAGTTAAACTTACCAGCTAATTTCCTTATAAAACTGCACCTGTGCTTCTTTGCATATGCATAAGACTTTTGCACAGGACTGTATATAAAATACTGAATATGTTATGTTTATAAAAGTATAAAACTTAAGCTGGGTTTTAACATTAATATTACTAATGTTACACAGTGTTACACGGTGAAACTTTACAGGTGTTTGTGCAGAACATTAACTGTAACACAATATACACTCACTGGCCACTTTATTAGGAACACCGGTTCATTCACGCAATTATGCAATCAGCCAGTCACATGGCAGAAGTCCAATACGTAAAATTCATGCAGGTACAGGTCAAGGGCTTTGTGTTCACATCAAACACCAGATGTCAGCTACTGAGATAGTTGAACTGGCCGCTTTCAGTAGTCTGTGCCCACTTTAGCCTCAGCTCTTTCTTCTTGGCTGGCAGGTGTGGAACCTGATGTGGTCTTCTGCTGTTGTAACCAATCTAACTCAAGGTTCAATGTATAGTGACGCTTTTCTGCTCACCGTGGTTGTAAAGAGCCACGGTATTTCAGTTACCTAAGCCTTAGCTCGAATCAGTCTGCCCATTCTCTTCTGACCTCTGTCATCAACAAGGCGTTTCCACCTGCAGAACTGTCATTCACTGGGAGAGTAGCACCCAGTTTTTTTTTTTGTTTGTTTGTTTGTTTGTTTGTTTTGTTTTTCACACCATTTTGCATAAGCTCTGGAGATTGTCGTGCATGAAAATCTCAGGAGCTCAGCAGTTTCTAAAATACTCAATCCAGCCCATGTAGCACCAAAAGCCATGCCACAGCTAAAGTCACGGAGATCAGATTTCTTTTTCCCCAATTGGTATTTGATGTGAACATGAAGCTCTTGAACTGTACCTGCATGATTTATGCATTGCACATCTGCTAGTTATGTTACACTTATCTTCTGCACAAACTCACCTGTAAAGTTTCACTGTGTAACAGTTTATTTATTGCATAAAAGAAATATTATGAATAATGTCACAAGTTCAAACAATGCCTGTTTGAAACTTCATTTATGGCTCCTGTTCTTCCTCCACATTGTCCAACAAAATGGAGGAATAATATGAACATATTGTGATTATAGCCTGGTGTAGATGCTGACCATTATCATTTGCCTCCATGAAATAAGAGAATAAATTATATGAATGCATGTTTTGTGACTTTTCTTGACCTGAGCACATTAATACCCTTTTGAGTTTTCAGCAGCTTCTTTAACTGTTGTAAAAAAGCAAATGATTTCACAAAAATATTTTTTTTTCCTACTTACGCCAAATATAGTTGCTCATCCAAGACGTTGTTCTTCTTGCCTCATACACGTCAACCGCATGTACACCATTTGAATCTATCAGCATAGCAGTTTGTGATTACAGTCACAGCTACAAGTCAAATGTCCTAAAGCTGGCTATGCGCTGTTAGCATGAGTGTTTTTCTCTCTCTTTTCCATGTGCTGTTCATTGATGAGTATGCTACATTGACTGACTTCTGCTACCATGCAAAACTGCAGGCTGGAGTCAGATTTTACACCATTCACCCTTCATTGTTGCCCCAAAATGGCTGTCAAATCCATGATTTCCACTGCCAGCTACTGCAGCGCATCACAACATGGTAGATTGCAGCTCAATGATGACTGATAATCTTGTTAAAACCCTTCTAAAAAGGGCAAAGAACCTCCATCCATCACGATGCTCCAAAATCTAGGACAGGATGCATCCCTTGTGCTAGAGCCCTCCCTATGAACCTATGTAAGATGCCAAACTGAAATGTGCCTCTGAAAACTAAGCTCACTTTGAATGCTTTCACCACCAACTGACTCTAGCCTGACCTTGTGGTTAAACCTGGGGTTTCTGCCATTTTACCCAATTTTGAAATCCGATTGCTTGACCTTGGTCTTTGCTGTGCTCAGTGCATGCCCTATGGTGCTAATTAGAACAAGAGATGGCCATTTGATCTTCGGTTATAGAGGAAACACACAAGGAGTTCCATGTCTCTTCCTTGTCTAAGCAACTGGTGGTAAATGTCATCATCATGGCCTATAGGCATGCTGGACACCCACTCCCTGTTACAATATGCCATTCTATGAAGATTTTCCTAAGGTAGATTGGTTCCTTACAACATTGTGGCATGTGTCAACCAGGTGATACTCATCGCCCCAGCATTTGAGAAGGGACAAATGGAATGCTAGTGATATAACTGTGGTTCTATGAACTCAAGATAACAATCATAGTTCCTTGTCATTGGGAATCAGTCAACCTGGTGAGAAGTTTCCAAGGAAACATGGCTGAATGACACCCATATTATATAACAAATACACATCATGGTCACATCATGTGTGTGCACAGACACATGAAGGTAGGAGATTCTCAGTGCCACTGTGTTTCATAGAACCACATAGAACTACAGTGACTTATATAACTACCATTCTGTCCTTGCCATAGATGTTGAATTACTCATTCACTGGCACTGACATGATGCCAGCTCTGAAGCTAGAGCCAGTTCAGGGAACCAATGGATATTTTTTAAGAAGCTCCCCATGTTTTCATCTTTTTAAAGACCAACCCATTATCTATCGTATGGGAGGGAAAAAATCTACCATGGAGGATTTTAAATCTGACTGAAAACATATAGTGGTGCTTGAAGGTTTGTGAACCCTTTAGAATTTTCAAATCTTTTGCACTCACAAATATGTAATATTCGATCATTTTCCTCAATAAATAAATGACCAAGTATAATATTTTCACCTCATTTGTTTGACTGGGTTCTCTTTATCTACTTTTAGGACTTGTGTGAAAATCTGATGATGTTTTAGGTCATATTTATTCAGAAATACAGAAAATACTAAAGGGTTCACAAACTTTCAAGCACCACTGTATTACAAAAAGTAAAATCTTCTACACAACACAAAGATATTATCATGGACAGTGATTATGTGCATTTTGCTTTTAGCTGCTTATCTTGAGTGTGTTCCACTGTTTCCACTGAAAAAGTTCCACTGATTCACAGTTGCAGTAATGATGGACATGACAGTTAATTAAGTTGAACATCAGAACATACATACAAACCCCTAATCACATGTGCAAAACGGTTTTAAATTAAGTATGGGCACCAGAACTGGCACCTGCATCTTGTTTAGGTCTTACCTGACTGTCACGATTCACTGATACTGTCCAAACAACAGAAGCCATTCAGTTTTAATTAAATAATTTTTTCAGTGTTTTATAGAAACATAAAACCGTCAGTATGTAACTTACTGACTGTTACAAAGCACTAACATTGGCAACTCCTTCTATAAATGTTAAATAAACCCCTCCTTACAGAAATGCTTTGTTAAATAATGTCTTAATCTGTTTATCATTAGGCTTAGGTTCTTTTATTACAAATCCCTGTTATAAATTGCTGTTGCTATAGAAAAAAGAAGATATTAGATCAAGCGTATCAATAGAAACTCATGATCTCAACTACAGACGGCACTAGTGTCAGAACGGATGTTATAGAAAATTCATCAAAACCTACTTTTATTATTATTTTTTTTTTTTTAAGAACAAACTTCAACAGTTTCAAATAAGAGGGAGGAACAGACATGAATCATTTCAAAAAGAAAAACTGTCAGTGCTACTGAAATTCAATGCTACTGAAAGCTAAAATTCAATATCCTGTCCTTATTAGTAAGCTTAGCCAAATTATCTGACTCACTGAAACGAGTCATTGACGTCATAGGAAGCCAAAAAAATACGCAAAGGGGGAAAACATGACGCATTTTTGTATCGTGAGGGGTTAGTTTCGCCTTTTATTACACCAAATTACACATCCCCTTCCTACCACAACTCAGGTTGTGGTCGCTTGAACCTGTTCCTTGTAATGCTCAGCCTCAACTATGTAATGAAGGGCCTCAACTAGTGCACCAGCACACTCTCGACATGTTTTCCATTTTCTATATAGTAAATATTTGCTGGTAATAAACCTAAGCACCCAGAACATTAACTTCCAAATAAGGCAGTACATATAGTTCGCGTGCGTTGCTAACGTTTTGTCAATAGATAAACCGTCAAAAGCCTGGCTCCTTCGTTGCTATGTCCGTGACGTCAATGCAAGCCTGGCGCTGATTGGTTGCTCTCTGAAGTTTGGGGATTGTTAGGAGGAATCCAATTGGCGGAAGTTTGGCAAACAGTTCCGTGCGGCGTGTTGCTTATAACTCAGATGTTTCGTCGTAAACATAAACACATCCATAAACAAAACAGTCTCAATTTTCGATGTGCAGGATAGTTTGCTATTTTGTAGTGTGTATGTAGGGGTAAGTACATAGATTTAGGGCTCACGCTTGGTGAAATGGTTTTCTGCACTCAGTCTTGTTTGGGCATGCTTTTCAAACCCATGCGTGATTTCCCATCGTCTATAGGTTCACATTTGTTTTCCTGACAAAATATCCTTTGTATATATTTTGCTTTAAAGCTATTATTAACATGTAAGATGGCTATTTTTAAGACCTGACAAGACAGCCAGGACGGTCGCGTGCCTTATACGTTCAATTCTGAGCTTAGTTGAGTTTAGTAGTGTGACTTAAATGCGTCTAAATTGGCAGCTCTTGATTAAGAGAACTATTAGCCACAGACTGAACCAATGGGTGATAATCAGTGTGTAACACACACACACACACACACACACACACGACCTCTTTCTCTCATTACTCGTGAGCACAGAGTGCATATTGAATGGGAGTGACCTTTGCAATTAGAGGTGTTGGTAGTTGCACGTTTGCAGTAGTTTGCACTGGAGCGTTTTTATCCCAAGCTCTGTTGTTGTTGTTGTTGTTGTTGCTGTTGCTGCTGACCTGCATAGACTGCGTCGTTAACTCAGATCTCTGATCCAAAAAGCATCCTGACACTTTTCACTCAATGGAGCTGGACAGCCAGTGGTGGAAAGGCCAACTCGCTGGAGATATTTACCATGCTCTACGCTACAAGGTGAGAGTCCTTTCTTTAACTTTGCTCTCTAACCCTACTGTCCGCAACTGTTGGAGGTAAACATGAGTGTTCCTGTATCTGTTTTAAGGAGCTCAGGTTGCCTGTTTACAAAGGTCAGTCCCCACAACTGAACCTTAGGCGCTACTTTGCAGACCTCATTGCCATAGTGAGCAACCGGTTCAGACTGTGCCCAGTAGCTAGACACCTGGCTGTGTACCTGCTGGACCTCTTCATGGACCACTATGACATCTCCGTGCAGCAGCTCCACATGGTGGCTCTTTCTTGCCTACTTTTGGCTAGTAAGTTGCTCGCTGTTTGCTTTGAAGCGGATATATTGCACATATTTTGTGGTACAGGATAGAGTGGGGCTGACAAGCTGTGCATAACAGCTAGTCTACAGATTGTAATTGTATCCAAAGTGAAGCTCTGTGGTTGCACTGTATGCACCTTATAACATGGCAAATGCATGCAAGTTGATCTTCGAAACCCTTTTGCTCCAGGTAAATTTGAAGAGAGAGAGGACAGAGTGCCAAAGCTGGAAACCCTCAACAGCCTCACTTGTATGAGCTCCATGAACGTGGTGTTGACCAAACAGGGCCTATTGCACATGGAGTTGCTGCTCCTTGAGACCTTCCACTGGAACCTCTACTTACCCACAGCTGCTCACTTCATCGAGTATTACCTGTCAATTGCTGTCGGTGAAACAGATCTACACGATGGCTGGCCAATGACGTGCTTAGACAAGACAGTGTTGTATATGAACAAATATGCAGATTACTTTCTGGAAGTCTCTTTGCAAGGTAAAGTTGACTCACTTAAATTGGCTTGGATTCACTTCATAACCGTTTTGAAGACTATTTTCAGAATAAAACATCCCTGTTTACTCATAAGACATAGCAGTTCTTGGACACATTAAAAGCTTTTCATATTGCTTTTTCCTTTAAAAAAAAAAAAATGCATTTCTATTTCTAGACCATGCATTTCTACGATTTGCACCGTCGTTGGTAGCTGCTGCCTGTGTGGCTTCATCTCGGGTAATCCTGCATTTGGCTCCGACCTGGCCACCTCGTCTACAGCGCCTGTCTGCCTACACTTGGGAGCAGCTACTGCCCTGTGTGGAGAGACTGCTTCTGTGAGTGACTGCTTAGTGTACCTAAGCACATTTTTAGCTGCTATTCAGAAATAAACCTTTTCATACAAGATATCATTAAAGTAACCCAACTGGCACCACTGCAATAACATGTTCCACTTGATTCTTGTGCTGACTGTAAGCCTTTATTTTTTTCCCTGCAGTGCCCATGACAGTGATGTCAAGGAAGCCAACAAGCAGAAGTGCCAGTTACAGCAGCCCGGTCCACAGCCAGGGCAGGCTGTGTACCCAGCGCAAAGCCAGAATGCCACAGTAACCCAGTACGTCCACAGACCGGCCTTGCAATTTCCCCAGCAGAGCTGCCAACCTGTGCTAGTCTCGGCTCATGCTTCAAGTGCATACCTGTGCCACAGTGGATCACTGCAGGCGACTAGTGGCACGTCACATGGACAAGCACAGCCACAGACGGTCTCTGTACCACTGGATGCTAAGATCAATATGCCGAACAGGTCCTACCAGGTGAACTCCGTTTACTCATGCACAGCACCATGCTTCAACAGGTGATGGCAGCTGGACCCCGGCTACAAACTGTGCGGTTAATTATGCACAGGACATTTATGTGAATATAACGCAAACTCCAAAAATGATCATACTGCCAACCTTTGGATCAGATAATAAAAGCTCTTGAAACCTGTTTTAATAAAAAAAAAATTGAAGTAAATGACATTGTGTTAAATACTCTAATAACTGGACAATGAAGCACAGACTAAGATGTGCAATCCTGTGACACTTGCTTTTTTTCATTCATATTCCTGCCATGTGAAGTTTTTCTTTTTTCTTTTTTTTGCACTGAGAACAGTATTTTTTTATATTCTTGCTACTTGAATAGAAAAATTATGGTGTGAGGTATTTTTTTTATATCAGCACCAGCAAGCTTATGCCAATGATATCCAGGTTACCTCAGAAACCTTGAATGTAGGCTGTTACCCTGTGATGTTACAAATGCACTTTGGTACCAAACATTTTTAAAATAAATGAAAAAATATGGTGTACCAATTTTGTACAACATATTTTCTGTTGCATAACGCTTTATTGATCTGCTCCTGCTTTTTGAGCACCACAATAACATATATCATATACAATATTCTTATAGTGTACAATCAAGTCAAGTAAGACATGGCATTAAAGGGAACGGCTCACCCTCCTTATAATCCCCATAAAAACACATTTTTGTTTGGAAAGCATGTGACGACTACCTGCTAGCAAAACCTGTGTAGCAAAACCTCTAAAGATTCGCTGTTGGTGATCCCTTCAAAACTCATCTCAAACTGTTTCTTTATCCATGTGTCATAAATGGAAGTTTTAAACAGTATTTGACTTTTTTTTTTTTTTTTTTTTTGCCAGAATTGTTTTCTTTTCAGCTGCCCAAAAGATGGCCAAGGCCTGTTCAGGTCCATTATGAAAACGGACTGGATCGGTTGAAAGAATTTAAAATTTAGATACTTTGACAAAGTATTTTTAAGATCTATTGTCTAGGATGTTGCCAGATTATTGCAGATCGTTTTTGGAATTATTGATGGCATTGAAGAGATCACTACTTGCTGCAGAGGATTCTGGGAAGGGCAAGCCAGCTAATTTAATGCCTCACAGGTGCATGGTTCTTGGTTCGATCCTGAGCTCGGGTTACAGTCTGTGTGGTAAATGTTCTTCCTGTGTCTTTGTGGGTTTCCTCTGGCTTCTCTGATTTCCTCCCACCTCTCCACAACATGTAGGTTTGTGCATTGGCTATGCTACATTGCCCTAGGGTTGTGTGTGTGTGTGTGAATGTGTGTGAGTGGGAGTGTGGCCTGTGATGAGCTGGCATCCCATTCAGGGTGTTTTCCCACTACCGAAAATGACTTAGAAAAATTGCAAAGATTAAAATTAGAATATGACAACCTTCTACTCAAAAAAAGTACAAAATTTTAAACATAATTCAAAAACATAATACTGCATCAGCAAACATCAGCAAATAAAATATAAATAACTGAGTACTTTAGTCAAAGGAGTAGTCAAAAGGCACACTGTAATACTGAAAGATACATTTTCCAAAATACCAATAACAGAAAATAAAGTAATAAATGAAAAGATTGCAGATTACTATGGAAACTTGTACAAACCAGACATAATAACAGAGGATTATGGCCCTATGCCCTTTCTGTCAGGTTTAAATCTCTGTCTGCTGAACAAATAGAGGAATTAAGAATTAAGAAATAAGGAAATAACAATAGCAGAACTTTAAAAAAGCAACTGAGAGTTTTCCTCAGAAAAAGGCATCAGGCATGGTTGGCTTACAAATAGCATTTATTTTACATTTTTGACACATATTAGCTTACTATTTAAAATGTTACTAATAATGCATGGTGGCACCGCAAACACTGTACCAAGCAATAATTAATCTTATAAAAAATCCAGAATGGGAGGGTGACCCTCCATCTGAGTATGGACCTATAAATTTAATCAATAGTGACCATAAAATTATTACCAAAGTTTTAGGAAAAGGCAATAGACATCATTTCTCCAGTATATCAAGATATAAGATGAACCTTAAGAAACTAAGTTGAAGCAAATCAATAAAGAATCTTGTAGTATTTCTGAAGACCTTAATAACTTTCAATGGAAAAAAGATAAAACATCTATGTTGCAGTATATGTTCTGAAAAAACACAGCTATACAAAGATAACTTTGTGTAAAATGATATGCTTACCTAAATTTCTTTTTATTTTCCATTTCATTTTTTATTTATATACCTTTAATTCCCCCAAAACAATTTCCCAAGTGAATTAAAGCTATTACCATCTTTGTCTGGTCTAATAAAAGAGATCAGTTGAGTAAAATGCTCCTCCAAAATGAAAGAACAGATGGAGGCCTTAAATTTCCAAAGCTAGAATTGTACTACTATGCTTTACAGATGTTTTATATAGATCAGATAATTAGTAATACAATTGAAGATCCCTGGATTACTATTGAAAATGAATAGTTAAGGCCTCATAACCATAAAAATAGTTATGAGGGCTTAACTGTTAAAAAATTATTTACATCTCTGTTTAGAAAACACAATATAAAATGGAATGAAATAAAAAACAATATTAGAAGTGTGACTTAGTGTCCCTAGGAACACAAAGATTTGAAATAACCCATCAATAAATTTCCAAAACATGGAGCTTAACTGGGATACTTGGAGTTTAAGGGGAATTAAACTGCTCTCAGATATAATTAAGAATAACAAGGTTAGGTCATTTAAAGAGCTTCAGAACAAATTTAGATTGACAAATCAAGATTTTTTATTTAGATATTTGCATCTTAAAAACTGGATTACAGAAAATTTAGATTTACATTAGGACTTGGTGCCTTACAATAAGAAACAAGCTGAACATTACTCATTGCAAAAGGTGTATGATAAATGGAATAAAGATCTCAATTTTAAAGAAACCGATACAAAGTGGAAGAAATGCCTATTTGTCATCAATAGTATTATTGCAAATGAAAATTTAAGGTTAATACAATTCAAACTGATAGAATAACTGACCAGAATATATTACACTAGAGACAAAATTCATAAGTTGTACCCAAATTCAAAGAGTGTGGCTCTCACAACTCCGTTATGCATTCTTTATGGTTATGTATAAAAGTGAAAAAAGTGTGGACTGTAGTTCAAGAATGGATATCTGTTATCTGTAAAATAAAAGTTCAATTTTTGCCTGAGCTATGGATTTTTCAGAATGGCAAAAATACAATATCTTACTTCATGATAGATTACGGTTTATTCCCTTGTGTATTAGAAGCTTAATTTTAAACTCTGGGGAGATATATTTGACTTTAGAAAAGGCATTGTCTGAAGACAGTAATAACATAAAAGAATTCAATGACATATGGAAACACATTTACGAAGCCTTACGAGATCTTAAAAACAAAGAATGGAATAGCTGGGATTGGAAGGGGAGAACGTGGTAGAGAATACAGGACTTAGAATAATTGTGATATATGTTTGTGGGTCTATGTGTTGTGTATGAGCAGGGATATGTTTGTAGAGGGTAGGGGCTTGGTGTTCATGTGTTTTATGTAAGATATGAGTGTGATATGAATGAACATGTTCTTTTTTGTGCATTATGATTTGGATTGTGATTGTATTGATGTTTTATGTTAGCAAGACAACATTTTAGGATAATACACTAACTATACAGTATATTATTTATTCATGTATTATTTATACAGTATATTATAACATATGTTTGTTGTTGAGAGATTGTAAACAAAACCCCATGGTGGAAAGCATAAAATTAAATAAAGATAATTATATTAAAAAATGAGAAATTATGCATCCAAGTATTAGAGACCAATGACAAGCCATGTGTACTTTGATATTTACATTACACTGAAAAGATTTTAAAGAAAATCAAGACTGAATGCACAGTTTTGCACCTGCCAGCTATGCCGAAGTAGAAATGAATTGAAATATGTTTCTCTTTTGCATGTATGAAGATCTGGCTAAAGTGAAAATGAAGAAATTTGCATTGAAAGATTCCATTCCAACTGAGGTGAAGGTGCATCATTTGACATTTTGATTACCAGTATCTGATTACAATCTAAACTGATAACATTTATGTCACTAAAGCATCCAACAACTTGATCAAAGACTGACATTCACTTAGCTAGCAAGATTTTTATATCTTTAGGCAGACTGAAGGTTTTTACTATTGTACTTGTTTCCCAATGTGATCTTTGGAGGAAGACATGATTAAAATCTAGAATATCACTGAGCTGGAAGGTGAGGAAAAGTCCCTGGGAGAGAAACTGAGCTGTAGGTGTTTCATTACTTTAAATGTCATAGGCAGTACAGTTGTCTGCACTTTGCGGAACCATACATAAATCATACAAATAAGAATAACGTGAATTCTCATTATCATTGTCAATAATCAGAAAACTAACTATTGCTGCATAATAAAAGAATGCTGTCATATTTACTGGATTATCTATTAAATAATAATAATAATAATAATAATAATAATAATAATAATGAAAAGCCAGTTTTTTTTTTGTATTAAGACAACACCAAAGATGTAGATCCTGTCACAAACTTAAGTAGTCCTCTGGGTATTTGAACCATCAGTCAACCATACAAAGCCACCATGATCTGATGTTTCTACACCATCACTGATTGGAAACCTTGGATTCGTACACCGCATGGTGATTGTGGCTTTGTTCTTTTGTTTCCACACTTACAGGTACAGTTTTACATTTTGTGCATTAACAAGACAGTCCATTGTTTTCAGGGAACAAACAATATCGCAACATCCAATATGGTAGTATCAGGCTACCATATCGTTTTTTAAATATTACTTCTTTTTTGTGCAAAACTCAAGTTCAAGTATTGTCAATTCAACCATATACAGATGATACAGTACATAGTGAAATGACAAAATGTTCCTCCAGGACCAACACAGAAGTACAAAAGTGCATGTGTGCATCAGAAGACAACATAAGACAACATAAACTGCAATGAAAACCCGCTAGTCTCTCGTATGAGAATGCAGTCTCGATCTTAGGGGCATTTGATCATTTGATCTTTGTTCAGAAGAAATTCTGCCAATTCTGCTGATCATTGATCAGCCAGAAAATTGGAGTGTGACCCAGTAAGTAACACATGAACTTCGGGCAGTTTGCATAATTAGCTGAATTAAACCAGGTGTGTGATAAACAGCTCCAGACTTCTGACCCCCCTGTGTTGAATGATTAGAAATTCAAATTAAAATCAATCCTTTTAAACTTTCAGACATGTGACAATTTGATATTTTTTCTCCTAGACTGGGTATCTAGCTAATACACTAACATGTGACCATAGTGAGAACAGTCAGATCACATTTTTATTTAACCTCATACTTCACTGCAAATGTATATCGCTGCTGCCTCCCCTCTCACACCCACACATCTCTTAGTACAAAAGCACCAGCAATAGCCACAAAACAAGCAAACACTGCATCTGCTTCGTTCCCCCACACACACACACTTCATTTTTTCATTTTACTTTCTACCCTAATCATGAACAGCTGACGAGCTGTCAGACGACCCTCATCACTAATCATCCTTGTGATTCATTTATTTCAGCATGACTGAACTGATAGATTGTCAATGTGGATTAAGAAGATACATTAAGAACACATTAAGAAGAGCAAGTGTGGCATTTTTGTTTTACATTACAGATGAATCATGAATGTGACATTACTGTTTGGAAATTTTTAATTTAAAATGTGGGCTTTTTCAGGGATAAGGGACAGATATCAGTTGCCATCACACTCACACATCAAACACCAGTGTGAAATCAGAATTGAGCAAAAGTCTTGCATGGTCATGTTTTATCCTTAAAAAACATTTGGAAAAACATCTTACTAATTTGGCATTTAATTGAAAAAGCTTTCTATTACTATTATTGTTCAGTTTTTTTATTTCACTGTATATAACAAAGTATTCTATATGTGCATACTTTTGCCACATACATTTTTGTACTTACAGTATATTTTTCAGATTTTTATCAGATTTTTCATCTTTTATTTTATCCGTGTTCATTCTGCATTACCTTCCATTTAATTTTATCACTTGGGTGTACAGGATTTTGAGCTACCACATCTATGAAAAGTGTTCAAAAATAATAATATAAATTATATATAAATAATAAATAAATTATTATTATTGTTATTGTTGTTTAAATGCCTACATCGACTTACTGTCCACTTTATTAGGACCACCTGTACTTTCATGTAGTTATCCAATTTGTAGCACAATGCATAAAAACATGCAGATACAGGTCACTAGCTTCAGTTAATGTTCACGCCCAACATCAGAATGGGGCAAAATGTGATCTCTGTGACTTTAACCATGGCATGGATGTTGGTGCCAGAAAGGCTGGTTTGAATTTTTCATATATGGCTGATCTCCCGGGATTCTCACACTCTCTAGAGTTTCTTCTCTAGATTTTATGCAGAATGGTGTGAAAAACAAAAAACATCCTGTGAGCAGAGGGTCTACATGAGAGGTTGATGAGAGAAATCAGAGAATAATGACCACACTGGTCTGAGCTGACAGGACATCTATAGCAGCTCATATAATCACTCTTTATAACAGTGGTGAGTAGAATAGCATCTGAGCATGCACAACACATTAAATCTTGAGGTGGTGGGCTCCAACAGCAGAAGACTACATCAGGCTTCACTTCTGTCAAACAAGAACAGTAATCTAAGGCTATCATGAGCACAGACTCACCCACACTGGACAGTTGAAAAGGTAGTGTTCATTTTATGGAAATGCAGTACCGGGAATAATTCCTGTCATTGAACACATTATCTAGCCATTCATGAGTTAAATTTTGTTAACTGTTAGACAGTGTATATGTTAGTGGCATGGCTCCAAAATGCCTATACAATTTTCCTCTAGGACATATAAAAAATTGTACTTATCTATATACTTTAAACTATGTGCCATTTACTGTCAAGAACTTCCTAGGACCAGCCAGACCTCTGCGTTGGGACAACATCTGACAGATGCCAGATGCCTTCAACCTCATCTGTACATTTTAGACTTTTTTCACCTATTAAAAGACATCCGTTTTCACAATGAATAGATTTTAACATGGAAAATCTGTTCCTGGTGCAGACTTTTTCCAAGGTATAGTTGTTTCTGTCGCACGTTTGGTTATTTGGAGCAGGTTGAGCAGGTGTACAGGTGCTCCTTATAAAGTGATGGGTGAGTGTAAAACCCAGAGTACAGTACATGAAAAAGTCTCTGTCATACGAATCATCCACCCATTATCTATACAGCTTTCTTCGATAGCTTCGGGCGAGAGGCGGGGATCGCCAGTCCACCACAGGGCCAACACAGACAAACAGCCACACATGCTCGCATTCACACCTATGGGCAATTTAGAGTAGCCACTTGACCTAATCTGCATGTCTTTGGACTGTGGAAGGAAACCCACACATGAACAGGGAGAACATGCAAACTCTGTACAGAAACGTGACCCAGGGACCGAACCCAGGACCTTCTTGTTGTGAGGCATCAGTGCTAACCACTGTACCACCGTGCTGTACCATACGAATCTGAATCTACTGAAAACTGATTATATGCCTGTGTAATTCTTTTAGGAAGTATTTAATTCTGTATATTATCCAGACTGTCTAATAAGTATTACCAAAGTGAAAATAGTCCAACATGTTGATGAATGAAATAAAATAAAAAAAATGTCTACTCAGAATTTTATTGCAAAATAAATTTTCCTCCAACAGTTTCAATAGACACTTAGTAATTGTGAAAAAAGGCTGCCTATGTCATTCAGCTCATAGCAGCTCCTGTGGAGGAGGAAATGGTCTGAAGAATCTGTTGGCCAGAACTATCTCTCCAGAAATTGTCATCACTGTGGTAACCAGTCTCTTCCCTTGGCAGCTTGCTCTACAGCACATCTCAAAGTCATACACACGGTCCAGAAGCCTGTTGTGCTGTTGTGTGAGGATCTGTGTGCAGAATTAGCCATGACTCAGTGCTCCCGCAGGTTATTATACAACAGCTATCTTCTGTGAAAAAGTGTCTGCTAAATCACACAAGTTTGTTTTTTTATCTGTTTGTGGGAACTCTCATTAATTTCTATGGGCATAACCCTAACCCTAACTATGATAATCCTAACCTTTACCCAGTCCTAACCTTAACCATAAGTAACCAAACGAATTACAACACTTTTTAGCTATTTAAAATTTGAAAAAATTTACAGATTTTTGTAAAATCAGGTATACATTTTTTTTATAACATTGTTCAGACATTTGAGTTTGGACACAACCTCTAACTCAATGTTTTTCTTTTTTTTTTTACTTAAAAGGCACTTCATGTCTTAAAGTAATGACAGGCTGTAAAAAAAAAATAAATCTGGATTATACTGAATGCACAGCTAGCACCTTTGATCTAAAGCTAGGACTATTAAATGTTAGGTCTCTTAC